>JBBPDB010000007.1:5937941-5948464 GCA_037974465.1 Brachypetersius altus
CACACACACACACACACACACACACACACACACACACACACACACACACACACACACACACACACTCTTTTTAAATAATTTATTTAGAGGACATATAAATGTTGGGATAATTGACCTGTTTTTTGGAATGTGTAATTAATTCTCAGGTTTTCCTGGCTGGCGGCTTGACTTAACCTTGCTCTTCTCACCGGAGAGCTGGATAAATCACTGACCCTAAGGGTGGCAGAGCCACTAAAATAGGGCTGTCTGCCCTTTTTTACAATATTGCCAACAACTCTTTCATCAGCATAACATTACTGTTGGTCTTCTACCTCATTGCTTCAACCTTTGTGTTCAATATATCTAATACACAGCCAAAGGGTGTCGTAATTGACAGTCTACATCAATGCACAGTCTCATTCACTACGATGAATAAGAGACTAGAAATTAATTCCGTTCATCCAAGCCCCTTCTATACAAGCTGAAGCTGCAATGTATTCCCACATAATAGCAAAATAGGTGTTATAAAATCAGCCTGCAGGGTTTGAATGAAACCACACACACACACACACACACACACATTACAGACACATGCTTTGAATAAAACATTAAGTGACCCTCTCTTCAGGGGACTGTGTGTGGAAGTGAGCACAATGCTGCATCCCATGTGTCGCTATGCCATCCTCCTCTTCCTCCTCCTCTTCCTCTCTCTATCCACCTCTGAGGATCTAAAACAGTTCCTGGCTGCCAGTGGCCTGCTGCTTGCATAAATACCATCTCACTAAGCCCTGGCCTTGAGGTGGCCCACCGCCTATTGTTCGCCCAAGCCTGGAGCGGAAGAGAGTGGGTCAATAGCACAGTATGCAGAATATTGCCTGGAGGAGAGACACAGCATCCAGTCGCCATTTTATTTGATCAGAGGCATTTTATCAGAAAAATCTACAACATATGAACACTTAATATGTTTATAGTTACTGACTGGAGCCCATCATTTGCTGTAATGTGTCTGCTACTCTCTACTCCAGTATTTGTTGACACGGACCACCATAGGTCCACTGCTGACCTGATATTTGAGTGGTGAACCGTTCTCACCAATGACATTCCCATGGTAGTGGCATGGTAGTGTTTGTTGCACTGCTCTGAGAGTGTCTGGCACAATAAAAGAATCACGCTTTTCCTCAGCCTTGCTACAGGTCTAGAGCCCCATATAGAGGGACAGAGTGATGTGAAAGCAGGAAATGTAATGGGGAAATGGGACCTTTCAAAAGGCCGCATTTGAGATAAGGTACTAAAAGGGGGTTTGCTCTGTGTTTTGGCACAGTTGAGCGGGGGGGATGTTCACTCTGTGTTTTTCTGAATGCTGCTTTGAGCTGCGCGCCTCCCAGTTGCTAAGCGACAGTAGCATCATAACTGTACGTTGGCTGTGCTAACTAACTATCGCAGGGATGGATATAGACAGAAAGGTCTGTCACTCCCCCTTTTAGAAAGCGATCTACTGTTAACCTGTAAGTGTGGTGCTGCTATTAGAAACAAACAAAAAATGCTGCTTTTTGTGCTAATTTTGATCCATGAAATTATACAGTTCAGGGTTCTCAGCGACTGTGATGATCACAGAAGGCCCACCTACCATCTGATTGGTCAGACTGGAAAAAAACCCCAATAACACAGTTCAACTGAGGGTGCCTGGAGCACTCTGCACAACACGTAGCCACGCAGTCTAAAATCAAAGTGCCCAGCGTGCAAAAGCAGCACGCAAATCTCTGCCACCGAATACATTAGAAAGAGCAGCTCTGTCTGTGAAAACGTGAACAGCGTGAAACACCACTAAATATGAAAAAACACCCTGCAATGACTTGGTTACAGTATAATTCTATATAATTAGCAGTGTTTGTCTTTATTTTGCTTCATTTTCTGAAGGTTATACTTTTATTGGTTTCAGCACATGTCTATTTTTTATTTGTTTTTTCAGTTTTGCTACGAAACACATTAAGATCTCAACAGCATTCTATTTAATAAAGCACGCTCACTTATTAAAAAGCTAGATGTCCTCAAAGGCAGTGTATACAGCCTATGGCAATCATTTCTGTTGGCAACAAAAGGTTGAAAACTTATGCATATATATTGAAAACACTGCCATAGCATTTCATATTGTGTTTATCAGAAACGACAGGAACGCCTGAGCACTGCGGCTGGGTTTGAGCCACGGCAGTGGGCTGTTGACGTACAGTGTGCTCTTACGGTTTGGAGAGGGGCTGTCACGCAGACCTAATCACACAATAGTGAACAAAAAACTAAAGAGCCCATTCCATGGATGTCAGTGGCATGATGGAGGGGAAATTGAGCACCCACTGACACAAATAAGATTGGCTCTAATCTAGGCCGAGGTTTGTCAGCGTGGCAGCTCTCCACACTGGTGAGTGGGGTGGCACCTAAATGGAAGGGGCTGAGCGGGAGGGGGGTAATTGCCAGGAAGAGGGGGCATTTGTGCTTGGATGGATGGCTAACAAAAAATACCCCTTGTACATGCACACACACATGCAAGAACGCGCGCCGCAAAGACGCACACACATGCTCACCGCACACTACTTTCCCATTCCCTTTCTGCAGGCCCTGCTTGTGGTGGAGCAATGGAGCCCATTTCACTGGAGGATGAATAAAAAGCCTTTGATCAGCAGTGCCTCTGTGACATCAATTAAGCATTAATGCCAGCCAGCAGCAAGATGATGAGGAGCTGGCTGAGGTCAGTTAGTGCTCTATAGTGTGTGTGTGTGTGTGTGTGTGTGTGTGTGTGTGTGTGTCTAGCCCATACAACCAAGCCCAGGGCTCTTCAACATCTCTTCAACAAGCCCCCTCTCTGAATGACTGCATAACCTGCAGTCCCTCTGACTTGTGTTCTCCTCTAAATTATTAAAGACAAACAAAGGGTCATGACAGTCCTGTAAGGCTGTGAGTGTGTTGAAGCATAGATGAATGTTGACCTGAGCTCCACTCCGCTGCATATATCCAAGCCCATCCACCCATAAGACTGGCTTTAAACAGGTCACGTCTGACAGCTTTTGCCACACATTCCAAATCAAAGGCAAACTCATTCTCCCTCCTTTTCTCATCTTGCTCTCACCCCACCCATATTTCTGTCAATTGCATTTCATCACAGCCCATTGTGACCCCCTCTCCTTTTCTTTTAGCATCTTGTATGCTTTTTGAGCTTAAATCTGCCCTGAAATTTTGAACTGAGAGTATAGCAAGAAGCATGTCTAAGAACATTCTGACCCTTCTTGAATCCCAGCGCAGAGATTTGCTGCTGAACCCGAATGAAACCCAACAAAAGTCTGTTCATCCCCCAAAAATGCTCAAATGTGGCACAACAAAATTGTCTCATCTGAATTTTTTTTCAGTAATCCAAAAAATTCTGTCTGAACCTTACTGAAACCTAACTGAACACCGATCAAAATTTAATTAGGCTGTAGCCAACCTCAACTTTGCCTGACAATATTCTGTTCCAGTCCAACTATAGAATGAAGTTACAAATGAACTCAACCTCTGTCCAACCTTGGCGTTATCTCAACATATTGTCCAAACTTGGTTGCAGGCTCATGAAATTCTGTTCAGACCCATATGACGTTTGTCTTGATTTTGAATGTATTTGGAAAAAACTGTCCAAACCCGAATGAACCTGATAAAATGCTCAGCACAACCCGGCACAATCTTTCCTGAGCATGACTGTAGTCTGACAACATTTATGACAAAAGTATGAGTCTATAAAATAAGAGATAAATAAAACAGTAAACCTAAAGCAATCCTAATGCAAACTGATGGATCAGGTTTGGAGTGAAATGTCAAACGCTATTTGATCCTTCACTTGCCTCCTGTCTTGCCTATGGCTATACATATCTTGGCGTGGCTGCTGAGGTCCTAGTTAATGAGGATATATGGTTCCATTAAAACAGAGCTGATGAAAATGATTATTTAATCATTTTATTAAGCGGTTTTAGCAGGAATAGCATGATAGATGGTTGAGATGAGATTGGCCAGTGTATGGGGTTAATTGGGAGCTCATGGCGTGTGCTTCACCTTGACTGGACTCCAGAACTGGCAGGTCACAGACAGGACCAGCACACCTTGCCAGCGCTGAGACAGCACAGCGGTCCGAATGCAGGAAACTGACCAAGCAGGTCTGGTGATATCACTGTATTCACCCACTTACATTAAACAGCTATTCCAGCATAAAAGTGATATTTTAAATGATAGTGTATCAAAAAATGTCCAAATACAGCTATGAGCTCTGAGGCTAATGTAGTCAATAAGGTAGCAGTAGACTTGCTTATGTGATTTTAAAACTACTGTTATACTGTCATACAAAAAGGGACATTATTATAGAGCAAATTAGGTTTGAAGACCGATGCTACTACTGTTTTATCAATGGTATACATTTTTTTTTCCCTCCCAACTTTTGATTTTTCATGTTATTTAAAATTGCCTCATATGTTCATAGCTGTACAAAGCTAAAGCTGAACAAGTCTTTGGACATCAAACACGTCTTTGGCTGATTGATGGCATTTGCGGAAAACAAAAAAAATGTGATTTGAATACATTCATATCTTCGAATCATTTAAACTCTGGGCATATTCAGGCAATTCCCCTTTGCCAAAGTACAGTCATGCTGAATATGAACGACATGTTATTGGTTTTAAAATGACGACTGTCAAATAATCAAAAGACAGTTGACAAATAACTGTCATCCCCGCTGCTCTGTAATGAGAATTTATTCAAACAGGAAGAGATTCAGGTAATGGCAACCCATACGTCAGAGTCGACAGGGCGCTCCCTCTCTCCCGCTTCCCAAGATTAGCTGCGGTTCTAATTGATGGAGCCCTCGGGAATTCTTTCCTGCTTAAGTCTCCATCAAAAGGATACAGAATGCACCCGGTTCTCTGGCTGTGTCAATATAGTTAACAGGATGCACTTCACAGATCCACCCCACCCCCCGTCTTCCTCCTCAGGAAAAGAGGGGGAGAAGAATTTAAGAATGAATAACACCCCCCCCCCTGCGCCCACCCCCCGAAAAGAGAAATAAATAGAAACCCGGTTTCTCTCTTCAGTCGAACGATAAGGAGGAACGCTTTGGGAAGAGATCAGGCAAACATAAGACAAATCCTGCCACTGATCCACATTCCTCCCCCTGTCATATTCTGTCCCTGTTTTCCTTTTTCTTCCTTCGTTTTCTTTTGAAAATGAATTAACATCCGAGGCTCAGACAGACCCCCTTCCTCTTTGTTGTCTGCTGTCTGTTTCTCCCTCCCTGGTGATGTGGATGTCCTATTGTCATGTTGCGCTTCAGATTATAACTGACATTAGTGAAGGATAAGGCTTGGCCAGTGAATGGGTCATCTTCCGCAAACAGCAGCAACCTTTGCTTGCACCGAGTTTAATGAATACAGTAATCCTGATAACTATCAGTAAATGGGAGTCCATTTTCCACAGACATGTATCTTTTTTTTTTGTTCCACATATCTTTTTTTGTTCAGTCGTCATTGAGACCGGGCCAGTGGAGGAGGATATGAGGGGCAAGAGGGTCCAAGAGGACTCTCCAGTGGTAATGAAAAGTGGGATGGGAAATGGGGAGAAATCTCTCCCCCCCTGTGCCACGATTAACTGATAAAGTGCCTTCACCTGAGTGAGGAGCATTGTAATATGCCAATATAGCAGAGAACATGAATGGAATTAGAGGGGTAATCACCTTCTATTCTGTCTGAGCTGTTTCAGAGGGACACACTGCCTGGGCCTTTGTTCAGTGTCATGGCGAGACAGGGTGTGTTTGATAGATAGGCTGTGGAGGATAGCAGGAGGATCAGGAGGGCTGTCCTACCGCGCTATTTGGCAGCCGAACGTTGTGTGTTGTATTTGGCAGCACTGCAAATGGAGCTCGGGGAGAGGGTCGGGTTACACCTCAGGAATGAGCTTGGAGTTGGTGTGTGTGTGTGTGTGTGTGTGTGTGTGTGTGTGTGTGTGTGTGTGTGCGCTTCTAAAGCTCATTATACAAAATGAGGACATTAATAACGCTCATTAGATTATCCCAATGGGTCCCTCAACTTTGATATCAGATCAAAATTTGGCCAAAACTTCACTGGACTGTCAATTTATCAACCAATTCTGAATCAAATTTCATTGCTCCCAATAGCATAATACATAGTGATGTTTAATTCCAATTTAATTTGATTTCTACCTGAGTACATTTGATATTGTGTCATATTATGAGACACAGAATTAATATACATGGGTGTAATGCAGAAGTAAGTGTAGCTGGTGCTCCTGAGTGCTGAAACTGGTCCTATCACTGGGAGATTCAAGTTGTGAATTCAATTCCTGTTGATGTCTGAACCATCTGCAGCTGGGAGGCACAATTGGATTTTGCTCTCTCTGGGCGGGTGGGATGGCCACCCCCCCCCCATTATTGTTGACAATAAGGAGTGATAACCTGTCTAATTATGTTGTCAGGAGCAGTTTAAAAAGCTTTGTTTGCTGGCCTTACGTGACTCGAAGAGAGCACACATATTGTGATATTGTGTTTATTGTATGATGGGGGAATATACACTAGTGGGCAGAACTGGAGATGACACAATTTAACAGGAAATTGGGAAAAATCCAAGAAAATTGTAGCTGGTGCACAAAACTGTATTCAACATAGGTTAAGAAACATAATGTTCTAGAAAAGAGCGCTCTGTATAAAAGTCCCACAAAGGGGGGATGTTCTAAAGCATTCACTACAAAGACAGCATCAGAGGCTCCAAACGATGTAAGCGTGTCTTTGGAACTACTTGCAACAAATACTGATACTTAAGGAAAACACACTGGTGATACGAAAGACCTCGCTGTTGTCTTTTTATGTTCCTTTCTGTTTCTCCAGCACATATGTTATATCTAATGCAGGGTGTCCTGTAGGGTTGAGCTGTGGTTTCTCCTGATGTTTTCACTTTAAAATAATATTCGACTGGGTTGCTCCAACAGGGCTGAAAGACTGACACTATGTACAAAGTCACTCAGCTCTTCAGTAGTTTAACCTTCACCTGTTTAGCCCGGTCTCAAACAGCACTGTAAAACTTCTAGCCACATTCATCCTATAGTCATATGCAGACCTATAGGATGAGAAAAGAGGGTAGTAGATATGTGTGTGCTTCTAGTGCAGATGTTACATGCATGAAGTGATGTGAATGAGGACAGAATAGCAAGAGCATAAGCAGCACCGGAGCCAGAGATAAAATCATCATTTTTAATAGACAAACAAAACGGGTCTGTGGCATACATATTTTTATGGTTGGAGATCTTAAACAATTTAAAAGTTGATTGCCTTGATGATCAAAAAGATCAAAATCTTGAGTGGTTCAAACAGTTTGAAGCTGGTTTCCACTGAACGTCTTACCAAATAAAAAAAAGACTGGAAATTTCGAAAGCACAAGTTGTTCCAATCCATATGGTTTTCAGTTCCACGGTGCTATGAATCCATTCAACAGCCTGTTTTCGTATCAACAGGTGTATGTCAGATAAAATGAGTTATAAACATGCATCTTATCGTTTCACTTTAGCATCCATGTCAACATTTAAGTAGGAATTTCGAATCAGAATGGTCGAAGAAATGTTGTTCATGTAACTGCAGCTAATGTGAGATCTGCAGGTGTATCATGGATGGCGATAGTCAAAGAAGACTTTCTGATGTTTGACTAACATGTACAAGAAAGTCATATTAGAGCAAGAGTATTCAGAGCACGCAGTACTCCATGAAGTGGGATGTGAAGAAATAGACAGCAGGAGAACATGAGTGGGAGACAGACAAGAAAATGTTTAAAGCTTTATTATGGATGACTAATTTGCTGCATTAACATTTTAGACTTTCATATATTATCATAGCTTTTCATGGGGTGTCAGATGGATGTAAGATTTAATGTCTACTTTGTCTTACAAAAGAAAGCGGGTGGATGAACTCAAAAATCATATTCTGATGAAATCAAGCAACGTTTACCACGTTCCATTGACTCAATAAAAACAATAAAACTGCATCCTACCTACAGCGAGAGCAATTTTCTGGGAAACGTCTGGATGTTTTCATTCGCTGCCGGCCTAATGGCCTCCACTCTGTGGGCGTGTGTGTTGGTTATGGACGCAACGTTGACAGTGTAGAGCAGAGATAATGGCAGCATTTACAGTGACATCAGGAAAAAAGAGCACAAAGAGTAAATTGGATGACTGCGAGATTCAGAAGCTGAACTCTCTGAGGGGAGCACTATTACAGATGTGTGGCCGAGTAGAAAATTGTGCTGGGGTGAAAAAAGAAGCAAAATATGATGTTTTTAGGTCTAAAAAGTTTTTATACATGACAGTTGCTAAACATACAAAAGAGATCATTTCACTGAAACGTGTCCACAAAAATATATGTATTCTTTCTTCTCTTTTGGAAAAATGTCTTGTTTCATCTTCACCAATCAACCAAAACATGAAAACCACTAGCAGGTAGAATGGATACCACTGATTATTTGCAACGGCAGCCAGTGAACGGTCAGTTCTTGAAATTGCTGTGTGAATGAAGACAAAATTGACAAATGTAAATATCTGAGTGACTTTGACAAGGGCCCAACTGTGATGGCTAGAGGACTAGATTAGAGCTTCTCCAGGTCTTGTAGGTTGTTCCCAGTATGCAGTGGTTGGTTACCTACCAAAAGTTGTATAAAGAAGGATAACTGGTGAACTGACAACAGGGTCAAGGACACCCAAGTCTCACTGATGTGTGGGGAAGCAAATACTGGACTAATCTGTTCCAATTTCAGAGAAGGGCGACTACTGCACAAAGTTAATACTGGCTAAGATAGAAAGGTGTCTGAGTATACAGTGGGACAGTGCTGCATGTGGAACTGTATAGCCACAGACCAGTCAGAGTGCCCATGCTGAGCTCTGTCCATATGAGCATCAGATCTGGATCATGAAACAGGTGATCACTGGTCTAATAACTCACTTTTTCGTTGACATTATTTGGATGGCTGTGTGTGTGTGTGTGTGTGTGTGTGTGTGTGTGTGTGTGTGTGTGTGTGTGTGTGTGTGTGTGTGTGTGTGTGTGTGGTTGTTTGTGTGGTTGTTTGTGTGTGTGTGCATCACTTTCCTGGAGAAGAGATGGTGCCAGTATATCCTCTGGGTGACTGGGGTGACAATGTGATGCACTGGTCAATGTTCAGCTGGGCCTTTTGTCCTGGCATTCATGTGAATAATACTTGAGCATTTTCGTACCAAACACTCCAACACTGTACATATGCCCTTTATTGCAAAAGTATTTCCTAATGGCATCATGGATAATGCACCTGCCACATTATAGTAGTAGTTCAGAAATGGCTTGATAAAGTGTTCAATTTGTTGATCCTCAAATTTCTCCAAACCTTAATTCATATGAGCAACTGTATAATGTACTGAACAAACCACTCCGACCTCAAAACTAAAAGATCATTTAAGGATGCTAATGCTAGACATTGAGAACCTTCTGAGTCCATGCCTTGATGGGTCGGGTTGTTTTGGTGGCACAAGAGGGACCTACACACCATTCGGCAGATGGACTTATCGGTGTATACACAAGCTGAACAAACCTGGTCACGTTGAGGGTTAGTCTGGATTGGCTGGACTGGACATATTGCCTCATGACAAAGCTAATGCTGAATTATTTTCTCCCAAACATATCAGGGCATTTGATGTAGGAGCATGTAGTAAGCAAATAATCACGCTGAATATTTGTGTCCTTCCTGCAGTATGCTTGTTCTTCATTCTAATTACGGCTTGTCAGAGGGTCATTTTACACTAATGAAAACCAATGAGTGCTTTCTTTGCCTTTCTAAATGAAAGTCATCCCACACACAGTTAAAGAAACACAAAGACAGAGAATGTTTCTGCTTGCTTTCAGAATGCAAAACCATAATCAGCAGCAGGCCTCGGTAATCAGATTCAGCGAGAGTGCGTGTTGTGATAACAGGATATTCCAGACAATAAGGAGTGATGAATAGTGGCATGCAGCCCGCACACTAGAACCAAAAGCTTCAGTTTTCTGTTAAATGAGTGGTCAGCGTGAAAGGAAAGAAGAGCCAAGCTTTAGTCAGGTCAGTTTTTTTCTCCTCGGATCTGACGCATACCTTTTCCCACACAGAGGAAAACAATAATGCTAATTTGGAACCGGCTATTTTTCTGTTTTCTGGCCCTGGTGTGTATACTTTGAGCTTTTTAGCTGCCATTTTGCAGAAATTCATGACCTTGCTGTCATACCTCGTAACCCAAAAAGAAAAGCAAAAAAATGCTCGTAACTTTAATACCTTCCCATGGAATAAGATTTTATTTCAAACCTTTTAGCATAATTCCTACTGGTCTTGTCATAATTGTTCACACAATGAATATTTATTCTTTATACATATTTCACTTAAAAAGTAATGTTCTTTTTAAATTAAATGGGTAACACTTTAGAATAATGGGCCGTTGTTACCAAGTAACTACCAAGTAACTATGCAGGAAGTAATAGGTAGTTC
>JBBPDB010000007.1:5969617-6000647 GCA_037974465.1 Brachypetersius altus
CTCTCTCTCTCTCTCTCTCTCTCTCTCTCTCTCTCTCTCTCTCTCTCTCTCTCTCTCCCTCTCTCTCTCCCTCCCTCTCTCTCTCTCTCTCTCTCTCTCTCTCTCTCTCTCTCTCTCTCTCTCTCTCGTGTGCCATTGTTCATTGCTCTCATTGCTCTCACTTTGGCCAGAGTTGTGACTGCTCCTCATAAACTTGACTATTAGTCTGGGGAGTACGGAGGAGGCTAAAAACGTAGTAGCTTTTGCATCTCCAGCCTTGATTCAATCTACCTTTAATGTTATTGAGCCTGTCATTTTTCATTGTACTATTCTTGCATTTCCCATTGGGTTAACCCAGCCCAGTCGAGCAGGATGGCGTGATTGAGGTGGCAGAGCAGATTAGCGTTCTGTATGCTCTTGGACAGGTGCTGCATGTGATTTGCTTGCTCTTCCTGAGGAGACATGCAGGGAGCCAAGGAAGCTCTTATATGGATTTAAGAGAGATTTCCTGTTAGAGGCCAGGTGCTTGTTTGATTTTCAGATGCGAGTGGAGCTTTGTTGTGTGAGCTGGAAACAATTTGACACAAGGCATAAGAAAGACTAGACAGGAGAAGGAGAGGGCATGGAACAGGTGCTGAACCTCTCCGCTCCACAGACGAGCTTCCCTCCACAGGAGGCAAAATATAAAATTAAACTCTTGGCCAAAACATCTGGCTGTCTGTGTACTCTTCTATTTGAGACTCAAAATTGTTTTTTTTTCCCCCTAAGACAAAATAAAGACATTAAAGAACTTTCTTTGTTTCCAGGACTGGAACAGGTGCATTTTTGTGGAGATTTCTCTGCACAAATCATAATTTTTTGTATAATCCCCAAAATATGTGTAGCTTCATCTGAACCATATATAGCCATTATCGCACTTAGATAAGCATATTATTGGCTTGTTGTTTATTTTCCCTTTGTTGGTAAACCACTCCACTGTTAAGACAGGACTCTCTATTTCCACTGAAACCTGAAAATATGAAACTGTAGCCTCTTTGAGAACCAAAAGAAGCCACACAAGTCTGGAAAGGCCTGCTCTATTCCCTGACTGGCTATTACACGCGCTTGCAAAAAAAAAAAACCCAACCCAATCAATATGTTTCAAATTGTTCTACCTCTTTCCAATAAATACCACATTACTGTGTGTTTTTGAAGCTACATATTTCCTCACAGCTTTGCAGCCTGAATATTTGTATACAATTAGCCTGTGGTTAATAATGTTATTTAAAACTTGGACTGGCACCCAGAGACTGAATACTCAACCCAGACCTAACCCTAGAGACTTGAGACTCAATTTGGACTCACACTCATGGACTCGAGACTTAACTCAGACTCCCCCATTGACTCAAGACTCATAAAACTCTTATCCAGGCAGAAACTCAACCCAGAGACTTGAAACTCAACTTTGACTCACATTATTTGACTTTCATTTGATATCAAAGACAGTTTTCATTTTCTTTAATGTCTTCTCTGCAGCTATTTATACAAGTATGTGGTATGTAAGTTGGCTTCAGAGCTAACAAGAGATAAAATTTCCCTCTAGTCAAAAAGAAGCTGGCCTGCTAAAGTTCAAATCTACTGTTTATATTTACCAGTTTCACTTTGCTAATCTGTAGATCAAAACAAAGTTCATTTCTTTCTGAATTGCCAATTACTTTCTAAATAGACACTGACTGGCAATTTTCAATTCGGAATTTTGTTTGATCTTCACCTGACCTGGACCAAAAATTGAAAACAAGTTGTAGCCCATAAAACGCCAGAATGTGGCAAATCCAAGGCTGGTAGCCTCCAATCTTTTAATTAAGAGATCATGATCAACAGGGCTGAGAGTAAGGTCATTCACTACCACTGAGACAGCTGTGTTAAAACCAGATAAGAAATAACATTAATATTTGTCAAGCGGTCGGTTATTTTGTAAGAACAGTCTTAAGTGAAGTTTAGCTAAGGACTGAAATTAGTGTGCTATGTCCCAGAGCAGTAGGCTTTTTCTGAACCTTTTAGAGGCCAACATAAGTGCAACATCACGCATTACTGCCTCCCCCTGTGAGCTATGAGGGAGAAATGGTGAAACATTTGTGGAGAGAGGAAAGGTTAGCTGGCTTGTGAAATAATTGGTCCAATTTGGGCCTGAGCGCTGGCATTTTGAAAGTATTGGAGCTACTTTGGGGACTTTGTGCCTTGTGGTTGTGTAGCTGAAAAAATGGCTTTTAAGTTAATGGGATATTTTTGTAATCGAAATTATATTCTTTGCATTTTTATTTGTTTTGAATTAATAATAAAGCCATTCAAGTATTCTGTTAGATGCGTCGTGTCAGACTTCATTATAATTCGGCCAAAGCTTTTTGTGTTGCTCATTTTCTATATTGCTGTTAAATGCTGTACCTCAAAGGGACCCTAAGACTCTTTTTGCAGCTCTAAACTCATAAAGAACTGGGCAATGGTGTAGGAAAATGTACAGAAAGTGGTTTATTTGTAACATGGTGCATCCACTGCAAGCGAGGTGGTGGAGGGATGGAAATGGGCCACAAATTGCCAAGTGCATTCTGAACAAATTGGAAATGTTGGGTAAATTATCCCAAACCTATAATCAGTCAGCAGTGGCTGGTCTCGGGGGTTAGCAGGTGGATAGCTCATTATACGCTCACCTTCTCGCTGCCCTTCGCATTGTGCTCGTTTTGGCTTCTTGGCAGAAGCGCCCAGCGTTCTGTCTCTTTATGCTCCAGTGCTGAGAACAGCTGGACGGTAGTTCTAGTCTATCCATTCCAGTGTTTCAATGTGAACCCAAATATCTTTTGTCTTATGAAATGACAAAATAATTTCAAAGTTTTGTATTTCATGCAGCTACACACTCCATATAAAGAACCGCTTGTACACAAAATGTTTTAGCAACCAAAATTTTCATACTGTTTATTAATGCATGTATGCTCTTCTGTCAAAATCCTAAACGAATCAAGGTGTCAATAAACCTGCATCAGTAAAGAAATACATCAGCATGATATCACCACTTTCTCAGGATCAGAGAAGTAGGAACAATAAAAAAACACTGGGTATATCCTTTCAAACCTGTGACATATCCTGTGGGATAATCAGAGCATGGACATGATTCAGAAAGGAATGTTACTGGATGACATAATGGTATGTTATGACGGTCATGGTTAAATATGCAGGATGCACCGTTGAAACATCTGTAGACGAGAACATCTGACAAACTCTGTCTTTATTGTCTCCCCAGTGACCCCATCTAACACTATTTCCTGTGTTTGTGCCTTTACAGGAAGTCCTAATAAACTGGCATGGCATGTGACGGGAGGAACTGTGGGCTCAGCATGAGGAACTGAAGTGCATGAATGAGGACACATGCTCTTATTTGTTCTACGCATTCATGGGACTGGCATTCTCCACTACTTGCAAAGTGCAGTGAAGCATAGAAACACTCCCAGCACCCTGTGGATTACACTGAATCTTATATAATGTGAGTGTCTCGCAGAATATCAATGAGGAAATTAATTGAATTATACATCTGTCTGATTTTATGATCAGAAAAAAAGGAAACTGCGTGTTTGGTTTCGTCTCCTAAGCTGCCTGAAGTGGGCCAACGCATCAATTTCTAAACCTCAAAAACACAACACATAAATATTAAGCTGCATGTTAAAGCATTGACACAACTAGGTTCAGGTTGCAAGTTGCGTGAAACCTAATTCAAGAATGATGCATGAAGCAATTCAGGAATGACATAATGTTGCATGTAACATAGTAAATGATTTCATTATACTTTATTTAACTCCTTATTTCAGTATAAGCAGCCAGCATTCTTCGTACATTACAGATATATTGGTCAGTTAAATCATCTGTGATGTGTTGTTTAGCCTACATTTGCATCTGTGTTTCTGTCTATAGAGAGAAACATTAATAACCTAAATCATTAGATTATGGCACAGTATGCCAAAACAAATAAAACACAAGCATTGATGTAAAATTCATGTTCAATAGTTAACTAGGACATTCAGCTGACTGACTGTTTAAAGATTTTATTTCAAAAGGGCTATTTTTAAACTGTTTCTACTAGCTAATCCAGTTTTCTAATGACATTAAGCCTTCACAGTTCTAGTAATGTATAACTTGCGGTGTCCTGCTCAGATCCAGGAATAGAGACAAACCTTTTAAATTATATTTGCAATTATTTATCTCTCTATAAGTGAAATATTGACAAAAACAATGTTGAAATATTATTTTGTGCTTTCTAGTTGGTTTTGATTTGAATGAGTTTTGAATAAGAATAATACAGAAATCATGAAATGAGTAAAAGTACTGAGCGACCACTGAGTGGATGGTTTGTTTTCCTCAGTCTCTTTTCTTCACCACCGCCTTCTGTCCATTTTGTCTGTCTTCATTCTCACACAGCTCATGTCCAACATATGGCACAACCACAGTAAAAAAATGTCGAACAGCCTTGTTTGACGTTTTACACCCTCAGTGTTGATTTGATTGAGTTTTGAATAACAATAATGTAGAAATCATGAAATGAGTAAAAGCGGGAAAGTACCCTCCAGGGGTATTTTGGTAAAATAATTCTATTAAAGTTTAAGAAAATCTTTAGTCTTTGGATTAAGTGGTTAAACCGACACAACAGCAGTTAATCAGAGCATTTGTTCTTTCACAAATGTACGTCAGTGTGATGGAGCGGACTAAACATCCTTCAGTGTGTGTGTGTGTGTGTGTGTGTGTGTGTGTGTGTGTGTGTGTGTGTGTGTGTGGGCACATATATGTATGTACATGCTGCATATCAAGTTAATCAGGGCCATTTGCAACTGAATAGCCTGCTTTCTTCCGAAATATGAGACGTTTTTAAGAGACGTGTCTTTCTTGGTAGAGTGATGTGAGCAAATCATCCAAATTGATTTAGGGCAGAGAGAAGCAGTTTTCTTCTTTCCATCTTCTTCAAAGAGCATGTGAGACCACTGAGTGTATGGTTTGTTTACCTCAGTCTCTTTTCTTCACCACCCCCTTCTGCCCATTCTGTCTGACTTCATTCTCACACAGGTCAGGTCCAACATATGGCACCACCATAGTAGTAGGCAAGTCTTGTACTCTCCCGCTGTGTTTTACACCCTCAGTAAATCATCCTGGCCAACTTCTACAAAAAAGTCACACCTCAAACAGAAACCTTACGTAAGCAAATAGGTTTGATTTAATAGAATATGGATGAAGATCCATTACACAACCAGCATGCATTTAATAATGTTCTATGTGGTCGATGCTAACAGTTTTAAGTTCTTATGTATTTGTATAAAACTCATCACAACAGATATATTCACAAAGCTGCTTCAGAAAAGCTCAGGCCAACTGTGGCAAGAAAAACTTGAGAGGAAATAGACTAAAAAGGAAAAACTCTCTAAGATCACGAGGAAGAAGCTCTGAGGGGAAGCAAGGCTGAAAATATGGAACTCCCTAAGAGCACGAGGAAGAAAAGCTGAGATGAAGCTTGATTCTAAGCATAAGAACTCCTGAAGAGGATGAAGAAGAACCACTGAGAGAAACCGAGACTCAAAAGGGAAAAACACTCAAAGAGCTTTAAGAATAATCAGAGGAATCGAGAGAAAGTCGAGGGAAGAAAAAAGCATTAAGAATAACCAGCATCTAGCAAAATTTGTGCATTTATCACATTTTGCTTAGGCTAACTAACCCTTCATATACTATTCTTCAGCTGAAAGATCAGTTGATAATATGAAAATATCAAACATCAAAACCTATGTAACCTTAAACCAAGGGACCCCTGAAAAATCTGGGAACAAACCATTGAAATAAATCAAGTCCAATTTATTTATATAGCCCATAAGCATATACAGATGTCATTAAAATGTGCTTTACAGAAATATAGTAAAACATATTAATGAATCAGGAGGCATCAAAATAGTAGGAAGTAAAAAGAAAGAATAAAATATCTAAAATAATGCATAGAAAAATCAATAAAAGAAGAAACTCCCTAAGAGCTTGAAGAAGAGTTGCTGAGAAGAACCAAGATTTAAAAGAGGAACTTCTCTCCCTGAGGACGCTGGATGGCAGAGTAATAATAAACAAATGAAAGTTGAGTTTATGAGTGTGTTGCGGTTGTGCTGTGGTAAGAATCATCTTCAGCTTCCTCCCACTCTAATGTCATGCACTCATCTTCCTCCTTTTTTGTTTGCACCCCCTTTTACCCCTTGATGTATTGATGTGTTCTCCCCCACACACAGGCACATCCTGAAACCAGGCAAATCTGCTCCCACACTTCCTACAGTGATCATCATGCAGCTCAACTATCTTCTCGCCCAAGTGGCTAGAACCTTCCTTGTCCCCCCACCCCCCACCCCACCCACACACCTACCGCTCTGAGAGGTTGTCAGAACTCATCAGTGTGTCTGTGGAGGCAGGAGGGCCGGGGGAATTAGAGCCTCGTGTTGTGTGTCAGGGCTGTCTGCTCCGGCCCTCGTCCCACCGCCAAAGCAGCAACACCACAGCTAATAAAAGCAGACAGAGCTTGGCAGACCTGTGCCAGAATGGCCCCAATCAATTGACCGTGGCAAGGTCAACACGCAGCCGGCTACTTCCAGCTTCACAGCAGTAGGGGGAACACACTAGGCGTGAGAGGAGGTGGCACGGCTAACACGGTGTCACACCTAATTCTTTAATTCAGCAAAGCTTCTGTCATGTGATGGCTCTTATTATGAGCAAGTGTGGCCCAATTAGTCTTCAGGTATCTCGTGTCAGTGTGCCGGCAGTCGACCGGCAGTTTTTTTGCCTTAATTACTGAATCCAGTCTCCCCGGGTATAATCTCATACACCTCACACACTTCCATGAAAGAGAAATTGGTTTTGGTTTTAATGATCAAAAGCCAAACATCGGAATTACAGCAAGGAGGTCTGTTTTTTCTTCCATTTTCCCTCTCATGCAACGGCTGATCGCAGCGTGATCGGTGTCGCTGTTACCCCTGGCACAGTGAACTCGCGTCTTATTGGCCTCAGACAATTGAATCTGTTTATCCATCTCCTGAAGGGATTGTTCCACAATTGCAATACTTGTAAATGAATAGAGTCAATTGAATAGAGCACATATATCATTACCCTGTCACCCAGTAATAATACCTGTATCGGGTGGTTCATACTATGTCAAGATCATTGTCTGAATTAAATTAAGTGAATGATTCTAAACACGTGTTAGAGTAATTAATATTCTGCATTTCTTCCCCGACGGCCACCCAGCAGACAGCTATTCATACACTGACATTCAGCTTTGGATGTATGCGTGTGTGCGTGCGTGTGTGTGTGTGTGTGTTTGTCTGGAAGAAAGGGAATGAATGACGAGCAGAAGAAAAGGGCTCTTTTGCATATGGAAGATGTGTGTGAATTTGTGTGTTTGTTTTTGTACACTTGCAGACTGAAAATGCCAAAACTTGTGCTTTTCTGAGCCTGGAAATAAGTGAGACGCACCGCATTGTTGTCACATGTCTGCAATTTTTAATCTAGTGAGTTAACTGGCTACCATGTAACATTTAATCTGCAAACTTTTTTGAACGCAGGGCGCCTGGAGCACTCCACACAAAAACAGATGGTGAGCAGTACAGAATGCCAAATACATCTCCACTGAAATAAAAAAGTAGGGAGGGCCAATGGACTGGGTATATATAAATCATATTACTCTACCGTATTACTGTATACCTTCCATATCCCCCATATACACTATTACAGTAATGAGTCATTGACTAGTATTTGCAATTAACTTGCCCTTGTTTTCATGTTATAATTGAATGAAGTATTCTTTCTATGTCCAGCTTTGATAATCCAACAAAGTGATGCCTTTATGTAAAGCTTGATGCCAAAAGCACAGTCTACAATTGGCCTGGTGTACTAGAAACAGCTAAGCTCATTTGAAAGAAATGTCAGACGAACTGAAAACTAAGTAAGTAAAAAAGAATAACTAAGTAAGTAAAAACAATTTAACAAAAAATTGAAGCAATAATAAAGCTGAAAGGGAAAGAGAAAAGAGAAGAGAGAGAGAGAGAGAGAGAGAGAGAGAGAGCACAACAGGACACCAACCTACAACATCAGGAACAACAAAATGAATCTGACTTTTAAAGTGCTTTTTGCTTTTTGAAAAGTTCCAAAAGCTTCATTGTTAATGAAAAGGGCAAAGCTATTTCCTTTTGGCTACTGAAGTTAAGGTTAGTGCTAGTCTGGTGGTACACTTGATATGGATGGTTTTA
Organism: Brachypetersius altus; assembly: GCA_037974465.1. NCBI lineage: Eukaryota > Metazoa > Chordata > Actinopteri > Characiformes > Alestidae > Brachypetersius > Brachypetersius altus. The sequence continues at coordinate 5,977,876 of JBBPDB010000007.1, forward strand.
ACTAAATGTCCATTAAATGCAACTTTAAGTCAAGTAAAAAAGATTTGATCAAATCTAGCGCTAACCCTAACTTTAACTTTAACCCTAACTCAAAGCTTAAACCCAATCCTAATACATAACCTAACCCTAATGTTGTTCCTAATCCACCCTAATGTTGTTCCTAATCCACCCTAATGTTGTTCCTAATCCACCCTAATGTTGTTCCTAATCCACTTCCTAATCAGTAATTCATGATAAGCATAATAAATGTTTAAATATGGTCATATTTTTACATATATGTACTTTCACATTTGCATGTCCAGAAGTGTGTAGACACCTACTTATACATTGTTTTTTCTGAAATCAAGGGCACTAAGAAGTTTGTTTCTCTATACTGTACAGTAACTGCCTCTACTCCTCTGGGAAGATTATACTAGATATTGGAATATTGGAAGGGTCTGACTGCATTCCATGCATTCAAGAGCATTAGTGAGGTCAGATACTGATGTTGGATGATTAGTTCTGGATCGCGAACACCACTCCGCTTCACCACTTCATAGAACTCAGTTCCACTGCGCCACAGTCCAGTGCAGGGGGCTTAGTGCCCATTTTTGTACCCCTCCCATGGCTTTGGGCATGGAGTGCAGCTGCTACAAAGCATCTCATTCTGTTGTCAGTGGTTTTTATGGAGATTATCTGAGCTGTATTTGTGCAGTTAAACCCGTGTCAGTAATAGGTGCAACTTTAAAGTATTTTTTAAAACCATTTTTGAAGTAAAGTATCTGAAAAAGAAGGGTTGTCTGGATATTATTGCTCCCAATTTCCAAATAAAAATATTGTTCTTTAAAGCATAATTATAAAGAAAATGATAAGACATCAAATTAAGAGAAATGATGGAGTGTTTACAGAGCTTGAATAATTCAAAGAAAACAAATCTCTTCTTCACTCTTCACTCTGGCAATAATGACCATTGACATACTTCTAGCAGTGTTTTCCCATCCAACTGGTCACACTGCGAGAGGAGAGCGTTGATTACAGAAGTGTTTTATACAGAATAAAATGCTTGTGTTGGCTTTAACAGACACTGGCATAGAATGGTTGTCAAACTCGTAGAGATGCTGATTTAAAAATGCAGTGCTTTCTTTTTGGCGCTGTATTGAAGTGACATTTATTCTGGTCCTGTATAGAAGTGACATGCATTAGAAAGAGCGATAAGAAAAAGATAGATTAAAAGATGAGCATGGAGGGCCAATTTAGATATCCCTCTTCTTTTTCTCCACCTTCACCTCTTATTCTCCGTCTGACATTTTCCATTGGCGATGGGTGGAGTCTGTAGCTGTCAGTCAGAGAGAGCAGGAGCGTGAGCGAGAGGCAGGCAGCCACTGCTTGCTTTGGCCCGCTCGTCTTTGTTTTCTCAGCTGAAGCCGCAGAACAGTCTGGAATAGATGCGGCCAGACCACGAAGGATGGGCCCCCAGTCTCTGAGCTTTGTCTACCCTCTCTCCCCTGTTTGAGTTTCTGGGAATTCATATTAAGCAAAAAAAGGCAGACGTTTAATGTGCTCCAAAAATGTCAGTTCTGAGATAATGGGGATTGATGTAATCATTTGTCAACCACATACGAGAGCAAGATGGAGAAGCGATACAAGGGCTTCCATTCTCACTCTCATTCTCGTTCTCCTGTTCTCCGCGCCTTAAAAGACGACGACAACAATCCTCGGCCCATTGTTTGCGCTGACAGCTGATGAAAGGCCGCTACGGATGAGAGGAACGCTCTTGGCAGTATCAACACTGCAGCCTATTTTGACAGTTTACTCTTTTAAAGCCATTAAAGTGCAAATTGGTGGGTGATGCAGGATAGAGATGCACCTGTTAACCAAATGTCTATTTCAACAAACATTTATTCTGTAGTACAGTCTGTTTTCTCTGAGTAGGGATGGCCTTCTTCATCAGGGTCTAGACAGTTCAAGTCGGTTTGTTGCCTTGATTGTTTTGTTGTTGTTGTTGTTTTGGGCTTTTTTTTGTGGCAATGGGTTAGCTCAGCATGCACCTGCTTTCATGTAACTTTAGAAGCAGCGCTCCTTCCAGCATTTTCTGTCTTTGATTAATTTCCTTCGAAAAGTGCAGACTGACATATTTAGTCAGAGGGAGCAGAGAGCTCTGCCTCAGCCTCATTGATGTTCCCTTTGAAAACCATGTAGCCTAAAAGAACCTGAGAGGAAATAACAGAAACGAAGAAAAAAAGGGAAGGAAAAAAAACCTGAGAAGTGAACTAAAAGAATTTGAGATGCTGTGAATAACCAGTCAGTGCTCTTGGAGTACAGCATTGGGTAGTGGAGAGAGAGAGAGAGAGAGAGAGAGAGAGAGAGAGATGCTATTTGAAGGAGAAGATAGAGGAAGAAAGAGAAAAAAAGGACTTCATAAAAGAAATGGAAGAAACTCAAAGCAGAGAGTGATGGAACGAAGGGTAATTATACTGAGATTCAAAAATAGGGTGTAAATGAGTGAGAAGGTGATTCATTGAGGGCAGAGGGGGTGAGAATGGCCAAATCAGAATTAGACAAGATTAACTTCTAGAGAGAGAGAGCCAGAGTGGAGCAGATAAAAGACAGGGTGGGCAGAGATCGGGGAAAGACAGAGAAGGGGATATATGTGTGTGTGCATACTCATGCGTGTGTGCGTGTGTGTGTGTGTGTGTGTGTGTGTGTGTGTGTGTGTGTGTGTGTGAGTGAGAGAGAGAGAGAAAGAGAGAGAAAGAAAGAGAGAGAGACAGAGAGAGAGAAAGAGCATAAATGAGCAAGATTGACAGAAACAGAGGGAGGCAGAACAAGATAGAGAGAAAGGGACAGAGAGGGAGAGAAAGAATGAAACAGACAGACAGAGAGGAGACTGAGGGAAAGTGAGAGTGAGACAGAGAGGTAGAGAGAACTATAGCAGAGAGTGAAGGAAAGTTGAAACTGAAACTTGTGACAGAGCAGGAGAAGGTTAGGATAGAAGTGAGGGAGACAGAGGCAGACAGATGGCAGGAAAGAGGAAGAGAAAGAGGAGGAGACAGAGAAAGAGAGGAAGAAAGAGAGGGAGAAAGAGAAACATGCATTCACTTGGGGAGTCCTCCTGAAGTGGAGGGAAGAGCAGCTGTGGCAGCAGAATAAATTTCAATACTGATCCAGTTTAATAAGTAACTCAGTGAATCAGAACACCTGCCCTGCGCTGCTGCGTGACTCCACATGAATGTCTGACTCCCAGGAGCTGATTACAACCATGTCTGAAGAGAGAGAAACAATCACATTCAGCATTGTGAGCTCAGACTGTCTGTCAGCAGGGCTGAAACTGGCCATCAGCGAAGGAAGAGATTAAATGTGCCAAAAACAGTCACTGCTCTGAGCCACCAGCTGAGCCCAGAGGCCTTCACACGCACTAAGCTACCAAACAACTGAGCAGAGCAGCACTGAAAATGTAATCGCACAACACACAGAGAAGAGCTTACATGAGTGTATGCAGGTGTATGAATGACAGCATGCTGTACCATATTGTAAATAAATGGAAGAACATGGTGTGACCAATCAGAGATGTAAACTCGAGTCAGCTGTTTACTGACCCAAGATTCTTAGATTTTTCACATGCACAGTTATTCAACAACATTGTGTGGTGAAATGTGCCCCTAAAACGTCTCTGAGCATTTAAAGAAATACGTTGAAAAATAGTAGCAGCCTCAGGTTTGATACAGCTTGATTCCAGTGGTGTCAGGTTCGATACGGTTGAAAATACAGCTTCAAAGGATGAGGTTTTCATCACAGAATGAGCTTCAGCCTAATGGACAGAATGAGGAGCAGTAAGTAACTTGTCAGCCAATCTGTCTGAAATTTCAGAATATGTTCCTTAAAATCATACCAAAACTTCAGCTGGGTTTCTAATAGCATGGCATCACCTTCTGCACAAACTACAGAGTAATCAAGCATTTCAAAACTATTCCACCTCTCTCTTTTAAACACCACATTTACTGCATGTAGTTCTTCAGTTCTGCCAGGCTGAAAGACTTTCTGTAATGTGAGGCGGAGGGTGACAGGTTTCCTTTTGTTGCCTGCAGCTAATATCAAAGCCAAACTAAAACTCTCTACTACAGAGCTTGACTTGTGCTTGCACGGGCATCCATAGACTCAAAACTCAACCAAGATTTGAACCCCAAAGACTAAACCTTTGGATTCAAACACAGCATTAGAATGTTTCAAACAATGACACTTTAGTTCTATTTATTCATAAAAATCTCTTAATTTATTCCCTATAACACACTGTGACCTAAAACTTGGAGACCTAATTCACACGTTTGGTAGGTCATGTAAGTCAAACTTGTCTTTGTGCACTTATGATCCAAATGCACTTTAGAAGGAGACTACTCTTGCTCAGCCACTGTAATATGGCCATCATGAGGAAAAATGTTCTTTGGCTGAGACAGAAAAGCTAAATAGATGATTACATGTAAATATGTTTGTGACTGTCCAGGTCTAAGTGTGGTTCTGAGCTCCTACTGAGCGAGCCAATGGCTTGGAGGAACGCTGGAGGAAACCTTGGAACCAAAATTCAGAAGAGGAACCCGTCCTCCTCCAGTTGACACAGTAACAGAGCTTTAGTGGTAACCAAACCCTTTTAAAATGTTTTCCATGGTTTAGCCCCTATAAGGAGTATCATGCGGTCCATTTATTTATCAGTTTGCTTGTGCTCTACAAACATTCTCCATATTTGCAAGGTGTAAGGCAATAGTACAGTACTTTGTAGCATGCTTGTGTACAAAAGTTGTAGCATGCTTTGAATGTCAATTGTATCTTAACTTGGTAACAGTATTTCTGGCACGTTGGCAGTGCAACAGTAACGTAAAACCACAGAAAGCACTATGCAGTGTGAGGGGTTTGGGCATCACACACCAATTGCTCATATCATCTGATTTTCTCAAAGGTGTTGTTTCTATAGGAATATAGGCTAGCAAGGGACATCTCTTTCCTTAGGTTTTGTGAAATCCCTGCCAGGTTGTTTGTGAGAGAAGAGTGCCACCAACATGGACACTGTGCGAAAAGAGAAACAAATTCAACAGTTAGCATTTGCGGTCCCACAAACACCAGGGACCCTAAATAAATTATCACCAGACTATGGCATCAAATGTATCATTTTAATAATTAAACTGCAGCGTGTCACTGAAACCATGCTCCCTTTTACTCTTCAAAGGAGTTTGGCTGTTGTCTCACCTGGAACACATCTGAGTAGTGATCTTTTATGCAGGGGCAGTTTCGAGCGAATTCGAATATTTGGCATCAACTACAAGTTCCGAGAAAATAAATAGTTGGATAATGTATGAATCAGTAATGAGCCGAACAAACTAACTGTTAAATGATTGATAAACAAATGAATACATAAACAAGTGTTTTAACGAGGAAGAAAAAACCTCTGAAAATCAAAGCAAAGAGCATTAATTATCTGGCGAGGATGTTAATGCAGCAGTAAGCAGAGGGAGGCTGAACAGGAGAGTACAGCTGCTGAACTCCAGAGAGGAGAATGAAGACGGTTAATGAGTGCTGGAGGGGTGAAAGTGCACAGAAGCGCACACTGCATCCTTATTCACATTCACTTCTGATCCTGGATGATTCCAAACCCTGTCCCTCTGTTAAAGGAAAGTGAGTTCATATCTGGGTTACAAATGAACTAAATGTCTCAAAAGTGTAAAAATAGTTTTACAGTCAAAATCTCTCTCTTGTTTCCCTAAAAAAGCCGTTAATACACAGATATATCTTCACAATTAAGAAGCTTGAAGAAACATTTTAAGTTTACATAACCTCTACACAATGTAAAGGTTCTATTGCTAAGTGTCGGTCCCCTAGAACCATCCATTTATTTTTGGGAGTGTTTTTCAATCATGAAATGATCCCATCTGCGTCACTAAACTCATTTGCCAAACACAACGAGGTTCGCTAATGAGGAATTCTAATTAATATTCTCATTACTTTCTTATAATTGCCTTCACTCTGTGATTGTGGTGCAGGAGGGTATGGCATGCAGCACTCTAGATATGAGATAGAAGCTTGCTTATAGTCAAACTGAGTCTAGCCACAGCCTAACTGTGCTGTCATGCATCATTACAGAGGATTTTGATGATAAATGGATATGACCTCTATCTACTCACACATTATAACAGTGTGTTTCATATAAACTGTGATGGATGTATGTAGCTGTCAAAGTTTTTGTTTCTTTTTTTAAAGTTTTCTTACATTTTTCTTAAATGTATTTCTTTTTATGGTTAACAACATCAGATATTATATGTGACACACTCTATTATTGCCACATTATATGGAAGCATGACAAATTTAGTTAAATGTCTTTCATAGGGGGCGCTGCAACTGACACTATACTTAAGCTAAAGTTTTGAAATTTTTGTGGCGACATTTATTCACACATTCCACAGTTTCGTTTTATGGCTAAACAAAATGGTAAAATCAGCCGATCTTGTTTCAGTAGCAAAATTGTTTCTGTGTGAATGGCCAGTCTTTCTAAAATATTGTAGGATTGTTACTATTTACCAAATTTCTAACAAATTAGCCATAAGAGCAATACATCACTACAACCACTGCTGCTCTGACTTGGTTTGGTCTATCTTTACATTTTTGTTCAAATGATCGTTCAACCTCTTGCTACTTGGGCCAGTTCATCTGGAGCCCACAGAAATGTATCATTATAATTACTACATTTGGGTTTGCTGATGAAACACATGGAGATGATAATGAGAAATATAGACTTGGCCTAAAGAGGAAAAATATGGACTTGGCCTAAAAAGGAAAAATATGGACTTGGCCTAAAGAGGAAAAATAAGGAATCATTATTTTGGGCCAAAAAATGGCACTGACAACAGCTGAACTCCCCACCAAACCAGTGCACAAGGGGTAGCCTATTAATGTTACTCTTGTTATAATGTTAATGTCACCCAGTAGTTTCAGAGAAGTTACTGTTTCTAGACAAGTTTCTTAACCATCACTGACTGTAGTTTGTTCCACACGTCCCATAGATCTTTCCATGAACTCCTGTTCCTCAAACCTTTGCATTCAACACCACTGTCAAACTCATTGTCAAACTCAGGAACTCGAGACTAAACTTTGTTTTGTTCAGCTGGATTCTGAACTTTCTGATGGGCAGACCCCAGGTGGTGAAGCTGAGAAACATCACCTCCTCAACACTGACTCTCGACACCGGGCCCCCCAGGGCTGCATGCTCGCCCCCTCCTGTACTACCTGTTCATGCACGACTGCATAGCCTCTGATCTGCCAGCCTTGCAGAACCTTTACTCTCAGTGGTATAAGAAGAAGGTCCACAACATCTTAAAGGGCCAGAGTCACTCCAGCCACAATTGTTCTCTCTGCTGGCGTATGGAAAATGCCTCAGAACCATCTGGTTCAGAACAAGCCAGTTCTGAGACAACGGCCCCTCAACCACCCACACCATAAGACTAATTAACCACTGAGTTTAATTTATGCATAGCATGATTGATAGGTATGTAAATATGCCTCCTTGTCTGGACTAGTTGTAATTCACAGAGCATTCACAGAGCTTTGGTCAGACATAGATATTTTACTTCTTTAAATAAATTTTATTGACAACTCCAAGAAAGTGAAGAGAATTTCACCAAACGTGTTCTGACTTAAAATCAATGACCTCACCTTTAATGCCAAGAAATAAATCTTATCTGAAAGAAACCAATACAAGATCTTTTACAAGAAGGCTAAAAGAAACATCGAACACCTTACCAGCGACATTAAAGGAATCTTATTTGTATTAAGCAAAATACTTCACACATTTCAGATGCTCAGACTGGGGTGTCTGCCAGTGTAAGAATCCATGCAAAAGGCCGGAGAGAGAGATGTATTTTTTGTGTGAAAATGCCTGGGGATGGAAAGGACGAGGCTATAACAAGCAAGAATGAAGGTATATCCTCCGAGGGTATGGAGATGAAAATAAGGAATGTGTTTCAAGACAGAAGACAGAAAAGTGGGTGCAAATCATTAAAGACAGGAACAGAAAGAAACTGAGAAAAAGATAATAGCACAAACTTTCCACTGCTGGTGATACCTGTCATCGTCAGGAGATGACTGGGAATAACATCGCGGGGTCTTCATGAAAAAACAGAGGTGGATGCAGATCTACAAGTTGAACTGCATGATGTGGCACTGGCAGGAAATATGAATAAATGGAAATGGAACTTTCCAGAATTAGCCTCTTATGTTTACGTTTACGGCATTTAGCAGACGCTCTTATCCAGAGCGACGTACATTTGTCTATGGAGAAACGAATCACTAAAAGCTATTTAAGAAAGACTAAATAGAAGCACATGTAAATGAATATTTCTATGATGAACTGGTAAGACATGACTCATCTCCATGCCAAGTGGCAGCGATGACAGCCTGTAAGGCCATGGCCGAGGCCTGCCAGCTCACCACCAGCCTGTGCCATCCCCAAACGCCCGCCTGTGTCATCTCCAAATGGCAAGTGTTATGCAGCGGCCTGCTCCCTGAAGGTCTGATGATGCTGTTAGCAGGGGTCCTTCATCCTGCAGACAGCGCTCCCCAGGCGGTCTATGAGCTGAGCTCCCTCCCATCACACTGTCAGGCAAAAACAGATGGGCCACCACTCCCTTCAGTTGGGCTCACAAATCACATCATCACAAAGGCCACCTCACACGGGTACTCTCACACAGACCCCCCTCACACAAGCACCCTCCATAAGCTCGGTCACACAGGCCCCCTCAGCCAGACCTTCTCATCTAAGTACCCTCAGTCAGGCATCTTCTCCCAGGCACCCTTACACACAGGCTCCATCATGCAGTTCTCCTCTTCCAGGAACCTTTTCCGATCTCATAGACCCCTTCATCTAGGCCTCCTCACACAGGTATCTTCATGCAGGCACCCTTACATTAGCATCAAGGAGAAGCTCCAGTCCTGGCAAGAGAGTAGAGGGGTTGCAAGTAAGGTCTAGAGATGCACACTAATGGCTCTTTTGGACTTGGACTCTTTGGTTGTTTTCTAAAGAGATAATGTAAACATTAGAGAAGAATGATAGAAACTGATAGCTTAATGCAGTTGGCTAACCACAACTACATAGCTTTAATCAATTAATTGATCAGCCAATGCATGTTTATTGTCTGAAGGTTGCATTTTTAGTTATGCACTGGGGAAAGACTAATGCAGTTGGTAAATAATAGAAGCTTCTTGCCACTTTAATGTGAAAATCATCAAAAATGTGGAGTCTTAAACTGTGGAGTTGTTGAAGAATCTCAAATAGACTCACTCATGTGGTTTCATGTGGTGCTGTGTTGCACTGTGAAGTTATGTGACACAGTTTCAAAAAAGACTTTAAATGTATTAATAAGAGGTCATGCAGTGAAACCACATTATCAAGTCTATTTGAAATTGCTTAACAACTTGACATGTTCGGAGGGAAAGTTGTGTGGTGATTTGGGCATGAAGCTAACTGGTGGGATATAAGCTTGTTAGCTCCAGTGGCCGCGTAGCTCCAGGTCAAAACTAATAAGCAAGCAGGCCTTAGCCAGCTGACTGCATTTGATGTTGTGAGAAAATAGAACAAATTAGATTTTTTTTTATAAGAATAAGCCGCAGACAAGCACTGGATTTTAGAGAGTCTGAAAGTCTAAGAAACAAGCATGGAGGGTGAGCTAGAAATGGCTGTCCCTTCAACAACTCTCATCTTCCAATTACCTTCCCACAGTAAAGGGCGAGATGGAGAGCAGGAGATTGCGAGGAAATGCTTACAAGTTGCCATGTTACTGCATTGCAAACAGCAAAGGATATGCATAGAACAGCCAGACGAATTAATATAGGCTCTGTTCTTTTCCTTTGTAGTTAGGAAGCATACAAATAGGCGCATGGATTTTGGGGAGTGTGTATATTTTTCCTTGCCTTCACTGCTAATCCTTCTGAAGGTCGACTAAGGTTATCTTTGCTTCTGTTCGATGCAAAGCTCTTCCCTCTGAATTCTGCACTTCTGTATTTTTCCGCTTTCATGTGTTCTGATTGTGTTTTATCTCTCTCTCTCTCTTCTTCTCCTTCTTCTTCTTCTCTCTCTCTCTCTCTCTCTCTGTCACCATGGTACAGTGGCAAGCTGTTTTGCATTTGCTCTAATACACGGTGCATAAATATTGGATTAAATAAACAAATCCAGGGGCTAAGCACTGAATGGTATCGGAAAGTCGGCCCCCGGTGCCAGGGGGAATGCTACGGTGGCAGTCTGTCGCAGGCTCAGCACATGAAAAGAGAAAGAGAGCAAGCGAGAGAGAGGTGGAGAGGGAGAGAGGGGAAAGCAATGAAATGGTAGCTAATCCCCCCATAGCGTTATCTCCCAGGTGTTTTGCAAGCTGCTCAGTGCGAAAACTTTGAAACCAGGCCAGTGTTTCATCTGGAGTCTGGGGTCTTTCCCTTCTTCTTTCTCTCCATCACAAAATTTCAGACTCTACCTGCCAACTCCCTCTGACTACCTTGTCACTCTTGCCCAAAATGACCTTGCAATTGGTGTAATGGCTGCCAGTTAACACAGAGACCTCATTGACAGAAAAGCTGCGGGAGAAATACTGTATGGCCAAAGCCAAATATTGCAGTAGGAACACTAGTAATCATACGTTGTGGCACCTATGGGACCTTTTTGGCCTACCACAACACTGTGAACAATAATGGAGTGAGAGAAAACATACGACTATAATTTAATTATCCTGCCACAAAGCATATACCGTGGAATCAGATGAACGCGGACAGTTATGCAGTGATCCACAAAGCTCAGGCACCCCTGCGTGTGAATAAATGTGTCTCTTCCAGCCTTGAATCTGCAGTAAATGTCATCTCTGCCCTTCAGTATTTTCTGCAGCTGTGGGCTGTCGCGGTGAGCTTCAAAGCCACGCCAGGAGAGTTACTGCGTTCTAGCACAGGCCGCTGTGACTAAGTCTGTGGAGTGCCATCATGCATCAGGCCTCAGAAAAGACCAGAAAGAAGCTGACAGCTTCAGCCCTGAACTCCTGCAGCTTCTCTCTGCGCAAAATGACTCAGAGACAGAGGGAGAGAGCACTAGGCCTACTGCCCTACTGTTTCAGCCCAGGAGGGGTGACCTTTCGTGGCACTAACTGACATCTGCACTATGCCACAAACAGCCTGCAGATGCGGTAATTTATTGGTTGATGGTGTAACACATATATACCACTTTTATAAGGGCACTACAAAATTGAAAATTGGTGTCCCATGAGAGGAAGCTTTCCCTCATTGTGCTTACAGATGCCCACCTGCCGCCACACATAGTTCACGCTTGCTTTGAGACGTTTCATGTGTTACTTTTCACTCACAAGAGCTTAGTAATAATTCAGACCCAACACACTCTCATGCAATACACACTAACCTGTTTTCTCTGAGCTAATCCAGTTTAGCCATTAGCCACTGCTTCCCAGGAATAAGCTAATGTTTTTAGAATGTCCTCTCAAACTCACATGTTCTCATAGGTTGCAGTGGAAAGGTAGATAAAGTCATAAATAGCAGTGATAAACACCCAAGTTTACAATTTGTCAGGTATCACCAGCTATTCAATGTATTTGAATAGACCCAGCTGGCATGCCAGCCCCAGTTAGTTATTAATATAATAATAATATATTATGATATAGTGAACTTATGGAATGACACCCCTTTCTTGCACCGTTACAATTCATCATATAGGTATCAGTGTCCTATATATTTTTGCATCTTGTTTCTTACTAACTTACTTTTTTCTTTTTCATGTTGCTACTAAATATGTATCATATTGCTTGATATTTCTTTTTGGTACATTTTATAGTATTGTAATTTCCCCCAATATGCTCTACATATATTAAAAATGAGCTTGGGACAGTGCTGATATAGATGTGTGGACAGGAACACGGCCTGGCTGTGGCTGTAAAACACACATGAGCTTCTATGTAGGCGATATTCATGCCTGGAGTTTGTAGCTGTAGATAGCGTTAATAGACATGACAGGATCGCATGAGCTGAACAAGCACATCTACTCTGAGTGATGCTTCTCCATGTGAATGTTACACAGTGTAATATCCTGATGATGTCTGATGTGTTGCATGCTGCTGTAGGTCATTGTGGAGTGGCTCTTCCAGCCTGTAGCCAAGGTTTTCTTGGAGCTGATCACTGGGCTGTCTCCTCCTGACCATGTTGAACAGCTCCAGTGGGGCTGTGGAGGGGGAAGACCCCTCTGATTAATGGGACGGGCGTCTCTCCACACAAGATTAGTCTTCATGTTCCATATTTTCTAATGGTAATGGGAGCGGTCGTTTAGAGGCCCGCACAGGGAGACATCAGTCAAAGGGCTGGATGCACATGTAGGATAGCTGAGAAATGTTTGTGTGTGTGTGTGTGTGTGTGTTAGAGACAGAGACTGGGGATGCCCTGTCGTAAGATAGAGGGATGTCCTCTCTCTCTGGCGCCTTTAGCCAACACCACTCACCATCTGCTCCAGCTGACTCTGCTGTCATTCAGCAAGTCTCCCCGAACTAACGGCTAACTCACTCTGACATGCCACAACACACACACACACACACACACTCACAGTGGATCTGAGATAGAAGGGCAATAGACTGACCGAGAGAGAGAGAGAGAGAGAGAGAGAGAGAGAGAGAGAGAGAGAGTAAAAGGAGAAAGAAGGATCAGCCAGTTCCCAACAGCAACTATCAAGAGTTGTTCAAGTCCCTGCGGCTGTTGCTGAATTATGGGAAACTGAAGTCAGCCTTAATGAGATTCTCCATTTCAGTGGTTTCCTTCATTTATTGGTCAAATCCCATGGCTTACAGCAAGTCATGGTGCAGTCAATGCATACAAACATGCTAGCTTTGTGTAAGAGCCTCGTCATGGTATCATGCTGTTTGTCACACCAGCCCTGAAGTGAATACACCTCAGTCATTCTGCCTGAGATTACATTCATGCGAGGCTGAAATAAGGTGCCTCTGACCACATTCAAAGCACAAATCAAACTCCAGGTTGGGGAAATAGGGTCCTGAATTGAAACAAATAACTTCTGTGAAACAATGCATCCACACATCAAGTGATATTCCTGTGTGTGTGTGTGTTGGTGTGAATAAAACATCCAAGTTTATCAGAAAGAGGGATTAGGCTGAGAGGCCAGGGACAGACAAACAGAGGCAGAGGTGGTGTGAAGGAGATTGGCATCAGGAGAGAGAGAGAGAAGAGATAAGCCCTCCTAGAGGGGGAGATAAGGCCAGGACTGATTGGATGGTTGTGAAGGGGGCAAACACACACCCATGTGTGTGTGGGTGCAAGATAGAGGGTCAGAAAAGGGCGTGTCTACATTTAAGGTGATGAAATTTGAGCCCTGGTAAAGGTCACAGTGGATGATGTTTGCGCATGTATGTGCGTGTGGGTGAGTGTGTGTGTGTGTGTGCGTGTGCATGTATTTATGCATTAGACAGACACAGGAAAAGAAAGGGGTCATTATTGCGCCACAATGTTTAGGCATAATCCTACATACTAAAGCAGAACTTTGTGTTAGTCACAGAAGGGCCAGTCACCCGTGGATCACTGGGCCAGTCTCTGTTAGAGAGTCACCACTGGGCCACTCACCATCTGGCCTGCCACCACTGGGCTGGTCATCCCTGGGCTTTACTCTGATCTCATCTACCGTCAGCCTATTCATGACAAATGGGCCAGTTACTACTGCCTCACCACTGGGCCTATGGACCACCACCACCAAGGTAGTCACCACTAAGCTCACAACCCCTGATCTAGTCATTGCTGAGCAACCAGTCCACAACCAGTCACACTTAGGTGTATCATCAGTGGACCAGTTACTATTAAACCAGTTCACATTAGGTCAGTCAAAGTGAGGTATCTGAAAGTGATGTTATAACTATGGAAATAGCTACATAAAGCACAAAACAGATTCATGTTAGTCCATGTCTTTGATTGTCACTTTTCAGTCTTTTCTCAGTGTATTGGCATTTACATGACAATAGCTGTAGTGCTGAAGCAATGTGAATCCTATTTTTGCAGAAGCAGTCCTGTTTGTCTCCCTCTCCAGACTGGTGAAGGCTGTTTGAAACCTTTGCTTCACAGCTAGGAGACAGCTGAGTTCTGCGGTGATGGCCTACTGCTCAGACCTTCACCATTGACCAGACTCAATGAGACAACGATCTGTGTGTCACGTCTCTGTTTCCCAGCCTCCCCCTGGGGCTTCATGCTCAAGAGGAATGAAAAGTTATGCCAAATGCTGCATGGCCTGGCTTGGAATGGAACACAGTCCCACCGATCCTCAAAGCAGAAGGAAAATAAAATCCAGAGAGCTCCAGATTTAGGAGTCAGGCATGTGTGTTTGTTTAGCTCTTGATGTGCTTCCATGGCTTCCTTGAACAGTTATCCATGTGAATCAATGCTGGGGAAAGGACTTTACCCAGGGAAAGTCGGTAAGGCGTGCAGTAAGATAGTGGAAGTCCTGCTAAATCCCATCTCACTTTCCATGAGCTGCTAATCCTCAAATCAATACAAATATAGATGCCAGGCACTTCCTCTTCCTCAGCCATGGAGAACAATAGAAGATGTGAATGTGAAGCGAAAAGTGCCCGTTGGTATGGATGCGAAGCTTGGAATGTATAATGCTGGATTTGCAGTGAGGCTCTCCCAATCATTTGAAGCTGAGCTGGAGGGGAGGTTGGAGCCAAATAAACAAATTGATAGAAATGCTGAGGACAACAGCCATAGAGAAAGCTTAAAGATCACCGATTGGTTTCAGAGAGGATAGACGTGGAGAGCATGAGTAACTGGACTGCAGAACAACAGATATGTTTGATAAGTATGGGTCACGACTAACAAACCCTGAAAGTGGAGGATCTGATCACTTTATGGCGTCATGTTGGAGACTGTTTTCTATCAAGAGTCCTGGCATGAAAAAGAGAGAGAGAGAGGGAAGGAGAGAGAGATTATATAGTGCTGTGCTTATGCACGGAAGGCTCCGGCTCAACCACATTAAAGACTGGCTGGTCTCGGAGTGTTCTTCAGTTCAGCTATTCCCCTGGGATGGTAATAGAAGCCAGGCTGAGATGCCACATTGGGCAGAGAGAGGCTGTAAAACAAAAAAAAATTCCAGGGGGGATTAAATAAAAACACAACATAAAAAACTGTGTTTCTACTGAGCAATTATTTGATTTGGTACTGCATGTATCATTAGCCCTAGAAGCAAATGTTGGATTTGCTGTTATTATATAAGGTCCTACATTATATTGTCACTAATAACTGTGTACTTTGACATTAACAATGCATGCATCAACAGTGTAACTCCTAGTAACAGAGACTGATGGGTTGCATTAGTGTAGCTTATGTAAATGCACATGTGTATGAACTTTAGTTCTTTCTTTATGTAACTGCATGCGTACCTTGACATGCGTATCCGTAATAGCATGTAATCACACATGTGTGTTATAAGGTGAACTGCTGTTTTTCAACATGACTGTCAAATTGTAATTACCTACATTATAAGAGTACATTACACTGCTTCTACACAGGAAGTATAAAATAAATTAAGTCAGCTTTGGTTCGGGTTACCATGTCAACACAAGTGGCCCACTGCAGTGCTGATATAAGTAAATGTTAATGTGGTGTAAAAACCCCCCATAATTCAGGTAATTACTGACCTACTGTTACGATCTGTTGAGTAAAACGACGGTTTATGCAAATGTAATTACTCTCACGCTAAATACACATGTATTGCATAGGAGTGAATACGCTGCTGCAACATAAGTTACATAATTAATGATGTAGTTAGTATTGATGAATTGCTTTTATATTCTGTTTTAGCTCTGCTTTTCTGACATTCTTCAAATATGTGGCAGGAATGTAACAGATGGGGTTTTTTCCACTAAATAATATAACAATAACTGTTCATCAAATTAAAATTATAAAAATTATAATACGTACTTTAAAAATAATTGTACTGTTTTTTCCTGCTCGTTTAGAGCTCTGAACAGAAATAATAATGTTCTTTCCTCTTTAAAGAACACTTGAATAAATTGGTAAATTATAGTTTGCGGTTGCTGAAGTGGCTCAGATATCAGATTATTTCTTTGTGCAAACTAATGAATAGTTAAAGAGCCAATATTTGTGTGCAGTTAGCCTGGAATTTCCTTTGTTACGCTCCTCTGTTATATACAGTAAAGTCTTTCTTAGTGTGTCCTGACTCCTATAATTAGAGTGGGCAGGGAAAGCATGTGGTGACTGGAGAGTGGAGGTCTGGTCATCTCACCCTCCAGCCAAACACAGTGCTCTGTTCAGGTAGTGCCATTAAAGCGTGGAGAGCTACTCGAGAGACCATTCAGACTGACCGCTCTTCTATTGCCTGAACAGCCGCCTATCAAGCTGTTCACCTCCACTTTCCACCTGCTGCTTTCACAAATGAGTTGTGCCCTGGAAAAATAGATCTGATGACGAATTGCGGTTCATTATTTAATAGACTAAATATGTACCAGACTTAATTAAAAAAGGAAGAACTGCGGCATGTTTGTCTTATATTGTCACTGCCATCTCTGTTTATTCTGTTACTGTTTATTTTTGTTACATGATGTGAAAAGTCCTTTACAATGGACCTAAGGACATAGAACATAACCTCAAATAAAATGTATTTGCAATAGTTTGCATTGAAACTTATTTTTCCTTCCCAGTAAAGGTACTGTATTGGCGACACGAGGGTTTGCTCTGGCAGGACAGAAACAAATGATTGGTGGTGAGCTGTGACTCATTCAGCAGTACTACTGCATTTTGTAAGTTTTTATTTTTCAACGTTTAGACCATCTTTTGGTTAGATTTGATGCCCTTTTTAGTACAACAGTTCTGGGTTTGCTCAAATACATGCAGTTACTATACAGAGTGAAGAAAGAACAGAGAACAAACATGGAGAGAAATAAAACCAAAAAAAAATAGCTTCATCATGTGTGTGTGTGTGTGTGTGTGTGTGTGTGTGTGTGGGTGTGGGTGTGGGTGAGAGACACTGAACTTTTAATATGTCATGATGAAATGTGAACTGAACCAAGAAATGTAATAAAAGTATATAATAGATTCATTTTATGAGATTAATCGTTACTTTATGCAAGCAGCCCACACATCTCTGCTACAAAAGAAAGTGTGCTTTGTTTCAAGCACCAACTGTTCATGAACAGTGAACATGTTGGGAGAGGAAATGTTACAATTGGCCAGTGTTAGTTTTAGTAAGCCCAGGATCTAGTTGTAACATTTGCTAGAAATGTCTGGTATATTATTACAAATGCAATCTGTTGAGGTTTTTTTTTTTTAATTTAAATTGATAAAGATTTATGCATCAGTTTAAAGAGAAGTACCAGCAAAATGATCTTTGACCCCAAAGCAGATCAACAATGACCACATTAAATATATTTTACTTACATAACCCCTGCATTATTTGATAAATATGTGAATTAAAAGTTTTTTTGGTGCCCTACAACCCAGCCAGACTTGCGATGGTATGAAGAAAGAAACCTCTTTGATGTCCATTTGTTTAAACCCTCATTTGTTTAAACTGCCTGCCTGGGTTGTAGGGCATCAAATATTTTTCACTCAGTGATATGCAAATCAATTTATAACTTTTACGTAACATGTTTTTTCTTGGTTTTTGGTTGATATTCTGTCTCTCTCTATGAAACTCTATGAAAAATGAAACTACCTCATGACTTACAAAAGCCAGCAAACTCACAACAGGATCGAATGATTATTTCCCCCACTGTAAAACCTCCTATCAGGATACTGTATGTGTAAATGTTTGCAGGAAAGGCCTAAGGCAGTGCGCAGGGGTGTTGCACTCAGGTTTGGATGTCATGTAGCTGTGAAATATAATACAAACAGTGACGTTTCTTAAGTGATATTGTAATTGGTCATTAATGCCTGATTCTGATTCTGCTTCATATAGGGGAGTGTAGAGTCACGAACCTCACTTTGTGGAGGCTGTACGTCATCCTGTCTAGCACTTTCTATTGTGGTGAGTTATATTTTTCAAAGCAATGTCAGGGTACGGGCACCATAAATGTGATTGTAATAAAATAGGTGTGAATAACTGTGACACACAACAGACTAGCCTATATAAATTACTAAGGTAACACACTTTAAAGCTACTCAGGCAGGTACAAACAGTTTTGTGAAATGGCTGTCAGACGAATCGCTAGATGACAGATGAAGTTGCTATAAAAATATGACAGCATGTTCTACTTGATTCTGTTCAACTACATGAAACTTTTATCATATATCCTGCATTGTGGTGCCCCCTGCACTTGCTTGTAACAAATGAATTGATCAGAATCATATTAGAGGGACTGCAATATAAAGTGAGGACTGTATGTGTGATAATAAACATACCAGTAGTGTCTCCCTCACATTTATATAATCAGAATTTAATGAATTACAACATGCACAGCTCGAGAGCAGAGCTCCAGATGTACAGCTCCAGACTGATTAACAGCACACCAGATTCATTTTTCAATTCTCCCACAATTCCTTTCACATTATTCCATGCCTTTTTACATTTTAACACATTTGTTGAATCTTGTTTACTTGCTGCCACACTTTGGAACTATTTTTGTCATTTGATGTTTGGCAACACTCACATTCTGCAGAGAGGTGTGGGGTTTACACGAATATTAAATATAGTTCAAATGCAGTATGATGACAGGTCTGAGTGAATTATTTGCATGCTTTGGCCAGGGGTGCACTGTTTGTCTTGGCGCCGAAATCAATCCTCTGGTCAGCCTTGGCAGGGAGCAGAGCACCGCTAATGTTTGGACAGAGGCCCTGTGGGTGAGGCTCCTGATGCTACGGGAAACTTAATAGTGTGATAACTGAGCAATCTCTTTCATATGGTAGTAATGACATATCACTGATTGATTTTTTAAAAAAAGTAATGAATTCAGTTGCCTCCTCACAGATTTTTTAATGAGTGAAATTACAGTCGATTTTCTAGGCCTTCTTTTGCTGACATGGGGGGGGGGGCACTTTTCCTCTTAAATTATGTGGCACAGCGATTGATTGCAGGTATTGATAGAACAGGGAGGAGGAGAGGCGAATGCGTTAGGGTTTGGTTAATTGGAGGGTGGAATTTTAGGCAAAGGAGCCAGCCAGAGTCTGATCACAATCACGAGAAAATTATCCTAGTGCTAGCAGGTGCTAATACTCAGAATCCCACGACTGCAACTGAGAGAGAGAGAGAGAGAGAGAGAGAGAGAGAGAGAGAGAGAGTTTGTATTGATTAGGTTTCCACTTCGCCATCAGATCATACAATAGACTAATAAACCCCCAAGTCTCCTATAAACATCTGCATCCACTCGTCGGAGGAGAAAACGCCGCTCCAAATCACCCTCCTCTTTTGTGCAATCAGACCCCAGCTGTAGAACATTCTGTTGTCTGATTTCTTAAGGAGCTGTGAATTCTTCTCGAAGTTTTCTTGAGTTGCAGCCGGGAAATGGGAGTTATTCTTTTATTTATTGTTTTAGTGAGTGCGAGTCTCAGGCGAGGGGCTTGTTGCCAGGCCAAGGGTCTTCAATCTGCTTACTCAAGTGACCTGAGGAACAATTATTTAGGGCTGGTGTGTGTCAAAGCACACCGGAAACAAAACCTCTGCTCCAGAAGTGCTGTTATGATTTAAAGAGTCTGTGACAAGTACTGACGAACATCCGTGAGCTCAATGTTATTTTATTGTGTGCTCTTGCTTCAAGCATGCAACAGTGCACCTGCACACACACACACACACACACACATACACACACATACACATACACATACACACTATGTGTATGTGTATGTGTACACGCTAGTGTGCTTAATGTGCCTCTATCATTTTTCTTTCTGTCTCTATCTGTCTCCAACACAAACACACAGCGCAATGGACACATTGACCTTCTTCATAGAGCTTAAAGTGACACATCAGATCTAGATTCCTTCCCTCAGGCAGGCGCTTCAGTCAAATAAAGGTTACTTTTCCTTTTTTAATACTTCTCAGCTGCCATTACACTCGTGGACCATTAATATCCATAAGTAGTGGGTGTGGTGGTGCTACTTGGCACCAGCTTCAGTATTTGACTGATCTGGCTCCTGATGTATTGAATACTGTATGTAAATACTTTTTTTATTTGATGGTCTATGAGGCGGCTTTTTTTTTCCTTTTTTTTTTTACCACATATCCATTTATTTGATAAACATATCCATTTTTTTTTTTTAGTATTCGAAAGTCATTGAGTGAACAACTATCACTCAAAAATATATCAAATAAAGCAAGAAACGAAAGAAACATGTAACATTGCATCTCTGACATTCTATTGTGTGGAAGCACTTATCTGAATCCTGTGACCACAAAGTTGCAGGTTTAAAACCCCTGCTTTCTACCACTGTGTCCTTGAGCAAGACACTTAACCCTCAGGTGCTCCAGGGGGACTGTCCCTGTAACTAATGACTGTAAGTTACACTGGATAAAAGTGCCAGCCAAATATCCCTTTAATAACTGGTTGTGTGGTGATGCAGAGTCGAATTCTAGTCCTTTAACTGTAAATACACTCGTTAACTGTTTCATCCCACCGGCTGTTGCTAAGGTGGACTTTTGTAGGTTAGTTAGCAAAGAATAGCAAAAAAATATCAAGTGACTTTTTAACAAATCTTAAATGAGTAACGTGCAAATTTAGAAAATTTCAGTATGTGACTGGTTTCATTTATAAAATATGAATTTTTTCGAAAGCCCCTGAGTGGTGCCATCAACTAAGCACTGGCCCTATAACTCAGTGATGTCGCAGCAATCTGTGACTGGGAGGCCAAAAAACCACCTTGTTTATCCGTTAAACATCAAAATTAAACATCTCCTCCAAGCATGTGGTGACTAGCTGGTAAGAAATGGGGAGAAAACTGGATATAAAGTGCATCTGAGAGCAAACTTAGGTAAGCTTGACTCCATCAGGATCTAAACATCAGTGTTTTAACATCTAAATACTATGTTCCTTTCTTTTATGCTGATGTTTATTTGATGCTAAGTGAAATTTACAACAGTACTAAACAATGTGACGTGTTTAAAAAGTGTTTCAAGTCCAAACATTTGGTTGTATAGTCTGTGTGACTGTACGGTTATAACATTCCTATTGCCACTGTGTTACTGTGAACCGTGAGCTACTGTGTGAACTAAATTCTTTGTGTGTGCAAACATAGTAAAAGCCAGGAAAGCCAGGTTTTGATTCTGATCCTGAGGTTTTGAGATCAGAGCGTGATTGAGAAGTGGCTGGATGCTGGGTGTTATCTTCTATGTGGAGCAAGAGGAGAAAGTCTGATGGAGATCTAAACTGTTCTCCCTGAGGACCTGCATGTTTTCTTTATTCACTTTGAACTTTGGTTCGATGAGGGCATTGATGATCTCCTCCTTTCAGTTGTGAGGTGTAAGTAAACACAGACAAACATGCATAACTCAGCACCAGTGTTCCATCGCCGCTTCTGCCTCAGCGGTATTTGTTGTTATTGCGCCAGCATAAACAATCCACCACTGTTTCCTTAGTTCACACCTTCTCAATATGATGCTTATGCAGTGCTATGATGTGCCATACCCAGAGGATGGAAGCTAATGTTGTTTTTTGTGGGGTCTGCAAGATTTCCATAAGGTGCCCAGGGGAAGTCATTATGATGCATCTTCCTCTCACTACCCATCAATCTGTAATTAACATATGCAATTCAAATAACTTTCTTTGGCCCAGATCTAAAGAGTTATTAGTCCAAACAAACACAACATCAATAAACATATTGTAAATATTTTGTGGTCTAAATAAACAGCACTAGTCCATAATTGGCAGTAAGTACTGACTAGTTATATGGACTTAGGTATATCTACTCAAATCAGATAAATATTTACTTTCTTAAGTATCTTTAAAATAGGTGCATTTTTTTATTGAGAATATTTGTAAGGAAAGGGATCTACTTTTTAGTCACTGGCATTTAGTCAAGTCTGGGTTATTTGGCTTATTAGCTCCTAATATTTCTTCAATAGGGCTGGACCTTTTCTGGGATTAAAATATTAATATTCATATAATTACCAAACAGCAAAGTGACAGGGAAAAAAAAGAGTTCTACCACTCTTTTGTAAATGTGCATGAATAAAGACAACCACTGGAAGAAGAGTTTCTAAAACACAGAGAACAATTATACCATCCTAAGCACCATTTTGACACTCTGTTTCTCTTATATGTAAATATATATATATAATCTCCGATATATAGCTTTTGCTAAAGGCCCCTTTTTAAAGGGTGTACATGAGTCACAGAAGTAATCAGTTTAAACTATTCTGCCTAGCTCTGCCAATATATTCGTCCGGCCAGTGATATTAAGAACTAAGTAAGGAAGACAGGTCATGGTGGAGCCCTTTATTGTTCAGATGTAAGGGCAATGGCCAGTGAGTTTGAATGGCAGGAAGAAATGTGTGGAATGGAACGGGCTGAGTGGAATTCCTGAAAGCTTTTTGTGGGAGGCCACAGCTGCAGAAGCCCTGTGTTTACCCTCCACAACATTAGCATTAGGATGTGTGTGAAAGAGAGGGAGAGAGGGAGAGACAGGACTGACCTGTATAAACCTGAAGGAATCCGTCTACTTTCACACTCACACACACACACACACACACACACTCACACACACACACACACACACACACACACTTGTAATGTTGTCCTTATTGGGACATAGTTTTGCTTCTGATCATGTTCATACAT
>JBBPDB010000007.1:6000987-6013381 GCA_037974465.1 Brachypetersius altus
GAAGGAGAGAGAGAGAGAGAGAGAGAGAGAGAGAGAGAGAGAGAGAGAGAGAGAGAGAGAGAGAGAGAGAGAGTTGGACCGGCAAGAGGTGCACAAGAAATATTTACCTGCACAGCTGTAACGGTAGATTGCCAAAGCGAATGTGTGTGTTTGTGATAACGCAGACGCTTTGAGTCTTTCATCAACAGCGAAAAACGGCAAAAGCCAGATCTAGCTGCGGTGCCCCCCCCCCTTCCTTCGGCCTCATGAAAGAGGAAGAGGCAACAAAAGCACAAGGAAAGGGGGGCTTCCTTCATTTTTTTCTCATCGCCAAGGAACCGAATGCCGTGTCTCCTCTGATTTGACACCACGCACCGTCCCTGTTCATTTCCACTGGGCCTGCTGTCTTTGGACAGCGTTATTTTGTTGGCGAGACAGCCAGTCCCGCTCATTAGCATTCTTTTACGGCGTTCGTTTAAGGAAACAGGTGGAGACTCATCCTCCCTCACAGGCTGAGCAATAAAGGACCTGTCTCGAGTCGTTATGCTGGTGGTGGCTGTTTAATTTGGCCGTTGGGGTCTGAGAGGAACTCTCTCAGGTGTGCTGGGCTGCATGGTTGTGGGCTGGCAGGGAGGAGATTGCCTGCATGAAAATGCACCTGTGCTGAAAAAGAAGCTTTAATAAACACAGCAGAGCTGTCACACACCCTATTTTTGCAGGACATTTTCCAAGATTTAGCTTTCCTTTCAGGTTGGCATTTTATTCCTGCATTACATCCTTTGCTGTCCTCCCACTGCTAATGTCTCCTCTTTTGTAAGCCAAAACCTTCTCACCCTAAAAAAATACCTTCAGGCCATGTGTGACACGTCTGAGGTGAAGGGAAACTATGTAACATAATGTTGATACATTACCTTTTTATATACTTGTTTTTGAGTGGTTTTATGTTGTAATCTCAGGCAGATAGCATATATATGATATTATAATCAGAACCCAGAAACAGACTAAGATCCCCGCTCAGTATAAGCACAACCAACATTACAGATTTCATCCTGTAATTTTCCTAAACTGGTAAGAGCAAAATGAAATATGGTTCTTTTATCACAGCCTGTATGTAGGCCTAATAAAAAAATATTAGGTTTGGAAAGCCATTATGGGAAGTTATTAAGAACATGCACACACACATATACACAGTATTACTGTTTGTGAGTAAATCTGAAATAGCCCGTTACAATTTACTGGAAGTTGTTTTGATTAAAACCCAAATGCAGCTACATGTTGACAATATAGCTGGCTAAAACTACTTAACATGTGGGCTAAGTAGTTTTTTGTATTCTGGCAAGAACAAAATCATCTAAGAGTGTATGACTAAGCCTGAAGGACAATCAAAGCTCTTTTCTACTTTCAGATCATAAATACCAAATGAATAGCCTAGTGCTGTTTACATACATGTCTTGTAAAAAAAAGTGCACTAAAGGAATTTACATGTAATGCTGATCCAAAAACCTTTGGAATTTTATTAGACAGTGATCTAGACATAATGGTAAAATAATGTTAACAGAGAACATGGTGTCAAATTTCTGTTAAGAGTGATTACTGTTATGATTCCGAGCAAAATAACGTTGGCTTCTGGTTTTAATTTTCATTGCTTGGACGAGTTTCAAACTCTGCTTATAATATTCATAATGAGACATATTCAATCATTTCATGCAGTGAAGTGTAAGTCTTTTTTCAAGCAACAGTATACGGCTATGGAATACCATATTTTTGTGAAAGTTATTTGGCCCATGTTAAAAACACTGTTAGCCTCAATTCTCCCTCTGCAGTCCATGAGTGAAACAATATTCAAATCAAGCCAGATGTTGTAAAGCAAAGCAGCTTCACGGAATCCAGGTCCAAGTCTCTGGTAAGCAAGCCAAGGGTGGCCGAGGCGAAGAAAAAACAGATAATGAGGGGGAATTCAAGAATACCCCTACTGGGGCAGCTGGTGGCCTAAAGGTTAGGAAGCTGCCCCCGTGATTGGAAGGTTGTAGGTTTGAATCCCAGGACTACCAGTGCCACCACTGGGGTACCTTGGAGCAAGGTCCTGTCCACACATTGCTCTCCAGATGCTGCATTGCTGGCTGCCCACTGCTTCAGTGGGTAAATGGGTTAAATGCAGAGAAAGAATTTGACATTATTCTCACTGTATGCTGTGCTGTGGTGTGTTCATGTGTGACCATAAGGGCCTCTTCACGTTAGAGATGACCAGTTATAAGAAGCAAAAGTGTGCAAACCTAATCACCGATGAGCAGCAGAGTCTATATTTAGCTGAAGTAGGACCACTTAGAGTCTGTAATTAGTTGCAGCAGCTTCTGTGGTGGTCAAACTGGTCTGGAGGGCAGGTGTAAAGGGAACCCTCATAATAGACAATCTCCAAACTGATGTGTTGACTAACCAAACACGTTTTGCATGATAAATATTTTAACACAGTTTGTAACACAGACAGTTGAATTAAAATGATAGGCAAGTACTGTAGGCCTGCATTCACATCCAGGGTCACTGATACCTATAATGATGTTTCTAATGATGCCAGGCTGCCACTGAGATCATCGGTTTTACAAATCAGGGGAAATAAAACAAAGAAATTATGTTGCATATTCACCCATTCAATTTTCAACCGTGATCAATAGCTGGCTCATGCCCATTTTACCCCATAGACACAATTCCCTTCGTTATATCAGGTACTGTCTTTCACACTCTCATGAACTCATAAAAAACATTTTTAGTGTTGTATGTGCTCTGCTTCCTTGCCTCCGTATTAATCCTCTTGCTCTTTCTGCCTCTGAGATGATGGGCTAGTGGTGAACCCGAGGGACAACAAGCTTTCATTAACACTCCTGTGTAATGCTGCCTGAATGCTACATCAGGGGCCAGTGTGCGGGTGTAATCTAATACGAGTGACAGGGATAAAGCGTGTCACCTCTGTGCCTGCCTCTGAAACGAGAGCAGGCTTACATGGCAGAAAGTGTGCAGCGGGGGAAATGGGATTCAGAGGTCAGCGTGCCAGTAGAGTGGCCCAGAAGCGTGCAGGCGCGCATCGAAAGCTCTTACATAATGAGAGCAGAGGGGTCAAGCTGAGCTGTGTAAACCCACTAACCACAGAAACTTCATCTGTGCCTCTAAGCATTCTGCTTCTGTAGGATCCGACACAGAGCCTGGCTGTGGTTCAAGATACAGAGTGCAGAACGGCTGTGAGAAAATTCTGTGAGTGACTGAGGATGGATGGTCATGAAATGCTTAAAGCGATACTTCAGTAAAACATCAACTTTACTCAGTGTTCCCCTTATATTAAATGTAGTCAAACAGCCAAGACGTATTTGGTATCTGGAGTTTCTTTGGTTTTGCTCTGGGGCTGTGAACCAGTGCAGTAATGAAAGTTTATATCCCAGCACTTAACACTTACAAACCACCTTAAAAGGTGTCAAGTTGTAAAAATAGTTTTGAAACAGTAGCTGAGTACATCTTGAAGCCTGAACGTGAGTCATACAGTGTCATAAACCACACACAGTACTGTGCAGAAGTCAAAGACCACATTACATTTTTAGTCGAAACGACCTTTAAGTTGTTCATTTTTCATTATCAGAAAAAAGAAACAACAAACAAATACCTTTAACAGAAGTTTCCACTGGATATTCAATGGCTAAATACCATTTATTTGTTAGTGTTTATGCTTTGCCTTTATTACAGCCCCCATTCTTCTCAGCAGACTTGCTTTAGTGTTCCAATGAAATCTGGAGGGATATTTATCCACACCTCTAATGTTCAGTTGTGGAAGTCGGCTGCATTTTCAACTTCTCACCATCCGAGTAATCCTAATTACAATCAGTGATCAGTGAGCTCTGGGTTCTGGGGTTGCCGGTTCATTGTCTGCATAACAGACTAAAATCTTTTCTTTTCCTTCCTAAGATGTTCTCATCAGCTACCCACCATTTCAGTCCCACAGTGTTGAATTGTCCTCTCACAGTGGAAAAGTGGACCAAATCACCTGTGAATCTGAAACAAGAGTTCAGCTTCTGCCTCCAAAGATGAAAAGATGAATTCCAAAGCTCTCAGATCAAGCCTCACCTGAAATAACTGAAATTGATCACCTGCTATAGTTCTTTTAAACAAAGAAACAAAAAATCTATATAAAAATTAAGCTAATTATGGTCTTGTGTATTTAATTTCCTCTCAGTTCTCCTAAAATCCTGCAGGTCTTGAACAATAGTTATGAGTTCTTTATATTTTGAAATGATTTTGAAACTCATAATGATCTGTGTCTATCTATTGTTTTTGATGTTCCCCATTCCTTATGCACGGAAGTCTGTTTCCAGCTATTACTTCAGTTTTGTGGCTGGATTGCTTCTTTGTCACGGGTCAAAACTGATGCAAGAAAATAAGCTCTTTCATTTTCTAGTTTAGAGTGTGATAGACACAAGAAGTCGCCCTGGGTTTAGTGAGTAACCTGTGCGAAGGGACTCAGAAAACCAAAAATATGTTATTTGTAGCTGATATGAAGTCACCACTTCAAGTTCAAAGCACAGTGCAAGCTAGACCTCATCAGCAATATCTTTCTAAATATGCTTTCAAACAGTTTTCGTGAGATAATTTAAACAAAGCTTCATGAGGAAATATCCAGAGACACTTGATTACCAGCAGGGGGGCTGAGATTCCCTTCACATGTAGTGTTTTTTTGTTAGGGTTTGGCCTGGATAAATTAGCCTGATCAAGAAGTTCTTTAACTATAGTCCTCCCAGATAAGCACTAAAGATCATATCTGCTGCAGCTAAAGAGCTCAAATGAACTTACTCAGGTAAAGAATATTGTTAATAATTAAATTCTAATTAGCGTTTGAGCAATAATCTTGCCTAAAATGCAATAGTCAGCATATTCTGAGCATGATGTGTGCATTACTAGTACCCAATGAAAAGAAATTGCAGCTGGGTATGATACTATTTAGTGTAATGTGTAGAATATTTCTTGCATTCTAAATACAGTACCCCCAAAAGTAACCATCTGTAGTGATTTGGGTTTATTTCTGAACCATTGTATTCACTGTCTTTGACTTGGTGCCTGTCACTCTGTGGGCCAGTGCTAAGGCTCAGGTGACAAAGACAGACAACCACTCTAGATGGAGGGAGATGGAGAGAAAGGGGTGATGAATGAAAATGTAGCTTCACAGTCCCAGGCTGGAAAGTTATCTCTGTATTGCGCAACACCAAGCAGATGTGAAGTGTTATTGTGAGAACATAAACACGGCAACTTCCCCAGCAGGGAGATCATGAGACTAAGTTGCTCAAAACAAATTTTGCAATCAATTTACATCTACATAGAAATATAAACTGCAGGATTTTAGAACAACTGAGAGGAAATTAAATACATGAGACCATAATTAGCTTAATTTTTATTTAGATTTTTTTGTTTGAAAAAACACTATTGATTTCAGTTATTCCGGGTGAGGCCTGATCTGAGAGCTTTGGAATTCATCTAGACAGTGAGGGCCAACTCACATGTCATCAAAGCGCTGACTCAGAGTAAACGTTACTTCCAGAAACACTGTTTGGAGAAGCTTGGGGGACGTTCTGAAAAAAATATGGCAGGTATTGTGTTTAGTTAACAGTGTGAAAAGGCCAGCAGATTCTCCGCCTGTCTCTTTTCTTGTTACTGTTCTCATCTCGGCCTCATCAGCAATTCTGGAGGCACTTCTGATTATGCAAGAATGGCAATGCGCTCTGAGAGGTACCTCCCCTCTGCGGTTCCTGTACACTCGTTCTGTCATCTGGCTGCTGATTAGGGGAAACGGGGAAAATGAGAGAAGAAGAAACAAATCCTTCTGAAGTCTTCCGTTTATCCTCAGAGCAGTGCCGGCATCAGAGCGGATCTACCGGACTGGCATCTAACTGACTATGCGGGGGGCACTATTGATTGTGAACTATATTCATATGAGCGACACTAGAGGGTGTAGGGGGTGCAATGCCTTCGAATGTTCTGGTTACAGTGAAGCTCGAGTCTAGATGAACTTCCTGTAGCTTCCAGTACCAGGTCTGTACAGTGTAGATAAAGGATGTACAGCAGGATCTACATGTAGGTCTGGTCCTGGAAAGCTCTTGTCCAGCAAAGCTGATGTGTTTTAGAAGGGAAATCACCACATTTTGCCAGACACTGGACCAGAAATGAACCCCCTTGAGTTATAGCATCACTGAAAAAGGTCAAGGTGATCAGTCAGATTATGACCGCGGCCCAGCACTTCTGGATGACTTTTTCAGATGCTAACAGCGATATGCAAATGCGGTGAAGCTGTCAGTGGAGCCCAGCTTGGCGGGATGCTTTATGCAGAGGTCAGTGCTCACATGAAAAGCAAAAGAATGTGGTCTTACCTGTGCATGTTACTTAGCAACCTATGCAAAGAAAGACAGAAACGAGGCAAAAAAAAAACAAGAGCTAAGAGCAGATAATCAGGAAGGCTGCTCCTGGGAGAGACATGTCTGATCACGTCTTGTTGCTAGTGTGTCTTATTTGGTGTGATTAGTGTCTTTTCACTCCCTCTGATTCACTAATATTGAACTCATTAATTCGACAACCCTCAGACCGCCATGAGCATTGTTGTTGGATATTGGGTTCGGTCCTTAGACATCTGCTCTACCCTCCTAATAAACCACTTCGTTAAAATGGCTCGGAGAAATAGCTTCAGCCTTGCATCATATGTGTATTGTAATGTGTTTCCTTAAGTTAATAACACCATTAAAGTTTACTATCTCATTAAATTATACACGGCTATTAATGCCAACACCAGAAACCGGAGGACGCAGTGAATCACAACACATTAACACCCTTTGTGGATAGACTGCTCCTCAAAGCACCAGATGAGAGACATATTTTTTCCATCTCTCTGCAAGCCTGTCTTTTAACGAAGGCGACAAACTTTTTTCTTACATTTTTAATCTTGTCCTTTTTATTCTGACATTTTGAAGTTCTTCTCATGCTGTTTTTTTTCTCTCAGAGAATATGAAGCTGTCAGAAGCTGCTGCCCACCTAGGCTGAGATTGATTCAACATTGTTAATTGACACTGTCAGTTCTGTTTTAAATGTATTTCATTTTTTACAGCGATATGGAAAGCTGAGAATGACCTCCGATAATTAAGCGAAAACTCATTTAGAGCAGTTATCAGCAAAGGAACATAGCAGTGTGTGCAGCCGCTCACTGCCCTGCAAGTCAATGCCTTTGGTCTGAGGGAAAGAATGGCAGGATCTCACAGCAGTACAGTCAATATCCAGTGAATAGCTGAGTGTTTAACAGAACATCTTTCAGAGCCTGTTGGCTCAGAATGGAGCTAGGTTCATTAAAACACAGTTCTCTTTCTGTTGCCCAGTCTGTCTAACAACAGATTGTCCATCAGATAGAGGAGTACAGAGCTTTAGGCAAAAGAACCGGACATTGAAGATTCAAGCGTAGATGGCTTGTGTGTGTGTATATCTGTATTTGTCACCCTGCAGATAATTTTTTTATCACAATTCTAAAATACATTCCCATCTGGCGCTCTTAGATCAGGCACCTGGTTAGAATCAGCCAAGCTGATCTGCTATTTCTGACCCCTGAAGGTGGATTTGGGCGTGCTGGTCAAGCTGACATGATAAAGCAATATAGGCAAGAAAGCAAAGAATGGTGGAGATAAGGGTCAGGTGATTACTTCATCGCAGCAGTTTGGAATTGAAATATATAGAGGTTACAGGGGGGCACAGCATATTACTCAGAACAGGAGTAAATGTACAGTGTATAATCCAGTAATAGAGTTTACTCAGGTGGATTTATAGAAATCCGTTAGGCTAGATTATTTGAGTTGCTATTTTTACAGCTAACTAAGGGCAGCACAAATGACTCAAGGCCCCTTGTTTTCATGGGGTGATAGGGCTTATGAATATGCACATGATTAAGATGTGATTTTAATTGTGCACCCAGGTAATACTAACCTTTATATAGAGTCTATGTGTAGTAGTTGTACTTTACTTATGCTCTTTAACATACAGCCATTAGAAAATACACTTTCACCAGAAGTTCTTGTTGACATAAAAGTAAATACTGACCTGAAATGCAGATTTTCTTCTTTTGCATATTGACCCTGTAGGCTTCCTGTAGCCTGAAGAGGCCTAGAGGAGGTAGACAGGATTTAGCAACTGAGTACCAAGCTACAGTTGATTTACTGCATGCTTCATTTTTCAGTGAAGGAAAAACTTTTTTTCTTAGATGTTTTATGACTTTGTACCACTTCAGGCTGAATGTTTGGAATTGCACAACCTTGTGTATGTCTTGCTTGTGGGTTGTCGGGTGAAAACATTGAAAGCGTCTACTTTTAAAGCAGGATTCCAAGAGGTTCGGTGGATTTCTCGAGGTCAGTTGCATCTTCAAATCAACTTAGAAAAACAACGGCCAGTGAGTTGGTTTGGCTGTTTGCTTCAGTTTATCAAACTTTTACAAAGTTATCATCTCAGTTTATTAAGACTGTTTTGCTGAGGTGCCTTTGTTTTGTTTCAAACCTTTTCTCAGAAGAGTGAAATTTTGATGGTCTGTTCTAAACAGGTTGAGGCTGGAAAATAGAACATGCCATTTTAATGTTATATTCTCAGGCTCATAGCAGTAGTGTTCCCGTACATTTCTTTAGCAAGATATCAGGTACCAGGAGGTTCAAGGGAATTTCATGAAGAATGGGGCTTGGCCAAGAACAGACCGGGAGCGATTTTTCAGACTGGGAGAGTTACATGATGACTTTGGCATCAGTGGTTAGCCTTGTTGCCCCACAGATAGAAGGTCCTGGGATTGATTCCTGGCAAGGATAACCAGGGTGTTTTCAGTGTGGGGCTTTTCTTTCTGCTTACAGTCCAAATATATGGACATCAGGTGAACTGGAGATACTAAATTGCCTCTAGGTGTGAGGCACATGCACCTGCAGCAAGGATAGACAAATTCTAAAATGAATGAATAAGCTGTTGATGTAGAAAAGCCCACTGTAGTTTCTAATGGAGTGTTTTTTTCTAAACACACACACACACACACACACACACACACACACACACACACACAGACCTGTGTTCAGAATGGTTTAACTGTAGTGATCACTTTAGGAAGAAGTATACAGCAAAAATCAAAATACTTTGCAACATTTTACAATATACAATTATTTTTTTCAGGTAAATACAAAAAATAATCACGTGTTGCCATTATAAATTTGAAATAAACATGCCGCCGGTCAGGATTTTTTCAATATTGATGACATCAAATATATGATCATAAAAACATATTATGGCATATTGTGACCTAATTTATGACAATAATGAAAAATATCAGATCACTCAGCCCAAACTCTGCCAGGTTCAATGGTTACATTCGCACCACATATGATTTCATCCATAAACTGCTGCAATTATAGATTTGGCTCTGTGGTGTTCAGTTTGTCTGTGTGGGTGTATATTTTAGCAGCTTAAAGACTTATCAGCACAGCAGGACTGCTTCTGATTCTCCTGATTACCCTCTCGACCACCGTATTTGGAAAAAGAGAATGGGCACATTCATTTAAATATGCACGATAAACCAGATCCTAGATCAGTACAAAGTTATTTGAAGTTCCATAATCCCCAAAGAAATCTGAGATACAAGAAAGGGTTTTCATGCAGGTTCATGAGATTTAAAAGGATTAAATTCTGTTTCATATAAAGAGGGAATTGAAGTATGACGACTGGCAATTGACTTGACAGTCAGTGTAGTCACCTGCAAAGAACTTGTCACAAGGATGATGAAGGCATTTCTGGGCCTGCATGCATGACTGATGATAGGGAGATTAATTATTCTCCTGCTCGGATGTGACACATTTCATATTCTTTACAACTAAATAAAAAATAACATTAAAGCCAGGTTGAGAATACCTTGATTGCTCACCAAGCTCCAATATTTCATGCCCTTATTAACTAACTGCCACTGTCAAATGACAAATTGGAATGAAACAACTGCAGGCGAGTCTGTCTGGAAGCTGATTGTTGTTAATTAACTTTGTCTGCTGTCTCTGGGTTTTAGTCTGAAAGGGATTAGAGCAGAGGACGAGAATAACGGGGATTTTATATGTCACCTGCAGTTGGCACTGGCAACATTTTCTTTGTGAGGCGTTGGCTTTTCTCATGAAGTCTGTGGCAACTCTTGATATCTGAAGACGGCATGTAGGCAAGCCTGTTTGAGGGTGTATTTTGTCTGAAAGGGATGCTGAATGAGATTAAGAGGAACGGTACTCAGTGAAAGAGAAACAAATACACAAAATCATGAGCCTCTTGTAGCATTCACACACTGCCAGCAGACCGTGGACCCATTTCACAGTGCTAGCGCACTCAAGCATGACCTGCTGAATCTCAGCAAACCTTTGCAAACAGCCCACTGATGAAATGTAAACAGTGTTTCACAAGAGATGTAGATGTTGTATTTGGAAACTATTTATCTTTGGTAGGTTAAGAAGTAAGTCAATGGAGGTTGTATAGGACCTGAAGAGTCATTAGCTTTAGCACTTATTCATTTCAATGAGATGTTAAATACACTGATTACCATTACATTGAAACCACTTGCCTAATGTTGTGTAGGTTCCCAAAAGAGCTGTGACCCTTCATGGCATGGAAAGTGTGTTGTGGTATCTGCTCCAAGACATGAGTAGGCGGGTAAGTTGCAAGGAGGGCCTCCATGAGTTGGTTAGTTCATCCAGTACATCCCACAGAAGCTCAAATGGAAAGAGATCCGAAGAATTTGAAGGCCAAGTCTCTTTATGTTCCTCAAACCACTCCTGAACAAAGTCTGGCCACCTGGGTTAAGCTGAGCAGATGCAGATCTACCCATAAAGAAGCTCCATTAGGAGCCATCGCTTTCCCGTCCTGCCCAAGCTGCCAGAGGCAAACTTCTTGCAAATGAACCAGATGCAGATGGAGAAAGGCCTCATGGCTGTAGGACATCCATAATCTCATAGGACAAAACCTCGGCCTTCCTTAAACCTCCCCTGGAGTGTTCCAGGTTTTTGGCCAACATGAATAACCCTGAAATTAGTCAGGGCGGCACCTTGGTGGCCTGGTGGGACACATGGCGAGGTGGGGAGGAAATCTATTACATCCCAAACATGTACCTCCTCGGGGCATAGCGTAACCTGCGACCCCCATCTCTGCACAAAGCCTGCTTTCACGTTCTTCTCATTCGGTCTTTCACCAGCTCTCTTAACAAAGTTTTTTTAACCCCCCCCCCACTTATAAAAAGTCAACTGCGGGAAGAAATCTGTGGCCACATTGATGGTGTGTAGCTGCGTAATGGAAATATCTTACGATATCTCCCCCTTTGTGTGAAATGACTGCTGGAATGTGGCTCTCAAAGAAGGTTTTATTCCATGTCACCTTGGGGCAGCGATTTGACCTGTGACCTCTTGAACAGGAATAATGACAAGTAACAATAACACAGTGTGAGACTCCATCCCGAAGTGCCAATCATCCTGACACACACGTCAGCTTGGTTTATAAGAACGTATTGAGATGTCTGGAACCCGAACGCCGCGATAAGCCGAAGTAATAAACTTGTAAAGAGACTCTGCATTAAAGGACAAGCTGTCAGTGCAAATGTTTATTTTGAGCGCAAAACAGTACGTTCACACAGTAGAAGTCCTGGGCTTTGGCTTTTCTGTGAAACATCCGTTGTCTGCCGTTATTATGGGTTACTCTTCTCTTTGGTCAGGTAAACAACATATGCGCACAAGATTCATAATGTGTTTTAAGAGCCTAAACGTTCGAAAAGATCTGACAAAGCTGCTCAAAAAAAGAAAGAGGAAAAAATGCAGTTGAATTCCATCCGGCTGCACCCTATGCTTCAGTAACCTTGAAGAGTTGTGAAAGAAGAACAAAGCAGAAAATATAAATAAAGAAAACATGATCTAACACTCAGAATCTCCAAGAGGAATGTTCTAAATGTGTGAGAGAGAGAGAGACAGAGAGAGCAGTAGGCAGGCAGGCAGGCACTGGGCCTTGAGTATCTATGGTTACCTTGGCTTTATCGCTGTTTGTCTTGGATTGCAAATGCAATAAAGTGAGAGGGATTCTTTAGAGCGGCATGTTATTGCACAAGCACACTTTCACACACAGCCACCAGGAGACAATGCAGGAGTCCAGATTGTCTTGGTCTCTCTCTCCCTCTCTCCTTCTCTGTCTGTCTTTCTCTTAGTCTCTATATCTCTCTCTCTATCTCTCTGTCTCTCTCTCTCTCATTCTCTCTCTCTGTCTCTCTCTCATTCTCTCTCTCTGTCTCTCTGTCTCTCTTATTCTCTCTCTCTGTCTCTCTCTCTCTCATTCTCTCTCTCTGTCTCTCTGTCTCTCTTTCTCTCTCTCTCTCTCTCTC
>JBBPDB010000007.1:6015981-6029506 GCA_037974465.1 Brachypetersius altus
TTCTCCTTGCCATGGCCTGGTCCAGGGGGTGTGCAATATAGGGATGATGACTGGCCCTCACCTGGGCAGATAATCAGCCCCTGCTATCCTCCAGTACTGCTGTTTAGATGGTGACGACCACCTCAGGCTTAAAATGGGCTAAGATTGCACAGTGAAAAGTGACCATTCTGCCATACGTGAACACACCATGGTACACAGTGTGAACAGCACGAAATTCTTCCTCTGCATTTAAACCATTCACCAAGTGAAGCAGCAGGCTGCCAGGGACACAGCACCTGGGGAGCAGCATGTCCCCACATGACGAACGTTAGGCAACGAACGTTAGGCAAAAGCCCGAACCACTAGACCACCAGTTGCCCACTGGACCACCAGTGAATGTCTGGCTTAAGAAAAGCACAGCACACAGTGTGAACAGAGTGAAGTTATTTCTCTGTATTTAACCCAGTGAGCTGTGACCCACGGAGCAGTGTTTGGGCACGGTACCTTGTTCAAGGGTACATCAGTGGTGCCACTAGCAGGCCTGGGTTTCAAACCCACAAACTTCTGATAACAGAGGCAGCTCCCTAACTACCAGCTCCCCGAAACAGTAGCCTGCAGTTTCCAAGGGTAATTGCAAGGCAGCAGTGTATCATGATACGATGCCAGTTTCTGACCACAGAATCATTCTTGACTAGACATTTTGGGTTCGCCTCATACACTTCTGCTGCTGCGTTTACATGTTGGTGGTACGGAGGACACTAGATCAGAAAAAACTAATTCCTTTCAGAGTTGTCCTGCTATACTAGAATATCAGGAAAAAGGTCAGGATATAAGAATATAACTTTTTGTCTAAACAACACAATACAAACAGTGCAGATATTCATTTCCCATAATACCCCAGCTCTCTCCTTGAGCTTTCCATTGTCAGGCTGTAGGGCTGCTGTTTGCTGTGTGAGGGTAACTGAAAGTGAACATATTTGTCTGTTTTTAACAGCAGTTCTACCACTGAACTGCCAGATCAGCGATAATAATCATGGGAGGGGCTTGAAATATACAAGTAACATCATAAAATGGAAATTATGCGGTTAATCTCTTCTCACTTTGCGCTTGTATTATCTAACCAGCAAAAACAAGGTTACGCAAGTGGTTTTTGTTTTCTCATTTTTTTAATGAACACTTAGATAGAACAGTAGACTTTCTCAGTAACCACACCTGCACTTTTACACAAAAGAGAGTTTTTAATTACAAGATGTTAGAAAACTTTTGCCTGTTAAATCAGCCCAATTTTAGTCATATCCAAGCTAGGACTCCCCGTCACACAATACCACCTACACTGGGAGGGTGAAGACCGGCTTGTGGGTCCAAAACACATGAAGTCAGCCGTTGCCTCTTGAACTGCCGTTAATACAGAGTCACTGGACAGTGTAACACGCTTGAAGCGGATCGACTGCCAGTTCAGTTACATCAGCGAGCAGATGCTCATGCTGGCTGGTATCACACATTGAGTACTCCATTCTACCCACCCAGAGAGAGAAAGGCCAATTGCGCTCTTATGGGCTGTCACTGGGGGGTCTAGCTGGTGGTCTCCCAACTACACGCCAACACTTAGTTGCACCACTCAGTAACCTCCTCTCTGCACTTGTGTAGTCTTATGGTATTTCTGTTTTTGTTCTTGCGTTGCACCATGATCCTCGAGGAATGTTGTTTTATTTTTTCTAGGTTCAGTGTATATGGCTCAAATGACAAAAAACCTACTTGACCTGACTTCACTTGACTTCTATTTTTGATGCGAACGGTTCTGTCCACGTAACCGACAAGTAAGGAGTTTTGGTTGTGCCCCAGGTAAGCAATTAGAGTGTGCCCTAATACAACCAGCAGTCTAGAAATGTGCGTTCCTGTATGTATGATGAATGAAGTGTTAGTGCCAATGACTGGTTGTGGGTAAAACGTGACAGTTGAGATCACGTCTGGAGGCCCTGTGATGCAACGTTCACTCATGAGTAATCTTTTCCTCTTCCACACAAGAGTGCAACACGTGGATTGACTGGGATGTTATTGGGTCATTTATCAGCTGGCCTTCAACTTGACATTGGCTTGTGACACCTCATGGATCGCTTGTATAACTTAAACAGCTGCTTGTTGCATTTTGTTGTGTTCAGATATATCTAGTCTAAAATAAAGAAAATATCGTTCTTCTGTAAAAAAAATAAAAAAGTTGAACAGGACATGACATTCTAACACCTTTAGTGAAAACTCTTTAGGCACACATTAGTGAAAACTCTTACAGTCTGTAACCAGTTTGACGGTTTTTGTATAACGTCGCTAGATATTTATCATCCCCACAAGTTCTCCAAGACAGAGTGGTTCCTGCTGTACCTGAAGGACCTTGGCTGAACCCAAATCAAAACAAATGGGACCATACATTCCTAATTCAAGCTGTCTGGCCATCGCTGTCCAGTTCAATGAAATAAATATCATCTCATAAGTTAAAAATATTCAAGGTGGGATTCCTAGCTTTTCTCATTACTTTATCATCTCTTTGTGGTTATTTTCTCACTTTGTGTTGTGTGTGAGGTACTGCAGCATTGATTTTTCAAGATGTGCAGTAGGGAGTATATCAATAGCTTCAGCTCCAGAATGAAATCAATTGCAAGTACACCTCTTCAGGGGTGGTTAACAATGAAGGCATCGCTTTATTAAAAATCCTGTATCCACCTCCTCATGTTCTCTTCCAGCCAGCGTGCACTAATGGTAGACCACGAGCTGCTCTCTCGCTCATGATCAATAGTACAAGCCCTACTCTTCACTTTCTCTCTCTCTCTCACTGTGCCTCTCTCTCTCACTCTCTTCTTTCTATGTGTTTCTCACTCTTTTTTTTCCCTTTACATTTTCAAAAAAGGGACTCTTCCAAAACGCGACAAGTGAAGCAACACCACATTTTTGCAGACTGCTCTGTTATTGGACAGTGCTTTGGCCAGTGCGTAGGAGGAGAATACTAACTTTAACTGTAGTTTAGAGAAAAAACTGCCAGATAAGTAGTTCACCAAAATCTACTCTAATTTTTTCCTTTGTGCAGTCATTTACTATTAAATGATGTTACAGAAGTAGACACATGTATCATTAAGAGGCCCCATTCAGCTGCATGATATTATCCAAAATGCTATACAACCAACAACATAAGTGCTTTAGAATATACCCATATCTTAATGAACTTACCCATTGTTTTAGCTGATAGCTATTTTATGTTAATGAAAACCTCACCAATATTATTTTAGTAAATAAAACAGTGAGAAAATGTACATTTCAAAAGAAGGCAAGGTTCCCACACTTTTGATTCCTATTCTTCCACTGACCCCCTCTGTCTCAATATTATTTTCCTAGTTTTTCCATAGTTTGTAAGTTTGAATTTACATAATGAAGGCCGATGGAACATCTAAGCCTAACAGAAGGGATTAATGTCATACAGCTGCATTTCTACACCACATTGTCCCCACAGATGTGATGTTAATTAAAAATTTAAAACGCTAATCTGGTCCTATCAAGATCCGTAATTACCTTCATTTGAGGAAGTGGCCAGGACTCTAACAGCCAGTACCTGATGATGTTGGACGGGTACATTAAGCTTTGTCCTGTGTGTGAGAGAGGGCAGTCAGGTTTGTTCCTCTCTTTTTTTCTGCTCAGCTGGATGTGATGACTGTGCTCAGGGTTTGAATATGATTTGACCTCTCCTCACACTTCCTCACATTGTGAGCGGCATGGGTTCTGTGGTCTCATGCAGCGGAGCTGTCTAATTGCACCGTGCCAACACTTAGGCCCATTAAAAGGTGCGAGACCCCCTCTTTTCTCCCCCCCTGCATGACCAGATGGCTCTGGCAGCCTCTAGGTTGTTGTTTAGCTAATTACCAGCACTCTGCAAACCCAGAACCCTCCCACAATGCAGCCGGTGCTCAGGGGGCAAGGGTCCCGAGCAAAGCTGGGAGTCATGCAAGGGGGTGCGGTACATGCGGACGGGATGCTTGGACCCCCGTGATTACTCCTCCACAGGTAGAAAAGGGGAGGATGGAGGAGAAAGGGGTTATGGGTAATGGTGTAATTGGGAGAGCAGGAAGCTTGACCGTGAAAGCATGTGGTGCTCAGTTTGTGGTAACGCAGCAGGAGCACAGGGGAGCCATGAGCCTGTAAACAGCGCTGTTTTGATGCAGGGGATAGGGCTAATCGTTAAATTGTTAGGGTGTATTTGGCATCGATTTGTGATTCGCATGGGGGCATCATGCCCTAATTTGGAAGCTTTGTCGAGTATGGATTCTTGATTGAGGATCTAAAATGCTGACACAAACAGCGCCTGTGACTTGCACACACTAACATTTGTTGTAACATTGCAAATCCAATACAGAGCTTGATGGAATGGGACATAATGCTGGAGGAGTGAATTTCTTAAGCCAGAGCTACAATGTGCACTTTTAGCCCATTTTAGACACGGTGTGGTTGTCACCAACTAAACAGCAGTGCTGGAGAATAGTAGTGGCCGATTAACTGCCCAGATGAGGGCCAGTCAGGCAGATGGGCAATCTTTCATGCACATACAATCATACAATCATAACAAAACAGAAGAACTCACAAAACAGAAGAACTCACAAAACAGAAGAACACACATCACAGAGGCCGAATAACGTTAACATTGACTGTAAAGAGGTTTCAGTTCTCTTTGCAAATTGCCTATTGCAAAAAATGTAATTATGTACTAAGGCACTAATCAACTATTAAATGACATACTCCTGTTCCATGTTTTACCTTTTTATAAAAGCACAAGTAAATTAAGTAAATTAGCAAATTGTTCCACTCAGTACTGCCTGTAACAATAATTTCACTCCACCTCCGGTCACCGGAAAACTGGAGTAGCTCACAGCCTTTCTTTGTTTATTGTTTCAGAATGGAAAAGGAGATAGACATGACATGTAACAAACCCCTTTAGAGCAAAATACAATGTAATTTAATGTTGGATGTGTTTTGTTGCTATATGTTTTAGAAAAGCATTCCAGTGACTATTTTTATTTGTTTACATTCATATACATTTTTTCAATCATTGTGAAATATGGCAGAGTGACACGAAGTGGACCTGAACTGTGCATCATGTTTTTTGCTGCTGTCTAGACGAAGGGAACCAAACTACAAATATAGATGCACAGTGTGTGTGCGCGCAGTTGTCTACATGTACGGTTGAATGACTTCGAGGGCACGGAATGCAAGAATTTATTCATTGCCTAATGAATGTGACATTTAGCTGATATTTACATGCCATGTGTGCTGTTGCTTTTGCATGCAGAACACTAAGCTTCGATTAAATAAAGCTTAGCAATTATACACAATCAGCCACGCACAGATATAGCTCAGGTGACCCATACCGGCCCGAATGCTTATCCCTGACTCCTAATGCCACGGAACTCATTAAAAACGACACACTGAACTGCTAAGCATACCGATACAGCTATTTTGCTGAAAGCGTCAAATTAACTGCTGAATTCTAAATGTCTTAACTCGTTTTGGTAGTCTAATGTGATATCACTCACTAGCAGGGTGCAAATTGTCATTCTAAAGCATTTTTTTCTTGTTTTTTTTATGTTCTCTTGGCTGCGAAGATGGGTGACAGCTATGACCTTCTGTCATTTTTTATTGGTTTACCGCTCATCCTTCATTCCAAGAAGAGGATTGGCAAAGTTAACAAATTTGCCCCATAACCAGGGGCATTTTCCCTCAGGGACTGCCCCAGTGGCGTGATGGACACATGACGAAATTACTCAAGCATCTGAGGTGTCAGATCTAACTGCTCCTGCTCAGATTGGGAGGAGAACCCCATTATGGAGGTGTCACAAGCTCAGTGTGACTGGCAGCCCACAGAATAACAGGAGTCCGCAGGCACGCTTCAAGGCCGTTAAAGTGACTATATAACAATGTTAGCTCGTCCAGGCGGGGCAGCGGACATCTCAGGCCCCCTGAGTACATGCTTGATGTAGTTGGATGCTGTAGAAGTTAGCCTGTCAAGCAAACCCCTGCAGAAATAATTGTATACTATAAATTGGCATTTGGTATAAAGGGCTCTGCTATTAAAACCCAGTTATACGTGTTAATGCAGCCACTAATAACACTTGCTTTTTACAAGAAGCCGCACATCCTTCCAAGGCTGCAAATTCATTTTCCGTGAAAAAAATAATACTAATTATAAGACCGTTAAGAGGCTGATTGCCATTCTTTCTGACATTTTGATTCAAATGAGGGCGGTAATGTGTGTAGCTGTGCTGCTTTAAATGTTTTCTCCACAGAGGTCACGTTCATTAATTGAAAGGCCTGCCGTTTAATCTCGCCATACAGCGATCGCTTCAAACCATCGTATGCTCTCGCTCTGCTATTCAGCATGTTTTTATTCCAGAGGTCCATAAGGAGGAAAAAAGCACTGGGAATACTCACTTGTGGACTTCTTTATAACATTACACATAGGCACATTCTCACAAAAGGCCAGTCGTGAAGATCTTTTCTTCTGAGAAACATCATATACACCCCAGGTGTTCAAGGGGCTTCATATATTAAATGGGTGTGTGAGCAAGGGAGGCAGAGAATGACAGTGTAGCGCTAAGGGCCTGTAGGGTCATCTGAAGTGCTTTATGATGGGTGTTTGTCTGTGTGTGTGTGTGTGTGTGTGTGTGTGTGTGTGTGTGTGTGTTAACCCAGAGCTCCACAGGGGAATGGGATCTCTCTCTTCTTTCACTCTGAACCCCTGTGGCTCTTTTCTCTCTCTCTCTCTCTCTCTCTCTCTCTCTCTCTCTCTCTCTCTCTCTCTCTCTCTCCCTCTACCCCCACCTTGTTTGTCTCACATTCGTAAAAATAACCCAGCGGTTGTAGCAGTCCGTTAATTGGTACCATTTTATAGTGACAAAAGAAAGGGATTTTGCGAGGGAAGTGTTTTCATCTCAAGGTCAGTGCAGGAGAAGGGCAGGGATGTGCCCGGTGCTTCTGGTGGAAAACGTTCTCCATAATGTCGAGCTGAACGCTGCTTCATTGTTTGCTGCAGAATCGAAGGGTGATAAACCTATCATTTACTCCCACTCACTGAGAACCAATGCAATTACATTTTCCACACTTTTTCTTTTTAATATACTCTCTCGCAGACTGATTATACGTGTCGACTTAGATTTGCAGATTTAGAGGGCTCAGTAGCAAAAGAACATGATTGCAGGGTAAGGGGCAATGAAGAATATGTTGCTCATTAATTCAGCTTAAATATTTAGTGGAAAATGGTACTTTATATGTTGTTGGGTTTTTTTTTTCAAACTGGGCTGAACATTAATCTCAGCGTGCTTAATTGTGTTTTGGCATCCGCATAATAGTGCTGGAAGTAACAAAGGTGAAATGATGAAAGCTGAAGTGATGAAACCCCCAGCGGTTTGATGAATAGAGGGATAAAGCCACAAATGATCTTATAAATAAACAGACGATCTGGATACAAACAAAATGCTTTTTGCCACTCATCACTTTGGCCACAAAGGAATTGTGAGAATGTTTTTCTTTTCATTTTTTTTAAAACCTACTTTAAGTAATTGAATGCAAACCCATTCCTTTTAGGTGGAGGAGGGGGTCCGTGTTTTTTCCTTTCTTCATTGTTTCGGGTGGCTGTTTTAAAATACTGGGTTTTTAACTCAAAATCTTTAAACAATTAACTTAAATTGTTAAACAATATCTCAAAATAACTTATTTTAACTTGAAAATAATTACGTATTTGATCAAAACTTTGAATTTAAGATGATATTCAAGCATGCTATGCCAAAATAGTGACTTATTGGATCTAAAGAAAACATGATTAGGGATTAGTTTGAGATAGTCAGTCAGTATTTCAATACAGTAAATCATCCTTATATACAATAATTCAATAATTCTTATGTAAAAGTGAAAAAATTGTGTATGCCACTGCCAGAAACAGACAGACAAAGGGCTGTTTTTCTTCTATACCTGTTGGGAATCCAATGAATCAAAATGTTAACACAGCGCCATAATAAGTTTTCTTTTTCTTCTTTGGTTTACTGCATACAAGAACATTATGCAGGCCATTCTAAATGCAAAAACCAGTCTGAAGAAGCCTCTTCATTTTTGGGCATTAACAGGTTTCATGGTTTTCCACACATAGATTTACAATTTAGAGTAGGCTTCCTGAAAGAGTCCCTGCTGATAGTGTAATTTAAGTCAAGACTCATCTTGTTCAGGCTCAGAAATCTGGTCCTTTAGGCGGCAATGATGTTTAAACGAAAAAAGTTCACGAAAAGATGTGATCTTGAGGAAGCAGCTGAATGGCAGCTATGTGCAAACACGAGAAACAAGTGCTATCAACAAACAGCCCCATTGTTTGTTTGTATTCTCTGCCTACATTTACCTTTTGCCCCCAATATCATGGTTCAAAAGTTCAGGGTGGTCAAAGAATCCCCCTGAATGTCTACAAACAGCCCGCATGACCAGCAAACAAATATTCGCACATCCTCTCTAACGCACTGCCGTTCTCGCCATGTTGTGACTTTCCAGACGAAGGGAATCTGCAGTACTGCAGGAGGGAGATTGTATGGAATACAGTGATACTCATTACCCCTCAGTTCATCATAAATATGACATTCGCTGCACATTTGAACACAATTCACTGCGCTCGAGTGCTGTGTTATCTCAAGTGTCTACCACTGTTCGTGTGCCAATTTCCTATAGACCGCAGCTGGAGCACTTCTATGATACTCCAGCATATGTCACATAAACAAGACAGTTAAAGTACTAGAAACCAAATTCCCTATAACAAAAGGTGGGACATATATAACACAAAGAGAGAGTCTGAATCTAAAAATGAATCATTGAAATGTAATACAAAT
This sequence comes from Brachypetersius altus, assembly GCA_037974465.1. Taxonomy (NCBI): domain Eukaryota; kingdom Metazoa; phylum Chordata; class Actinopteri; order Characiformes; family Alestidae; genus Brachypetersius; species Brachypetersius altus. The sequence goes on from JBBPDB010000007.1 coordinate 6,024,855, forward strand.
GTTTTCTTTTAATAGCCTTTTAATACCCTTCTGTAAAAACACTGGCGCTGATATTCCCTCTGTGAAGAGCGTCTGCTTGAACTCCAGGACATTCGAACCCATGCTAGTATTAACAAATTCCTCACTATGTTTCAGGAACTGTAATAAACCCCAAGTGAACTTTAAAACTGGTCTAGCAAGCAAAGAAGTCCAAGATTGCTTAAAGCAACACAATTGGGTCATAGCTGGGGGCTAGGACTGGGATCAGTTTAAAAATGGGAGCTTATTGTTCTCTATCAGTTCATATTGAAAGGATGCCCATTGATATTTATGTCTGACAGAGGGCTATTAGCCTTTCTTAACACCACCTGCCATTCTGAATGTTTACTCTGTGGCTATTGCTGTGATTTGTTATGCAGACTGTGTCTGGCTATGCTTGACTGGACATTGTACATATGTGGTAATTAATAATGGCTTACTGCATTTCATACACTCTTAAATTTAGATTTATTGCCTATTTGCCATGTTTCTGCAGAACAGTACCACCCCATTAGCGACCATGTCTGATTATTGCTGCGTTTGTATTTGCTTTGTGGTGGGAAAGCCTCAACACAGGCTGCTGTTTATAGTACTGTAATGTATAGATACCAGTGAGGTCTCCTTAGGGCCTTTAGAGAAGACCTATTGATTCCAGGGAAACAAATAAAATGGTTAAAAATTGGTCTATTTTTTCTGTGGTATCTTGACAGATACAGCCATTCAAGCTTTGTTAAGAAACAAAATCTTTGTAACTTACACACTAGAGATATTATATTGAAAATGAGTTTATGCCATGCCATGAGTAACCAAAAAAAGTAATGTTTCTTGGGGGGGGGGTGGTCTAGTTTACTCTGCAAAGGACAATAAAACAAAAACAGAATCTCAGTTTAACGCAGTATTTTGTTCTCTTTAATCTCTCAGATTTGTATTTATTGTACTATCATTATCATATTGCTTGTTTTGCTTGTTTTGAATAATCCTACTCTGGATTTTCCTCAGTGTTAACTAAGTGCTAACAGATTTCAAATTTCATAGCAGAAATCTACATTAGCTGGGTGCCTTTTATGGCCCGTGCTGAAGGCCTAGGCACAGTTCACCACTGAAATATACTGTAAGTAGGGTACATAGTAGTAGGCCTCCATGCTATATACTGCATATATGCTCCCATATTACTATGATGCCAGCTCAGAACTGGGTGCTTAAACCCCTTGAACTGTAGCTATATTTAGTCATTAATCTAAAGACGTGTAATTTGGTTTCTACCGAGAATTTAAATGGTTATGTGGTCGACTGAGGAGCTGAAGTGCACCCACATACAAAACCACATAAAGGGTTAAGAATAGAGCCCTAAGATATTCATAGGGTGTGTTTTATGAGGAAGAAAACACACGAGTGAAACAAACCACAAATCAGATCGCTGGGTTATTTCCATACGTCCTTGTACATCTGACAATTGGACTGAAGAGCATGCAGAGGCTGGCGGCTTGGTGAAGAGAACGGTCTATAAATGTATCCATAAATGTTTGAAAAAACAAAAAAAGAAATAAAAAAATGGAGAAGGGGGGGCAGTTCTAATGGCATTGCCATGGAGACTGTAATTATTGTGCTATATTTCCACAGATGTGTGGAGAGGTGGAGAGAGGGCTTGAGAGGTGGGGAGAGGGTAGTGACGCTGTAGAAGCGCGTCAGCGAATATTAGAGCCCTCAGTGCCAGTAAACAAGTGCCTGCCATGCAGCTAGTGTCCCGCTGAGCACTGTCTCTCGCACTGGGTTGTCTTGGAAACCAGCAAGGAGCAGAATGCCCCCCGAATGTGCAGTGGGGCAGCTGATAGGCCACCGGCAGCCAGCGGTGAGTTATGTGACCTTGGGTAGTAGAGCATGCACATGCACGCTGCCATCAACGTGGGATGTTGCGCAGCCTGAGGATGACACTTGTTGTTGCTGCTCATAGTAATCATGCAGGAGCTAAACACACTCCATCACGATGGAGCTAAACGCACACGCGATAATAAGGCCTACAAGGGCTAATAGTGGAGCTCAGGCCAAAGTGAAAACTAGCTGCTAACAAGAGCTCAGCAGACCTGAGCCATAATTTGCATCAAGGGATGTAGTTAATGCTCCAGTCAAAAGTGCTGATGCGGTCGCACCAGTCGTCTGATAAACAGCGGTGTCCTTTACCTTCCTATTATTTTCTGTTTTTTGATACTAAACTAGCTTGCATACATCATTTGGCTGATATTGCAACCCTCCTGTTTTATCTGTATAAGCAAAAATAATGACCAATAATATTATTATGTAGAAAACCAGAGATCTAGTTTATCTCTTTTAAAGTAGTTTTGGCAGCTATACTAATATCTATACTATGTGTGTTTTGCATTTTACCCACTCTTCAGAAATACATATTCACAACAAAAATGAGATCTAGGCAGGTGATAGCATCCTAAATGTTTGCAAAATATTAATATCATAGTTGTTGTTAGAGATTAATAAACTTATTTTTAGACATTTTAAAGTGATTTTATTGAAAGATGCTCATTATATTGGGTAATAACTGTCCGTGATATAAATTAGTACTCAAAGGAAGTAAAATAAATGATTATTTCGCTTGATAACACGAATTTTTTAATGCTTTCTCTTGCATGTGTAGTAGTATAACAGTACAGAACAACTTTACAGAAGCCATGCGTAAGCCAGAATACAGCAAGCAGCAGCATATAAACAGCCCCTTCGCTCGAGCTGTTATTACTTCCGAGCAGACGCTGAAGCAGCAGAGGCTGAGCACTGTGTGTGAGCAGCGCTTCTCCACTAAAGGCATATTCCTGTCAGCCGCTGCCATTGTGGCAGGAGACTGCTGATGTCTGGCTTTCTTTAATTGACAGGTTGAAAGCTGCTGCCCTCGTGTCCTTAATCACTCCACCGGCATTAATTAGCCATTTCTCCTCTCTGCCAATTAAGCACGCCTAAAGGGAGAAACCAAATAAATCATCCGACGTGAGGCCCCACACATCCACTGCATTCACCGAGCTCTTCAAGGGCCGACGTCCCTTTCTCAGGTTTCTCCTTTTCAGCCAATTAAAGGCTGATCAAAGTATTGCTTGATTTGACATGACAGGGGGAGAAAGTAAACGTGTTGCTGTATAATTAATCTAGACAATAAATAAATGTAGGAGATTGATTAGGAAATGCCAGGTCAGTGCAATGGGCTTTTCAGTGTAATTTATACCGAAGAGAAAAAGACCAGCATATTATTCATATATTTTGCATATTCTCACCTAACTAAATTTTTTTAGAGACAAATAGTCAAAAATCTTGGCAGAAGTAGAATGCTTACTGTGCAGTTTGTGAAACTTATGGGTGCTTAAACTTACACACTCACTGTGAAAAACTGTACTTTATCCATAAATCGCTGTCGATCATATTATGCATAAATGGATATTTTTTGTGTATGTAAATCATTACAATATGCCGTTTTCACCACTGTTGGTAAAAAAAAAAAAAAAAAAGGTTATCTACCATTTGCTGTAGAGAAATCAACCTCATGCTTGGGCTTTGAAGCTCTAGGAAGTTTATTCAAAACTATTTCAGGATTCAGTCTAAGCCTTTCAGGACACAAACAACAAAGGGCTTATTCCAACAAGCATTCCTTGCCAGTGTCTTCTGAGGTAAAACTGACAAACACAGCCTCTATGACAGCTGAGGCTTGTTAGAACAAGCCTTAATAAATGTTAACGTAGGTTTTCATCAGTCACCCTAAAAGTAGGTGTCATATTGCCTTATAGTTGCCACCCTTCAATAAAGTCTTACAGAAAGCAATTAGTGGTCGAAACCAAACTCGAGCTTTTACTGCAGTTTTTTTTAACCAAAGCGGTGGTTCTTAGCAACATTATGTTAATCAAAACTTTGAGCTTCTTTTCAGTGTAAATAAATGAGACTGTAAAAAGTCTTTCTTAACTTAAAAGCCAAAAGACTTAACATAAAAAAAGCCTCTTCATGTCAAATGTGTCTCAGTCTCTCAAAGATCTGGAGAATTCTGTTTCGATGATTCACACAGTCAGCACATGCAAGGCATTTGACATCTTAAATGCTGAGGGCAGCGAAGTTGCCACCTGTTTTGAGACAGAGGAGTGAGGGAGGCAGGGGTCAGAGAGGTCATTAAGATGTGGTCGTTCCTTTCTCTGAGGAGTCACAATGTTCCCTCTAGAGCTGATGTGATCACTCACTAATGTTTATCTGTTGTTCTTACATGCTTACATTTGTTATCCAGCATGTGGTCATCTGGTCTTCCGTTGATTAACCGGACACTGTGATGAAAAACTGCACAAAAGACACTTAAGACTTAAGAAACTGAAATACGGTTAATCCTGTAGTACAACACTCCTTTTAACATAGCTTTGCTTTTTCCAAATTGTTACTGTCTGATTTTAGTTTTCTTTACAGGATGCATTTGGTGAAACGTTTAAGTTTTAATAAATGTAAAAAGTGTAGACGATTATCTTTTACTTTGTATATTTATGATTTTATTACCATAGCTTTAGCATGAGATCTTAATCTGTTCAATTGGGGCAGCTGGTAGCCTAGTGGTTAGGGCATTCGCCCTGCGATCAGAAAGTCCAGGTTCGATTCCCAAGACCGCT
>JBBPDB010000007.1:6031641-6045231 GCA_037974465.1 Brachypetersius altus
CCTGCGATCAGAAAGTCCAGGTTCGATTCCCAAGACCGCTAGGCACCACTGAGGTACCCTGAGCAAGGTACCGTCCCCGCACATTGCTCCCCGGGCGCTGTGTTGGTAGCTGCCCCCTGCTGAATGGGTTAAATGCAGAGGAAGTATTTAGTGCTGTTCACACTGTGTGCTGTGGTGTGTTCACGTATGATTACTTTCACAATTAGCTAAAAATAAACCGCAAATACAAATTAGGTTGAATTTTTGTTAACAGAATTAGAACTGCCATTACAAAAGTCAGCCTAAAAGTGTTCATCCTGTTGCTCAGTAAACAGACTTTAAGCACCATTCTGTGTGTCTTTACTGTGCACATTTGTTAGGTTAACGTTTTCATTGCTACAATAACAGAACATTCAGCAATGTTAGGCTTTAGCTTCAAATGAACTAATACCATTTAGCACTGTTGGTTCATAAAAAAATGTTATAAAATGTTATTAAAAGCTACATAGAGTATAATTACCCTGTTTCTTAGTTATGGATGAATATAATCTCTTGTAGTGTCCTGTACATCAATAAAACATACATTTAGCAAATTGAACTTCTACCTTCCATATTACAGTTTGATTAATAGTCAGAAGTAAACAGGCATCTTTAGGCTTCAACACCGTTACTGTCATTTGCTCAAGCAAGCAGGGAAAGCTGGAGCAAACAGACTTTTTTACACAATGCTTTTATTAAACAATGTGGGAGTTCTGAGTTTTGTGTTCACTAAAGAAACAGATTCGTCATTTTACTGCATGTAGAATTCATGCAGATAACCTTGGCTGGAGACTAACAAGGCTGCAGATCCATTCAGGTGCATAAGCTCTGAGCCACTGGTTCAGTATAAAAGAATCCTGGCCTTCAAATCTGACTGACTTATGCGTCTCCCATTTGATGCATTTGCGTTCTGCTCTTCATATGTTCACATTAACCAGGAATTCCACTGATGTTCCACATATATGAAGCGGTCGGAATGAGAACAAAGTAATTCAGAGTGGTTTGCAGTGAAATACTATGATTTAGAGAAATTTACGGAGGCTGAATTGCTCACAGTGGTGGTGACAGAAATGTCCTGAATGTTTGTTGCCTCTAAAAGCTCCCTCACAGAGTTATTCCATGACAGGATTACAAAAACACTGCTTGATGCCAGAGATTTCTGGTAGTTTTGAGATAAGATTTTGGTCTTATGCAAGACATTGTAAGGAAAAATAATAGATTCACTGTCATTTCCCAAGTGACATCACATTTAGAAGGCAATAGGGCATGTAGCTTTACTAGTCATTTTGCATAGTAAATAGTTTTATTAATGTTTTATTAATGTTGTAAAAACTATCACCACCCCAGGAAAGAAAAATGTATCCGAGAGGTTCTCTACAATTGACATTCACAATGAAATCTCGCTTCAAAACCATATCATATAGAATTAGGGACATACTGTTACTTGGATTTCATCCATTGTTTGATTAAGAACTGTACAATTAGCAGTTGGCATGTATGACAAACAGCCACAGCTACATATCATTTGTAGGGAGGTGGTGTAGATAATGGATCTATCCTCCAAAACACATACACACACACACACACACACAGAGGCCATCACAAGAGTAAAATGAAAGCTCTTGCCTCGTTGATCAAGGCAAGCAGAGCACGTCCTTAAACTCAGCCCGTGAATGTTCCCACATCTTTCTGTTTATCGGGATTAGATGAAAGAGAGCACCTCTGGAGGACCTTTAAAAAAAAGCCAGAGAGCTCCTCGTGTTTAGCTTTAATCAAGCACACCAAAGCAAATCACAGAGAGTTCACACTCCTCTAACTTCTGCTGCTGCAATCTCTGCCTCCATGCTGCTATCTTATTGTCAGAGGAGCTACTCTAGTCTGTCAGTCAAACAATATGATTGTGTGATTTTCCTGGGCATTTCATAAGCTCTTTCATGCGGGCACCTCCTTGATATATTTGAATGAGCTCACAACTTTCAAGACAGTCGGCCCCAAACGCCATTCATTTTCCTTTATTCTGGCATTTCCGAGTTTGTTGTGAGGCGGGCTTATGTATGCTAGTGCAACCATAGAGTGACTTCACAGATTGATCAAAGGCATATGCCTCTCTGTACTCCAAAAAAAAGAGAAGAGAACATGTCTTTAAGTGTCAGGCGCTATGTGAGGAGGGTTAATTTCACACATGCAATATTTCAAAGCTTTCAATTTGTGTGCCGCCTCCCAAAGGAGATGTACGTCTAGAAAGCGCGTGAAATTATCAGAAATGTACTGCTGTGGCTCTCTCTCTCTCTCTCTCTCTCTCTCTCTCTCTCTCTCTCTCTCAGTCTCTCTCTCTTTCTCACTCTCTCTCTCTCTTTCTCACTCTTCATCTCTCCCCCTCTCTCCCTATCTCTCTCTCTCTCTCTCTCACCCTCTCTCAATCGCCTTCTCTCCCTCTCTAACTCAGTCTCTGCACTCTCTTTTTTGCTGTCTCTCTCTATCACTCTCTCTCTTCCTCTCCACCCCCCCCCTCTCTCCTGCTGAAATGAGACACAGGACTCATCCATCACTTATTTTTCTCATTTTAGAGGAGAAGCGAGGCACCACTTATCTTGCTGGGGCCGTAATAAGAAACGATGGTTTCTTTTATTAGTCGATGTTTAGCAGCACAACTTTCAAGTCACAGTGGACCCACCCCACAGCCCCTCCTCACAGGGGTGCTGACAAACCCACTGAATCCCTCAATCTGGCTTTTATCCATCCCTTTGGAAGACAATTACTCAGCGCCAAGTCGAAGGGAGGCCCAACATCTGTGAGAAAGCTCAATCTGAAGATGAAAAGACAGAACGTGTGTGAGAGAGAGAGAGAGGTAGAGCCAATGGCATGAATTAATACCACCGACGATACTGTTTGAGTGTCTCTGTGAGTGGATCTGGGAGTTCATTTATAATGTATCAAGGGAGGCTCTCGAAAGATAGCACTTCTCTTTTAAAGTCTCTCTCTTTCTCTCTTTCTGTTTCTTTTTTCTACCTCTTTTTCTGCTCTCTCTGTCCCTCACACAGAATCCATCTCCTGGGTAGACACAGCGAGAGGGATAGATGATAGTGTGAGGGAGGTGTGTACGGAGAGAGAGAGAGAGAGAGAGAGAGAGAGAGAGAGAGAGAGAGAGAGAGATGCAGAGGGAGTGAAAGAGAGGCGCTGCAGCTGCTCAAATATTGATCACTCTGCTTTGTGCTGGGCCGCTGTGCTCTCAGACGGATGCTTGGGACTCTGTCTGGATGAGGGCAGGCCGAAAGGCCACTGGGCTCAGAGTTGCTCTGTCATCAGGCACTATTTAAAGAACCTGTCATACATAAAAATACGCTAAAATGTCATTACTCTAAACCTTCTTTGTTATTTTTGTTTATTTTAACACCATCTGACCACACCGCAGGTCTCATCCTTTAATGCATTAAAGTTAAGGACCCCCCCACCCCTTTGTTATGACATTGAAATGTATTCATGTATATTATTTAATTCATCCATTCATTCTTTTTAATTCGTATGGAACTGTGTAATGATGGTAGCAGGCTGAGAAAGGCAGCTCGGGTGTTCCTTTCCCGAGCCACGTCCACCAGCTCCTCTTTAGGGATCCCAGCTATGAAATGTACAGACATGCATTTTGTCCACTGGGAGAAAAACATTCACAGCTGGATTGTCAAACATGGTGTGGGCCTAGTTGAGTCAATGGCAATGCCAGTGATGAATTAAAATTCTTAAGGCTTTTTCACTCCAAGTCTTATTTTTATTGATCAAAACAGGCATAAAACATGTCCTGAATATGAAAAGGAGCCGACAGACTGTGACACTGCATAACATGTTTAATCAGAGCCAACTACATCTTCTGCTTTGCACGAATGCATGGCCACTGACCACTCAGAGCTCCAGTGACATGGTACAGTCTAAATAAATGTGTCTCATGATGACTGAAGAACAATAAGGCTTCTGCAACAAGCAATAATAATGCACAGGTGAATGAAAATACATACCTGAAACTCATTGTTACAGCTACCCGAGGAATAGCTTTCCCTTCCCTCTTCACACATTCTCAAAGTGTTAAAAATATCGGATGCGATGTGAAGGTTCACGGTGTTAAATTTGCATCTGTTTTTGCCTGTTAAAAAAAAAATCAAACTTGGTGTAAACATGCCTTTTCCCTTGGGTCTGGGAAATTGGCCCTCAGTGAAATGAATAGTCTGCTGAGTGCCATCCATCTTGAGGCTGATTCAAGATAACGAGATGAAATCTACACCCATGAATCAGAATTTCTAGGATATATTTCCCAGATTTGAAAAAATACGGTGACTAGGCAGGTTCTGGGTATCTGACAATCCTCATTTGTCTGTTACACCTGCTTTTAATTAAACATGCCTAATAGTGCTGTTTCCATTGTACTTGGAAGACAAATGGCATCCCCAACTCATACCAAAACATTGGGAAGTTGAAATTTTTGGTTGAAAATGCACTAAATATTATGGCCAGAAGTGAATAAGCATGCTTATTATGGTCAGTTAACCTTTGCATTCAATTTTATTGGATAATAAATATGTTTATTTTAAAACTAGCTTTAACATCTGTCTTCTTCCAATGTTTATTAGGCTGTATGATTTGCCATACAAATATATGATGTGAGCATCTTTGTTTTCTGAGCAGAGGCCCCACAGCACTTTTAGAAGTCAGGAGACACATACATTTACAACCTCTGGGTAAAATGGAACACAGCACAGATCCTAATCTCTGAATATGGATTTCTTCTCCTGTTTGATTTTTGGAATGTTTTACTTGAAATCAATGCGCCAGACACTTGCCTGCAGTTTTTTCACATAATACTTGGTGCCCCATTAGGCTGACTCAAGACATCTCATGACTGATTCTGTGAGATCTGGCCAAAAAGAGAGGAGCTTTGAGCCAAGCCTGTGATCAGTGTGTGTAGTTTTCACTGACAGGTGTGTGGGCGCAGCTTTCGGAAGGAAGTGATGTTGGCTAGATTTGCAGTCCTTAGTGAAATATAGCGAGGAGACATTCAGCTTTTAGACACCCTGCTGTGGCTGTTGCGTATCAGGTGTATGGCGGTAATGTATGTCACCAACATGCTTTAGTCAGTTCATTGCTACACATACACACATACATATACACAGTTCGGTCCCACACCACAGCCGCAGGTGTGCATGTCTAATAACCCAATCCTACATGCCTCAGTGGTACCCATGATGACGGGTAGCAAAGATTGTTCGGCTGTGAATGGCACTGCCCGTTTTTCTTCCATCGGCCGCCAGTGGCCCAGACGGGCCACAGACGCTCAGAGTGACACCAGGTCCCTCACCCTCATGCCCTGGACCTCCGCCTGGCCATCTGCTGCCCCTGCCGCAGCTGCCAGGCACTGAAAAAAAGAAAACGAAAAAAAAAAATCCCCACTTGGGACCCTCAAGCACGAATCAAGCAACTGAACAGCCAGCCATCCATCTCCAACCCAGCCTCAGCTCTCCGAGGAGCTCCTTGGCTACAGCATGCTAATTGCTAAAGCTCCTCCCTCATATACTGCATAGAGCCCACTACTAGCATGCTAATCTTTAAAGCTTCTTCTACACATACAGTTTTAAGCAAAAAACTTAATTGCCAACCAGCACATTTGAATGGATTCATCAGTTCTGCAGCCCTCTGTGAAAGCCAACGTGATAGAAGTTCTCATTCAAGGCAGAGAATAGTTTAAGAGCCCAATGAAATGCATCAGTACTGCTGGTTTTGCTCTGAACAGAAAGCTTTTTTGCTATGAAGTTTGTTTGCTTGTAAATTTCATTAGCTCATGAGTCATTGCAAACCGTTATGTTTATTACCTAAGAGCCTATTGTGGCTTTTCTTTGAAACCAGCAATGTCTCCAGAAAGTACAAGGCTTCACTCTCAGAATTCATCATTGATGATCAAAACACATGAAGTACTTCTGGAACAAGCCATTTCTTCTATAGTTGTAAACCGATTTCATGTTTTTTAGGCACACAAAGAATAAGTACCCGGGCACCATCTCTGCAAGTACTAAAAGATATCCTTTGCATCTCACAAGATGAATGTTACTAACTAATATTTAATAAAAATACTCTTAGTAACAAATACATTTACAGTACGTTCACCATTTGAGTACCTTTATTAGCCATATGTTTATTCATCACTACTGACTATAATTATAATAATATAATTATAACGTGGATCACCAGACAAGTGTTAGATATTTAACAAGCTATTAAGTGACAGCCAATGGGATTAAATAGAGAAACTTAAGTTAAAGTACACCCTATAATCACCAGTTAACAGGGTGTCTGGCTTGTGCTGTTACATATTCTTTCCATGTTCTAAAGGAAACTTTTTTTATTTAACATTTCCATTTAAGTTGTTCACTCAACCACTTTCCAATGATTAGCAAAAATGAAGAATTGGCAGTTTATGAAAATGGATAAGTGGTAAAAATCTGTGGTATGTAAAAACGTTTGACTGGTGCTGTCAGTTAGACACATGTTCTAACTAATTTATTGGTGGATGATTAAATCTCGCTAGTTGTGTAACAGCCTTAGCTTGAGTAACTTGATCTTACTGTCATGAGTTCAAAATGTATAGACTCATATCAGGTGACGTAGCCAATGTCCTGAAGCTCTAGGTGGCATTTTGGTCTGTGTGTGGCCTTAACAGTTAAGATTAATATAGCAATTTTTACAGCTGTGAATATGGATACGATGTGATAAATATCTCAGGATGAAGTATGACATTCCTCCTTTCTGAATGCTCTTTTTCAACCCGCAGATGTTCTCCCTCTAAAACTTCTCTCGCTCTCTCACTAGCTTTCTATTCATAGCATCAGATTGTTTCTTGGAATCTTCAAAGCAGTGCTTGGCTGCATATTATGGAAAGCATGTGAGCCCTAGCATCCGCTAAGCTAACCAGCTCCAGCGTTGCCCAGTTCCGTTCCCATGCAGTCGGAATTAACTCAACTGTGTCTAGAAACTGTCCCTGGCCCAGTTCGTCTTCTCATATTCCAGCCATTGTGCAGGAGACTAAACAGGAACAAAGTGTGATGCAAAAGAGACGTTTGATAATATCATTAGGCGGTTGAATGGTGAGGCCTTTGCCAGTGAAGCCAGGAGTATAGCAGGCTTGGGGCAAGTGTGGATGCAAACAAGCAAGTGATATTATCTCTTACTTAGAACAGGATTTGCTTTTGCCCGCCTCCTGGCATCATGCACCTGTTTCATCTTGCAGTCAAATACTTTGTTTTGTAGTCATAATGAAAATCCTTTTATGCTTTAGTCTCTTGGGGCTCTAAACTCATTACGAATTATCTTTATTTTTTTGCTGTTCTAAACACTTACAGTGCAGTTCTTCTTTAGCGGAGATAACAGAAGAAAGTGTAAGCAGTAAGATAAATGTCACAACACTTCCTATTCTCCTCTCAGTGCGCAGATAAGGCTGGCCACAGATGAAAGCCCCGGCAGAAATAAAACAGGGGGCCGCATTTGTTCTGATCACGATAGCATCTATGCGAAGCGCACAGCGCAGATGCAATGGGATGATAGAGTTGTGTTAAGATGAATGGGAATTCCAATAGAGATCTTCACACTTCAAAGATGTCAGATGTGGGACAAAATAGCAGTCTGTCTTTCTGTTAAAAGTACGACACAAGGTTTGAGCGCATCCCATTTGATCTATTCCATTCATCAAGCTCAACAGATTCTGTCCCGGTGCAGGGGAAACACAGCACTGCAGCACTGATTTCCTTGCTCTAGCAAACCTGATTCAACTCATGAGGGATAATGGGTTAAATCAGGTCTGTAGTATGGTGGCCCTCCAGACTGGAACAGTTGAACACTGCCCTATAATATCTAAAAAAATAAGCTTGGTTGGTCTTCAAGGAGCAGTGAGATGCTTGTGGAAAAAAACTGTGTTGCTATGCAGTGTGAAGTCAATCCAAGTCAAGTTTCATTGTCATTTCAGCCATTTACACGCAGTACACAGTGAAACAAAACAATGTTTCCCCGAGACCATGGTGCAACACAGGAACAAAATCAGAAACAACTCAAAACCACTAGTGCAGACAGGTTGGAAGAGAGTAGAAGGAAAATGCAAGAGCTACAAAAGAGCCACAAAAGACAAAATTAGTAAAGTATATATAATTGAAAATAGCATCATCACAAGTCTAACTGAATTCAGTATTATGTTCTTGGTTCTGTGCTGTACTATACTGTATTGTATGTACAGAACTAAACTCATTGTGAAGATCCATCTCAGATCAAGCTTCAGTTCTAATAATTCTGATGATTTTTAAGGATCATTAAAATAATGGTGTTACAATAATTATACAACCAGGCCAAGAGGTCACTTGTACAGCTTGAGGGCAAAAGGGCTCAGGCCTCTTGAGTGTATCTGTTCATGTGTCTACACTCATTAAAACTCCTATTAATCCTACCAGTGACTTGTTTTGGTTATCTCCTGTGAGGCCATCCTTGCAAAGTCTTGCATATGCATTTATACATGCATTCACCAGCCATGTTTCTAGTTCCCTGATATTTTCATTATTTCCAGTGCTTAGTTCTTAGTTATCTGGTTGTGAAATTGATCTGCTTGGTCTCTGGATTCCTGAGTTATAAACATATCTTAGATTGTATTTTCTGACCCCTGCTGTGGACAGCGATTATGGCTTTAGGAAATGACCTGGAGTTAACCTAAAGATGCTTATATCCTGCCATATACCACCCCATGTTACATATTTACTGACCGTTTAGAAGGCCAGTCTCTGTGTGGGCTATGCTTCTTTGAAGTGCAAAGATCATCTTTCCTCCATTTAAAAGATGTGAATGATGAAACAGAGCTGCTTGATTGAAAATTTTGCCAGCAGCTCTTAGAAAAGGCTGGAAATGCCAAGAGTTTTTGTTGTGGTGGTGATTTACTGCTCTTTAAATGCTGCCTTTCAGCACTATTGCACTGAAGTCAAAAGAACTAAGTGTAGTGTTGTATAGCAGTTCCCTGTCAACCCCTCCCGCCCAAAAAAGGCAAAAAAAAATTCACAGTGATTTTGAAACAGTAATTCCAGGGTGTTCTCCTGCCGCAGACGCTATGTCAGACAGGATTTAGTGTGTAGTTGCCAGGCAGTTATCTTATCTGAGGTGATTTGTGTCCTCATGTCTGAGTGAACTTATTAAATACAGTGATCGTTTAATTAAAAAGTGCTTCTCATGGAGGGCCAAAGAACTGAATTAAAGATAAAAAAGTGTTTGGTAAAGCCGCACTTATCAGCATGGGGAGTGCAACTCATACTAAAATGCCTGAGAAGAATCTTCCGCATCCCTGGTATGAATAGACCAAAGCAGAGAAAAAAACATGATACCATGTTCACTCCCCAACCCCCACGCCATTCCCTGGCCTTCTCTGTTTCTTTCACATTTCTTCAAGCTTTAAGAGGTGCGGTAAGTATCGGCCGTAACGAAAACATGGTGAAATATGATATTGATTTGATCTCTCTCACAGCTCAAACTAGTGGGGAAATCCTGTCAGAAATATACGTTCGAAACCACATTTGTACAGAATGGAAACGTATAGTTGTGTGCACAGTTTTGTTATGCATAAAAAAATCAGCCACACTTTAGATTAAGTGTCTCTAATAACTAAAACCTCAACAATACATGAACCAGCATATGCAACTGGACTATAAAAAACAGGTCGTAAAACTATATTTATATATATATAATTATATAGTGTATATATTTATACTCCCTTTTAATCCCTAAAAACCCAAACACTTTTTACTTATTCAGTCAGCAAGCTAATGTTTTCTGACCTAAAACCTACAATTCTTCCACCGTTCCATTTATTACTACCAGTTTCAAACTTTTTTCCCTATAATCAAACATCATTCAGAGCAATCAACTCTAGCCTGTATTCACTTTTGACCTTAGAAGTGAAGAAACCACTAAGTAATCACCAGCATTGTGAATAATTCAATTAGATGTACAGTCATAAGTGCAGGCACAGTTTAGCAACTGTTTTAAGACATATCCTTGTGGTGACACACGGCACTTGTAGTGGATATTTTCTAGTATATTTCTATAGCACTGTGTGGATTAAAATGAACTTAAAGTTAAAGGCTTCTGGGCCCTATAAATGATTTTTTTTAAAGTACATCTTATGTAGGACATTGCATGGTTAGATTCTCAATCAGCCTCGAAGAGAGTCACTGTGTGTGGTATTCATCGTGAACAGAGAGAGCAGTTTGGGATCCTCCCACTGAATTAGGCATCATCATTCATCCATCCACCATCGCTCCAGACTCTTCACTGGTTGCGTGACAATCAGGAATGACTCAGGATGAACTGCGTGTCAGTACAGTGTCTCACCCACTGAAGCCGTGTTAAATCAACGAGAGCACTACAATCGTTGCCATGGCAACCCAACCAAATCCTTGGCTCCCACATTCTTTGTGTGTGCGAGTGTGTTTTGTGATTTTATGGATGAATCAAAAGCAACGACGCTGCATGAGGCTTCGCTTTAGTGCTTTCTGTTGGCTTCTTCAGATGAGGAAACAAACTGGCAAACGTTCAAATATTAGAGAAACCGCATTATTTGTAGCTGTAAAATTAAATATAAAGTCTGAATATAATACATCAAACCTTGTAACATTTTGGGTGTTTTTGGGGGGCTATTTTTCAAAAATAAAATGATAGAATAAAACATTCTATCATTATAATTTTCTTCTTCTTTTGTCAAATCAGTATTTTTGCCATTAGCTCTTTTGAAAATGTTGTCTTTAAATGGATGTTTTATGAATGTTTTGCTTCAAAGGCTTGACTATCATTTCTTCACAGGTATGCATCATGCAGTGAATAAGAAAGCATGTGTTTCTATGTGGGTTTGAATCAAATCATCAACGTTTGTCCTCCACTCTGGCCGTCCCCACGCTGAAATCAGAGGGTGGCCTTGGGAGGTCTGATTCACAATCCGGTGAAGAGGCTGGCCCAAAATCAGCCTGCTCTGATTTGCCTCCTGGTCTGAATAGCAAACAGAGAGAAGGTGGGGACACATTTGCACTTCTTGCAGACTTGCTCTCTGGAAAAGTCGCTCTATTCCCTTTGTTCTGCCTGCGTTCCCTCTCGGCATCTCCTTCATACCTGATTACTTTGAAGCCAGAGAGATAAAGAGGCGTCAGTTTAGCTTGTATTGTGCGGTGGCGCATCCTGTGCTGTTATATGCAATTATCTAATTTTGTATTGTTGATGTGTGTGGGCAGGTGTGAGCTTTTCTTTGTGTGTGCATGTGTGTATGTGTGCGTCTGTGTGTTTGTATGCATGTGGCTTGCGAGTCGCTGGCTTACTGTAGCTATGGGAGACCGAAAGCAGTGCAGAAATGCTCTTCATGGCTGTTGAAACCAATTGTCTAACATAATTCTCATACAAAAGCGAACAACACATAAGTGGAGAGACGCGGTGTTAGCAGTGTTATGATAGTGCTTAACAAAGCTTCCATTAATACCTGCTGGATGTGGCTAATTAGCCACAGTGAGGAGGACCATTTGTGGTAAGGAGATATGAAATAATTGTTTTATTTGTGTGTGATATTATGGATGTAGAGGAATAGAATTACAAAGTATAGCACAATGGGGAGCTCCTAAGCATTACATATAAAGCATGTGAGAACAGCTGAACTGTAGGACTGAATGCAAGATGAGGAGCAATAAAATCTGCATGAGGAAGTGAGAATCTGCCTCAGACTTAAAAGTCATTAATGCCAGTGTTTGTAACACGGAATGAAGATAAATGCAAGCCATCGGAGGTGAAGACCCGAGCCTGGGTCACCTGGCCACCCCAGAGTCTGACTGTGGCTCAAGTCAGATTCTGGGGTTGCCAGGTATCGCGTTTTGAGCTCTTTTGTCAAGTGCCTGTTCGTCAATGTTAACCGCATGCTAAATTAAAGTGTTACCTTTGCTGAAGTAGATAAAGGTCCATTGTAGGTCTGTCATTGTGCGCCTCTCGTGATCTAATTTGAGTTCATATTGATCCCCATTCTGTTCTGTTACAGGATCGGCGTGTTCTGGGGCTTCATCTCAAACCACATATGCTGCATTTAATAGCATGTGAAATTAGCACGCCACCAGTGGTGTGATTACTATTGAACATATTGCTTAGTGCAATGGTGTGTGAATTTACATGCAGCCTCTGTGTAGGCAAAGCTAGGCCATGTTTTGGTAGGTCTGTGGGATACAAAAGATAAGCAAACCCATTATTTATCCATATGATGTCTAAACATTTAGTAGTTTTTTCACTTGTGTTTCAACTTGTTTTGCATTATACAATGCCAAAACAAATAGTTAAAGCTAAAACACTAATTGATTAAAAGATTCACCTATAATAGTTAAGAAATATTAGCGGTCCGAACTAAAGAAGCAGCTTATCTGCCATTTATCCCTTATCTGACATTTAATAAACCAACCTTGTTAATGAGGTTTAGTGGGTAAAATAATTTAAGATAGTATTACATTTTCTGACACATTCTTTGAATAAATGACAGTTTCTAGAGCTTCATAATACAGATGTTTGCCTAATATAAGGGTCACCTAATCACCTTATCATTTAAAAGGAACTCTATCAGCTCTATTCAAATGCTTTGTACTGAAGCACAGTGTCTGTGTCAAGAACAAAAATGTATATCCACCAAAATGACCCATTGTGGCAGGCACAACATGCACTGTGGGTGCTTGAGATATCTGCAGTCAATTAGGATTCCGTTAAAATACTTCAACTCGTTTTCATTACAACAATATTTGCATAAAATCCACTAGAATGGTTCTCTCTGTTCTAAGTCGTGGATTTCTGGACAGAGCTTGTAGAGGACAGTTCCGAAGTGCAGGCCAGTCTAAGCTGAAACACAGGATAGCAGTGTAATCAACATGAGGATTAGAGGGCTTTGCAATCATGGCTGTTTATGGCTGATAAATGTACAGTGTGAAATGCTTCAGGACATCCTTGAACATTCTGAAATCCCTCTCTACCAGGTGAATTACTCTGAGAAAACAGTGACTATGACACAAATTGGACTGACCTTTATCTTACTTATGTATCAATCATATATCAAGGTAAATAAGAGCTGTTTCTAATGCCACAAGGTTCCAGAGCCAACGTTCCCCAGCATACAGCAACGTTGTAATGCTGGCACTTTTTAGAGTTCTTTGTGTTTCTGAATGTTTTTGCATTGGATGGGGGTAACCTAGGTGGACCTGCTTTCACAGATTCTAGCCCCTTTAGCCCAACAGATGATAGAACAAAGGACAAATTAATCTTTTTAAAATATTTGTCAATACATTGCAGGCACAGAATTTTGTTGCTTTTTTCATGGCAAAGACAGTCAATGGTCGAAGGAGTTCCTGTCACCTTTAGTAATGCTTGATGATCCATAAGTCAAATGTGAAGTGGAGGTAGCTCAGTGGGTAGGATACTTGCCTCTGCGCCAAGAGGTCATGGGTTCGAATCCTACCTTCAGCACCACCACTGGGTTCCTGAGCAAGACCCTTAACCCCAAGTTGC
>JBBPDB010000007.1:6062969-6077246 GCA_037974465.1 Brachypetersius altus
TCTCTCTCTCTCTCTCTCTCTCTCTCTCTCTCTCTCTCTCTCTCTCTCTCTTTCTCTCTCTCTCACACACACACACAAAGCTTTGTTTGTATACCGTCACAGGATAAGAGACAATACATATGCAGAAAATGCTTAATACTGAATACACTGTTCTACGTATATGTATTCATATGCCATTCATATACTATTACTAAGCACTTTTTTGTAAATGCACTAGGAGAACCTTATAAAAGCTGTATGTTTTTATTTTGGATACTTTCTACTGAAGTGCAGCATTCAAAAGCTTTTTCTTGACAACTGACATACTGAGTACATGAACATTTATTTTTTGATCACATTTTAATTTATTTGAGCAAGTATTATGACAACTGATGCTTCGCAGAACAAACCTTTAGAAACGATTACATAGATTTGCGTATCTTTATTAATGCTGCCTCTCAATACGTCTCGCATGTGTAATAAATATAAATGTGTGAAAAAAGAACCTTTTGTGTTTAATTTGAAAATTGTAGATGTTGGAATACAGTCAGGCTCCTTTTTTTGCACTTTTCATTTAAAGGCGATGCAATTTTTAATTAACATGTAAGAATGAAACATCATGCCATGAAATGTGCACACACAAGTCTTGTACAACACACATACTAACTTAATGACTCGAGTACATATCCAGTGCTGAGGGAATTGATGAGGACTGGGTTCCCAAACAGCATCTAAGCACAAAAACGATTCTGAAATGGTACATCAAACATCACACTGAACACTCTCACTGCCAATTAGGGTGAGACCATTCCATCAGTCCTGAAAAGAGCCCAGTAACACAGAGATAAGTAAGTCAACAGAGTGATTTCTCAGTCTACTCAGATTTTAGCAGGAATGTCAGCTTTTGTGAAAAAGAAACACTTTACAAAGTGACCATTTTGTCGCTCCATTTTGGTTAGCCCTGTTTTCCACAACTCTTGTTCTGAAAACATTCAAAAACACATACACACACACACACACACACACACACACACACACACACACACACACACACACACACACACAAACCCAGACTTAAAGACAAACATACAGAGCACAGTCATTTACACACCCATATACTTAGACAAGCATGAGCACATAAGCACTCACATTCCAGTCTTATCTCAGAAGATATTGCACACATAGCATCCAATAACACCCTTTCTGATGATGAATGTTGCCTCTGTCAAAGTGCGCCATTCTTTAAAATGACCTACACCAGCACTGGGAGGTAAACATGTGTAAAATGTCCAGCTGGAGCGGCTCTTCCACTCTCCACCCCACCCTCTCTCACATATGGGATCTGCCAGTTTTGTGGAGAAGTGTTTCTAACAGTTCTGGCTGCGTTTCTAACATGTACTGAAAATATGTCAGCACTTGGTGAATTCACTGCAAACTGTTAAAAGCTAGTCATCCCGTCCTGTTGATGAAACTGATTGCAGGTGCTTCTCACACTCAGTTAACACCTTTTATACGTCAATAATGAGCCACAGGGTTTTAGTTTTGCACTGAATTTTCAAATGTTATAAAAGTTGGAACTGTGAGGTGTGAGTCTGCAGTTTATATTTGCACCGTGAGAATAATGTGATGCTGAAAGTTCAGGATTGTTGGTTCTTTCTTTTTCTTTTTTTTTTTTTATCTCCGAACAGATCCTGAACATTATCTCGGGAATGGATTTCAGACAGAAAAACCCCAAATCCACTTGAGGAAAAAAATGAAACCCTCTTCCTTTTATCTAGACATTCCTGCAGAAAGGAAGAGCAGCGGGGCATCATACATTTCAAGAGATATGGTGTGTACCTTGCATTTATGATATCTCTACACTGCATGTCTCCTGAATCAGTCTGTTCTTCCTTGCCTTCAAAGCACATTTTCATAAACAAACCCTGCTGAAAACTATCTATTGAAGTCTATTATGATATACAGCTCAATAGACCTCGGCCAAGTTTGCCCTGCATGTTTGCTTTGTAAATCCCCAAGCATTAAGATGTACATTTATTTTAACGCAAGTGGCTTATTTGTCCAGAATGGAGGTTTGATGGGGCAGAAATCGATTCTTTGTGCTACTGTAGAACAAAGCAGTCCAACTTGTGCTGTTTTTAAGATTTTTTGAGAGCTAAATCCATCTGCTTCTACCTTGTAAGACACCTATTAATTCAACTCTTATTATTAAAGCCTTACTAATCCCAGTCGGTCCTCTACCCGTAGCTATTCTTTAATTTTACACACATATCCCAGATATACGGACATGTCAGGAAGCCTGTTGTTTGAAAATTGCAGTGTTTGAAAAGGATGGCGAGATGAATTAACTCCAGCCTGACACCGTGCCAAAGTCTGAAAGAAAAGGAAAAAACCACATCTACCCATTTCAGAGAATATTTGTCCTTACTCAGGCCTTTACTGCTAACACATATACACTCCATTTTAACTCGAAGTGATCATCAAGCATGACCGATCATTCAATTTTATGTCAAAAAGGAAATGACCGCTGCTCTCCCAGTGTTCCGGTTTTAGTAGGGAAAACACCGTCCAGGAGATTCTCCAGCTCCAGCAGCTCCTCGTAAATCCACACAGGTCTGCTTCTGTGCCAGTGACTTTATTTCGGTACTGTCAGGCCATAGATAAGAGTGGTCTAGTCTCTGGAAGTCTGACAGTAACAAAAGCCTTCTGTCACATGGCTCTCAGGCCAGGCAGAGCCAGCAGCAGGCTGAAATGTTACCAAGATAAGGTGTCACCGCGAATGAACACGCAGTGGTTGGACGTCCCCACCATCTCCGCACTTGGCTGCCTGTTCTCAGTCTTGGTCGATGCCAGGCAGCCCCAGAGTGAATTGTTTTCAGGAATTGTTGTTCATAGGGAACCTATCCAAAGGACATTTTGGCTTCCTTCTGTCTCAGAACCCTGCCCACCATAGAAATCAAGCTATGTCAACATTCCAAGCTTGATTTTCAGGAGTCTGCCAAGCACAACAACCAGCCAAAGGAAGCTTGAAGAATAGCGGCTGTGTAAGTTCATCTGGATGCCATTTTCTTAGTCCCTAATAGTTGTGTCACCATTGCCCATTTAAGACATTCTCAGGAGCGAACTCCAATAACCAGCTGCGGCAGCAGGTTATACTCTAATGCCATCTCTGGCTCGTCTTATTAACAAAACACTCCAATGCAAACTGTTTGGCCTCAGATAAACTTTCTAATCTCTCTCAATCAGAAGCGAACAGGCAGTTGGTGCAATGGTGTAATGTTATGCCATTTTCTTTCATGTCCCTGTGAGTATTTAAGAAAATAAAGAGAGAGCAAGATTGCATTTGCCTAATGCATTGTTGCTTCATTTCACTCTTTTCATTTCAAAGCCCAGAGCTATGGCAAAGCAAAAACGAGTAGCAGATGTGGTACTTTATAAAACATAAACAAAGACATGAAAGAAACAAGGGGAAACAGTTCTTAGCACCGAGTTCAGAGCGGAAGAGCAGGTCTTCACAGCTACACCTGCCACTTCCGAGGGAGCATGGCTGGCGGGATTTCTCTTTTCACCTGACTTCTGTTTACTGGCCATGAAATTGCAGAAGCCACTGGAAACGGAGAGGCGTTTTCTCAGCCTTTTGAAGCCTGTCTTTCCTGAGCTCTGTCATGAGCCTACTTGTGAACAAGCTTATAGGGTCCATATCCTACAGGCGTCACTCTATAGGTTATAAAGTGGGTTTATGTACCACAACAATCATCATTTATTTTTCGTAACTAATTTATTTTTTACAAACTGCTAGAAATGGCTAAAAAGGCAAATATATTATTTCATAACATTCCAACCTGGCTGTTTTTGTGGCCTAGTTTTCATATATGGAGTGTTAAATTGTACATTTTGAAACTTTTGTCGTGCAAAGACAGACCATCAGTCTCCTATTTCAGAAAACATGAGAAAAATTAGATTACCCTTTAATTTAGAGCTCACAACTCAGTGATGCCCCAGCCAGCTTTGACTGGGTGTCCTGAAGAGGACAACTGACCTCCCTCTTTCTGGGTAAGAAGAACTGCCCTTCTTTCCCTAATGAAAGCTTGATGCTTGCCATTGCAGAACTGTCAGTTAGCTGATATAGCAGAATTAGCAATTAGTGTACTCCTCCAAGTGCGTTGAGCCATCTAACAACGTGTTAGTGGCAATTAAAAAAGCTATAGTAGCACTTCACATTACTTGGAAGATGTAGCATGTGATTGGGGAATCCTAATGAAAAGGTGGAATAAAGGAGTGAATCAACATAGTCCCAAAAGTCATTCTTTTAAAAAGTATTTTCCTCATCACTTCTCTCAGTGTGATGATGTTGAGATATGAAAAATAACGCCCTTGCCTTGACAATTTCTCGTCCAAGCATGATAAGAATTCATCAAGTAGGTAGACCTTCTATCTTTTCAGAGCAGATGCAACAGCATCCATCTTACTTGTCTTTGTTCTATCAGGCATATGTGAGACATACATTGCAATGCATTGTCTTTTTCTGCTATTCCAAAACGATATCGCTGGCGCCATATGTCAATGTCAGAAGCTGTGTGATGCGTAATCGATAAAGGCCACATTTACCAGGGTCAGTCTGTGGCCACAGTACTAATGGCAAGAAAGGAGACAAATTAAGTGTCTGAGTGGAGGATGGCATGCACGCTTGCTCTCCGAACAGAATTTTGAAAAGAACAATCAAGTTTGCTGTCGTTTAGCGAAGCTGTTTTTATGTGATGTGACATCGATTGCGAGCGCTGTTCTGTTGAAAAGATAAACACACTGGTCAACAAGGCTATAGTTTGGCCCAACAGTGAACACGCTCACTTTCTCACATGGGCGCACAATGACAGAAGATCAGGGAGAGAAAACAGACAGAGATACACGACTGTACCAGAGAACCACGGCCAAGACAAATGGGGTCACCAAAGGTCAACAACATCATTGTGTCAGTCAACAGCCCTTGTCCAAAGTGATGGTGTTCCTCTAGTGCTGTGATTCACTCAACCTTGCATGATGGGAGGCACTCCTGTTAATGTGCTCATAGTAAACAAAAGTCATTTCATGCTTTCAATACCTTTTTAACTAACACACACACTCTCCATCTACATAATCACCGAGCAGTTAGCGCATTAGCTTCGGCTCTGTGGGTCATAACGGTGTTTGGTGGTTGCTTGCATTTTGCTGCAGTCGGTTAGGACGTTTTTGACTGGGCGTAGGACCCCTTTTCTTTCAACTGTATCGTTTGTCTTTGAAGTGCACAGAGCACCTCTGCCAACTCTCTTGGCCTTTGTAAGACATTCTCTCTCGTCAAACGCTTCATGATAAGTGTAAAATGGGAGTCAAGGATGAACTGTCAGTGGTGTCCCAAATCCAAGCAGAGGCTGGAGATGAGAACAGAAAGGAACTACCAGAGCAAGGCAGCAGAAACATGGACAAGATGCTGAGGCCTAGTGGTCTTGTATTGGAGCTGAGGCAGAATTTGACCTTTACCCAGCTCTGTTGTTCTCTCTCCTTTCCCTTCCTCTTCTTCTCTTGGCTCTTCTTTTCCCCATCTACAGACAATACTAACTCGTAATACATGATTTATGAAACACTTTTTAACCCCCTAAACCCTAAGGGGGTGTATGTGCGCCCACGTTTCAATTTTACATTTCAGTTTCACAGTAGTCAGCAAATAATTCTTAGTTACTGAATAATATGTTTTAAGATTAATAAGTGAATAATAAGAATAGGATTATAAGAAATAGAAGTACAAAATGCTCTACAGGAATAAAACAATATATAAAAAAGGACCAATTAAAAAGTCAATCAAATCTAGTTAAACATGAGGAAAGAAAATAAACGATAGAAGATGTGTCTAATCTTTCCCTGTATAGGACTTTTTGCTATTTGCATTACCAAACTGTCCACAAGGGAAGTCAAGCAAGGCCAAGGAATGACAGACAGCAGGCGGAAGAAGTCCTCTGACATTACGCTGCGCGAGGCCAATCTGCGCCAGACCTAAAACAACAAACACTGACACCACAGGCCGGCAGAGATAATGCCAGCATGTGTGAGGCAAGAAGGCTCTCTCAGGACGTACTGCCGCGCTGGCCTCGCTGATAACCTGTGAGTGTGTGTGTGTGTGTGTGTGTGTGTGTGTGTATGTGTGTGTCCCCTCAGTGAGTGCATCCACTCTGTGACCACACTGACAAGATCAAACTGTTTGTCTTTGTTTGTCTCTCTGAACAGTTTGATTTCTCTGAGGACGACCCAGACACAGTCAAACAGCCGTTTGTGTTATTTTTGGTGAGCAATATTTTCTCTGCTGCTACGGTGAGTGGCTGGAGTAGATAGTGACAGAAACTATGACTGTCATGAAATTGTCTCATGTTTCTGACCAAGGGCCAGTCTAGTCTGAAGTGGTGGGTTTAACTCCAGACCTTGAATCCAGTGTTTGGTCTTGGATTTTGTAACCAGTGAAAGTAAACTGACCTGCAGCTGAGCAGAATAGAGCATCGCTTATGACATAAACGGATTATCTTAGTCTGCTACATTCATTAAGATAAAGCTCATATTCTAAGAACATTTCCAAACTGTAGCACAGTTCCTATAAAAGGAAAAGTCATTCGGGCACTTAGAAAATAAACACACTGTGCTAAAGGTTTAGAGACGCCTCTCAATTCTGCTTCCAAAGATCTAGGCGTCCTTGTACCTTAATGTGTTCTTGAGGAACAGTTCTCCAGGCTTCCTGAAGGACATTCAAAGACTAATTTCCAGTCCAGTCCCTGAACCGGACCAGTTTCAGAGGAATGTTTCTGTTGGTTACGACACACAGTGACCTACGTATGAATCATTCAAGCATAAAGGAGCTAACCTAACTCTCGGTGACCAGTTTCTGCATGAACCCATGAATCCAAACGGACCATTTTTTCCAGTGTAGTTTCCATATGTGGATCGTATGTATTAACCTTGTTTTTTTGTAAGACAGGAAGTACAAGGTAGGGCGAGATTTCAAAAGTGATGAAATGAAATCTTTTTATGTTTTTGTTGTTGTTGTTGTTGTTGTTGTTGTTGTTGTTGTTGTTGTTAAATATATATATCGTCGAGGAAATTTAGTTTCTTAAAGACCATGTCAAGTTGTGTTTTAAAATGTTTCTGAATGTGATCTAAAAATCTCATTCAGTGATCTCGTTGGTTTGACTCTGTGAGGTATTCCAACATCTTATAAATTCATATAAATGTACAGCCTTTCATTTCAAATAGGAATCAGTTAAACTAATTACCTCGCCAGCTATCTCTGTATTTTTTTTTTTCTTTTCAGACTAAACAAGACGTTTTAAATTGGACCAGATAATGTGAATAAAAATCTGTGGAAGCCAACATCAGCTGCTTCAGGACAGGAAATTGAGGTCACACAAACTAACATTATAAATCAGCACGGCCGCACAAGGTTGCCTGCAAACCGTAGCCAAAGCGTGATCTCAGTAGAGCTGGGGAGTATCTCACATGTATCAGAAACATCATTATTGATAGAACTGCCCCATTAATAAAGCTAGAGGGAAACTCAAGGTTCAAAGATATTTTATTGCCGTCAGCAGCTGTGTACATATACATAGTGTAATGAGACAACATTTCTCTTTGGACCAGGGTGCAACATATAACAGCATTCAAGTTAAGAAACGATAGAAACGATAAGTAGACAGTCCGGCAATGTAACAGTATAGCGTGAACAGGATGTAAACCTTCCAGAGGGATTAGGTTTGTACCATAAGTATGATACTGAACGAGAGGTAGTTAGCAGCATTGAACAAAGTACAAGGTACGACAGTACAATAAAAAGAGAATACAGCAATGTAACAGTAAAGTGTGAATGGACCGTACGCCGTCCAGAATGACTTCTCTTGCACCATAAGTATGACATTGGACGAGAGGTAGTTAGCAGCATTGTGCAAAGTGCAAGAATAAGTTACATGTTTAAAAGAAGACAGAAGCATGTTAGCGCTGCCTTTATATCAGAAAGGCTGACAGAAACCTATCGCTAGCTCTAACTCTGAACTAATGTCACACACACACACACACAGTTTGGTCCTGCTCAAATCAAATCGAACAGAATAAAGTGGTAGAAAATGATAGAAAACAACATTGTTTTATCTCTGTCTTATAATAAATTGTATTGTCATTTGCATTTGTAAAGCAACCTAAAGTATGGGGGGCTGTAAATCCGCCAGCTTGGTGAGAAGTAAGGAAGAGGGATTTTCCCAATGTCTGTACTTTTATTTCTTTTCTTTTTTTAAGAATTTATATTCAGTAGTACCTAGAGTCAAATAAGCCAAATCAGTATGTGTCTTTGTGCACAGAGAGTCTGCATAAATCCTAGTGGCTTAGTGGATGTATGGGGCGTATACCTGCATGTCACACATACCATTTACTAAAGGCCATCCATCAGTTGCCTGTGTGCTGCTAAAATAGCCCAATAGCACCCATTAAACATGATTTAGCACAAGCAGGTCACCCATGTTTGCATGTGAGGCTGTTAGAACACCTACATGCTAGAAGAGAGTGAAACTGTAATCCACAAAGTTCTTCTACTATAATCTTGTGTATCAAATCCATCACAGTGCTGAGCCTCCCTCGTGTTTCCTGGTGTTTCTGCAGGACAGCACAAACATTTCAGTCACTGTGAGCAGTGTGTGGGAGGGACTGTCTCCGGCAGAGCTTGTCTTGACCTGAGGACCCTTCACTAACATACACTGCACCTCAAAGCTTTCAGTGTTTTAGCAATGATTGAAAATGTAAGCCCTTTATCTGTTTGCCATAACCTTAAATGTTAGAAGCCATTCACACTGTTTAAGCTTTACTGTTTTAATCCCTGTGTTGTGTTATCGCTGCTTATCAGCACTCAGAACTTTCAGGCGTGGTCCTCAGTTGGTTTGGGCCAAAATAGTTTTTAACAATAGTTTAAACAGTAACTATAGTGTGGGAAAGAAACAGTCTCATTGTTATTTGGGAAAACCTGCTCTTTAATGAACAGAAAGCTGAAGCTAAATTAGTACAAACTTTTAGCTGAACTAAAACTGTGGAGATTGAAACCATAATAAACTAAATCGGAGTTTTTCTTCCTCTTTAGTCCCTGGCTATATTAAGTTTGATTTATCAAATGAGGAACATTTAAAAACTTTCCACACTTTTATATTTTCATTAAACTTCATTGAAACTCGTGTCTGTGAGTTTAGCACCATTTAGAACCCTCTGATTTCCCGCCTTTTGGAGCTCAAAGAAGCTGCAAAGAAGGGGAGAAAGATGAAAATCTTGTAATGAAATGTAATGATGGTGTGAAAGCCACGGTGCATCAGTAGCAACACGCGCAAGCAAAAACATAATGATAGCATTAAAAAGTTGCTACAATGCTGGGAAATTTGCAAAGAAAGGTGACTAAAAAAAGGTGCAGAAAAATGATGTCATTTATGTCTGAAATTCTTAATAAATAGAGCCAAATAAAAAAGTATATCCCTTGTATATCATTGAACAGCTTCATTAAAATGTGGTGACTTTTCTTCCCCCCTCTATGGTCATTTTGCATCGCAGAGCAAGGAAAAATCGAAAATAGATTGCACTGTTTAAAGAAAGGGTTTAAAGACATTCTATCTTTGTGAAAAAAAAGTAGTTCATGGAAATTTATGGGGGTGTCACAAAGTTGTAAAATGTACCAGCCTTTTTTATGCTTCTCAGCGAGCCGGGAGTTTAAGAGCATTTCAGAGAGACTGTGTGTGTATTTTGGGCGTGGAGGGAGAATATTACTGTAGAGTCTGTAACTTATTATTATTCAATGTGTACTGCATGGCATCCAGCTCAGCAAACACAAACACACACACACACACACACACACACACACACACACAGAGAGCCAGGAAATCGTGACTTAACTAAAATATCTCCTCTCAATTTCATGCAAATGACCCTACATTGAAAACTCTGCCCTGACACAAGACCCCCTGGTATCAGTGCTGGCTTAAGTCCAACAGGAAAGAGATCTGACACTAATCTGAACCCCCAAACCACACACACACACACACACAAACGCACACACAAACTGATAGCATTCCCCTCCCTGGCCCACTGGGCCTCACCCTAAAGTCTAATCTTGCAGTGGCTGGCCTCTTACTTCATATCTGCTAATCTTTATTATCATGGCCATTATGTTTTTGCAGCAGCTTTTTTCTGATTTAAAAGTGGAGATGGAATGAGTTCTGCTGTGATAATCCACCCAAATGTAAGTAAACCATTAAAGCATTCTTCCCTGCATTATCTTACATTAGCCAAATTAGCCAAAAGATACTTGCAATAGATCAAGACACACCTTCAGTATTAGGAGAGAGCAGTTTATCTAAGATTAGTTAGCCAATCAGCTAATTCCTTCTTCTGTCCGGAAGGTAAGTTGTGAAAAATGATAACTGTACTTCAGTTTTATCAATTGCAATATCACTGCTTATGTCACTATTATTTGCATTAACAGACACAGTATAAAAGTAACGTGACCCTTATTGTCAGGCGTGACCACCCCACACCATAGCCACATATAGCACAGTGTATTATGTTAGTTCAGAGCATTTTAGGGAGTGTTTAATTTTAACTATAGGATATATTTTATATTGTTTTTGTGTACATTGTCAATATTGTCTTATTGACATGAACATGTTCATTGCTTTTACAGTCTGATGAAACTAAAAACATAGATGTTCTGCATTAAGTTAGGCCAAAGGACGCAATAACTGGAAATCTTCACTTTAAAATCAAAACTCAAGGTTATTTTTTATTCATTATTTTCTTATGGTTAAACTGTTATTCATTAATGAATATAACCACTTCATAGTTTGAATTCTCAGGTAATGGTGATGCAAAAAAATTTTAATGCTCAACACAGAAATAAAAGTGGAAACTGCTTAATTCATAAACTAAAGTTTTAATATAGCATTGCAACTGCATTAGGTTTTTTACTTATGCTGTACTAAAAGGGATGGAGTTCGAGTACAATCGGGTATAATCTACAGAAGTGGTCCCTGCACAACTACAGACCTGTTTTAACTTGGGGTTTTTTTTCATTATTAGGGGCATTATGTGTGGGCCATGCTCTGATTTAAAAAGCAAATCAATATAAATGAATAAGACATCCCCCTCTGGACCCTGGGCTTCTGCTGGTGTAGGGTGGGGGCTGAGGTGGGGCTGCTGCATAGCCACCTGTTGCAGTAATTACTGACTAACCAAAGTGTAAAAGAGGTGTGAGTTCAGGAAGGTATCCATTTTCCTGCTCGTTTTTGATCTTTTGCTGGACTGCCTGATTCCAGTAGGACTTCCTTTATGCTCGTAGAGGGGTGACTGCGGTGCCGTCTCGATTTCTCCCTCTCTCTGCACTCCTTCATGCTCCTCTCTTACTTCTAACAGATCAAAAAGTGAGTCCTCTCGTTTGCTTACTGCCTGCCTGTTGCCACCAGGGAAATTTTTCAAAGGCTGAAAGCTCAGAAAGTGATTTTCACAGCGAAAAACAAAACACAAAAGGCAGCCATCCCAGCAGACTAAGCAGGTGCTGCTCTGCCTCAGCAACAATCTTAATCGACCTACATAACATTTCTCCTCTGCCTTCCCAGCGCTGTGTTTCTGACGTTTGTGAAGTTTGCTTCAGAGTGCTGTGAACCGCATGCGAATGTGAGACCCTGATCCTATAAGAACCTGCTTTAGCCTGTATCAGAGTTTGCAACGGAATATGAATCACTGGGATGCATCTTCATGTCTCTCGTGATGCTGTTGAGTAACAAACCCTAACAAATCCAATTAAACAGTGACAAAGGCTTACACACTGTCTGAGCCATGTGTGGGTCACCTGATGAAGCATCAAAGATTATGTGGCTTCTTCTTGTTTTTTTTTCATGTTATGATCATTAAAATGTTAGCGATCTGTACTGTGAGAGGCAGGATATCAACATAACTCCCCGCAACCCCAATCAGCCATAACATCCAAATCCCCATGTCTAATAGTGTGTTCGAGCCCCTCATAACGCCATAACAGCTTTGACCTGAAGGGACTTGGACTCCACAAGACCTCTGAAGGTGGGACTTGGTATATAAGACATTAAAATTTACCCTTTAAGTCCTGTAAAGTAGGGCCGCTATGCATTGTATTATACTATAATGTAACGAAATTAATTAGAAAAGTTTGTCCTGCGGATTTCATAGAAACTGGATCTGGAACATTTGGAGGTGACATCAAAATCTTTAACTCTATAGACACTGATCTGCCACAACGTTAAAGCCAAGATGCAGTAAGGGAAGAAGTCTCAGGTTTATTGTCATATACAGATAACAATGGAACATCACTACCAGTAATGAAATTCTTTTACCCTTATGTTTATACAGTAAAAAAAAACAAAACAGTAGAATAAATATAAGTAAAATAGTGTAAAATAGTAAAATTATTCTTGTAGTAAAATAATTAGTAGTACTAGACAAGTAGATGGAGGATGGATACTCTTGACAATGTTCTGTTGTGGGATGTGCTGGATAAACCAGAATGATTCCTGGAGGCCCCACCTTACAGGTTCTGCAGTACCACCTTGGTGCCAGATGACACAGCACACTTTCAGAGGGTTTAGAGTCCATGCTTTGCTCTTTTGGTGGGACGATGAGGGAGTCCTGCTTAATATTAGGCAAGGGGTTTTAATGTTTTGTGTTATCAGTATATGTATATCATCTGGTTCTTTCTCACTTTCTCTTGTTCTACATTCGTCTGCTTCACTCTCTGATTCTTTCCCATAAGGCGTGTTCTTTTGTTAATTTTTTCTCAACCCTCCTTTAATCTTTCTCTCTTTCATTTTATTTCACTCTTTCTCATATGCATACATACTGTCTCACACTGTCTCATAGGCATGCATACATATACATTCTTATTTCATAGCATTTCTTTTCCTTTCTCTCCCTTCCTCTCTCTCAGTATCATTCTGTCTCTCTCTTTCATTCTTTATCTTACTTTCTCTTCTTCTCTATATGTCTGCCTCGCTCTTTTCTTTTATACTTTTATACTTTCTCTCTTCTTTTGTTCGTTCTTCTTTTTCTTTCTCTCTCTCTTCTTTCTTTGCGTCTCTCTCTCTCATTCTCTTATACTTTTTCATATGCATGCATACTCTCACTTGTTATTTCTCATATTTTCTTCTCTCTCTCTCTCTCTCTCTCTCTCTCTCTCTCACACACACACACACATACACACACACAAACACACACACACACACAAACACACACATTCTCTCTGTTGGGATCGCTCGCTCCCGTTCACACACATATATATACACACAAAACCAAACTGACTGCTTCATCATTAATTCACAACTCATCGGCTGCACCTCCCTCTCTGGAGTTGCCTCCATATCTGCCTGCTAGGTTATGCATATTTATACACGCATCCGCTCTGCTTCAGCACATGTCATGGTGGCGAATGTTTCTCTTTCTAATGAAGGCGTTCTCATCTTTCTGTTTCTCTACCTCCCTCTCTCTCGCTCTCCTCCCACGCTGCAGCCGTATCTGTTTGAATTAGGGAAGCCCCTGAAAAACACTGCTGTTTGCACTCTTGTCAAAATGTGGTGGCAGCATTCCAGCTAACAACGCTAAGCTAATTCCTCTCACATTCCTCCTCACCTTCTCCTCTGACCTCCAGGGACGCTTTGATTTTCTTCAGCCTTGATCTGCTACAGTCGCACTCGCTAGGAAGCAACAAGCACAACGTACCATGAGTTTTACAGTTAGAAGTACAGAGTGACTGTAGTTACTGCAGTAGATCAGAAACTGCACACTTTACCAAATTATGACTCACTAAACATTAAACACACACACACACACACACACACACACACACACACTCATACACACACACACCTACATACTCACACACACAAACACACACATATACATACACACACACACACATATACATACACACACACACACATACACACCCTCATACACAAACACACACACACACGCACCTACATACACACACACACCTACACACACACGTTCACTCTCT
This sequence comes from Brachypetersius altus, assembly GCA_037974465.1. Taxonomy (NCBI): domain Eukaryota; kingdom Metazoa; phylum Chordata; class Actinopteri; order Characiformes; family Alestidae; genus Brachypetersius; species Brachypetersius altus. The sequence goes on from JBBPDB010000007.1 coordinate 6,077,023, forward strand.
CACACACACACCTACACAAAAAAACACACACACACACACACCTGGTGTCAGTGCTGCAGTGCTGAGACTCTACAGGGAGTCGAGTCACTGACCTTTGACCTTTAGAAGGACAGATAAGCTGTATCCCCCAGCGCTGCAGTAATAATCTCCAGAGTCGTCTTCAGTCAGATCTGAGATCAGGAGAGAGAAGTTCCTGGAGTGTTTCTGATCGAGTGTCCAGACTC
>JBBPDB010000007.1:6077401-6092247 GCA_037974465.1 Brachypetersius altus
TATCTCTATAATTGTGTAGAATAAAACGTTTTAAAGCACTAAAAGTAAATTATGAATTCCTTTTTCATGTAAGAACCTATATGTCACATTCTCATTTACTGCAAAATCAGGACATACTCATCCTAAAATGTACAAAACACACACACACACAGACACACACACACACACATATGCACACCGTGTGCAAGGTGCGTACTTGTGCCATCCAACCATGCTGTGAATGTGCGAAAGTGTTTTCAGGGTAAATAATTACAGACAGCTGTCAGGAGTGTTAACAGGAATTATGTCTGCTCTCCACTGCTTTCTTCAGACAAAGAAACCGTGTGAGTGTGGAAGTGTAAAAAATGGTATTTTTAATGAAACAGAGCTTCAGTCTCCTTAGTTTCCTTCCTCTTCTCAGTCAAATAGAGAAGTGAGGTTCCAGGCCCAGCTAATTAACCACCAAGCTGCAAAAAATCAAAAACGGTAAATGTCTGACTCTTTCTATGTCTTTTATTATTAACGCACACTTTAAAGCAAAATTGTTTTTATAGGCTACAGGACTCCATCGTAAATGGTGGCTGACGGTGCTCACTGCCACTGGGGAAGATGTTCTTTCTCCAAGTTTTAGTGTTGGTAGAAACCCGATCAGCTTAAAGCATGTTTTGCCACAGAGGATGATTTTCTGTGGCTAATAAAGAACGCTGCGAGCTTCTTATAAATCGCACGAGATTTACGGTATGATTAGAGGGGCTTCTTCACATTTATGGAAACACACAAGCCAGCCTTTGAAATTCTGCCATTTCCTGCGACGGTCAATAGTACCTGTCACTCACATTTATTGGTTTTGTATGATGTCATTCAAACCAAAATGTACATGGACATTAAGGCTCTCCACGGTAAATACTATTTTATTAGCAATAATGGTCCGAAATCTCAAAAATAAACAAACCATCTCCGTTCAGCCTTGGCAAATTAAACATGAGCTCAAGACTGGCATCCAGCACCCTCTCATTTCGGGAGAAGCTGGAAATATGGCTTTTACTGAGTCGCTCTGGATGTCAGGAACATTGACAAACAGGCTTTTTTGATGAGAAACTTGAAAGCATACGGTTGATTCGTAAATAAATATGAAATTATGAGGATGGACTGTATTGAATGAATTAACACCTGCTTTGCTTTTTGGGTGGTAACTTTGAATAATGAAAGAACGGGCAAATTAACGAAATCAACAGGGCTGCTCTCAGTGGCAAGAAGTGCTTTTGTTCGCAGCTAATTATTCCTCAGGAATGTATTAAAGATTACTCAGGATATGCAGGAACAAATCCTTTAAATGGGCTGCGCATTGTTCCTGCACAATCACCGTCATTTCAGATATGGCTGCGGTAGACCTTGTGAAATTACTCAGTCTTATTGTTCCAGGTCCGTATTACCCTCCAGAGACACCACTCTACTTCCAGGCCCTGATGGAAAAGCCTATAGCAAACCTTTCTCTCTCTCTCTCTCTCTCTCTCTCTCTCTTTAACATCCTATCTGCAAGACGAGTGTAATTACCAATAGTGATTGGTCATAAACGGATGTGTTTCTTTGTTCAGGAAACATTTCATTACTGGGTTGTGATGGAGTCGGTTAAATTGAAGTGCTTTTCCCAATCACATCAAAGTAAATGCGTGCGGCAGGACTGGCTCGTCGTTTGGGTAAAGTCGGAGTTTTATCTCTATTGAAGTTTTATCCTGTGATTTATGGGGTCATGCTGTTGCCCCCTTTCAGAGTGTTTTTCATTCTTTTGAGAGGAACATCTGCCCCGCCAGCCCAAACCTGAAAACAGGCACAACTGAGGTTAGGCCTGATCATCATATCTTTTGAATTCTCCAGACAAGTCCCTGATGAGCACATGCTGACTACCGACCAAAGCTTTCGTATTTCCTCTGTGCAAAAACACAAAGGTCAGCGACGTGAACTGGCCACATGTGGAGACAGTAACAGATAACCTGAGAGGTCAGCTGACCCAGTGAAACATCAACCACGAACCAGGAGCTCTTTGGTCTCATAGAACCCTGATAAGCACTTTTCCTTACAGCTATGAACAACTGAGGCCTACAGGAAGAGACCTTCAGGACACTCTGTCTTTTTTCCAGATCAAATCAGGCATCCATTTGATTCTCTCATTGTCTCAAATGTATGTACTTCGTAGATTTGTTAGACTGGCTGACTGGTGTGTAGTGCTAAAGAAATTAACAAATGAATTTGAAATAATTTGAAATGTCCACCATTTTTCAAGGTTTGCATAGTTCTACAGATTTGTTGAGATGTAATTAAAGCCATTTAGGGCTGGTTTCCCAGGCAGGGATTAAGCCCAGCCCGGGACTGCGCTGTGTCCAGAATGGAGATTCTTCACTGAAAGAAAAATGTATTCCAGTGTGGGAAACCAACCCTCAGAGCCTCTTGATGTGGAACGCTGTGGAGTGGTGCACTGTAGGGACTTACAGACTCTTTTTTTACAGTGGTGGGCAACGGAACCAGGGCTCTCAATGTCTCAAACATAGCCATATTATTTATTATCCAAAACCACTGGTAAATCCACACTTGTTTTTTTATATGTAATGGGATATGTAAAGTGGTACATTTGGGGGAAATTTTGTTTATTTTGTCTTACAGCCCCCTGCATGTACCTCTTTCCCATGGCAAAATAGACCAACAAAGAACAGGAAGTGTTTCCAAACCAACATTAAACAGAATGTCAGGCCTTGGACAGCACATTCGTTCCTGTTTCATGTAATAACTGTGTAGCTTTTAGAGGCATTAAACCCTTTAGATATCTGGTTCCTAACACAATTCTGTTTCTCTTTCTCTAGAATGGAGCATTTCTTACTGAATATTTTTGATTGTTTCCACAATTTCCTCCAGGAACAATAATGTTTTCCGGTTGTGATTAATTTCACAGCAAAGCATTCTAAGTAGATCTAAACCATTTAATGACTGTACTGTGTGTGTGATTACTGCAGGAGGCTCAGTCCAGAGCACAAGGACTGACCCTGTCTGTCCAGTCGAGCAGGACTCTGCCTGCAGGATGGACTCTTCTCTCTCCCTCTTGCGCTCTGTCTCTCTCTCTTTCTCCTCTCGTCCGCTCTTGCTTTCTCTCTCCCCTCTCTCTTCTCCCGCCCTTCTCTCTCTACCCTCCCCTCGCTCCTCTCTCTCTCTTTCTCCTTCTCTCTCTTTTTCTCTCCCTCTCTCTGGATCCTCTCTCTCTCCCCTCTCGTTCTCTTTACTGGCAATGTAGTGATATTGAGCTGCTGCTGCTTTTCTTGAAATCAAGAATAAAGAATATGCATGTAAACTGATGAAGTGGACTGTAACTGGGCTACTTAATGCATTAAAGACCTTAGGCATTTTCAGGTGATGTCAGACATGCACGTGCTCCTCTGCTGTCCACACGGATTTGTCAGTCCAGATAGGTAGCTAATACAGGTCTGAGTACTGGACCGCGATCCCTCTTTATTCCTCCTCCTCTCTCCAGCCAGACCTCCTATTACAGTCTCGTTACCAAACCTTGTCCTTTGTTTTTTCCAGCTAATTAGTGAGGATTGTGAGTAATTTCACGCCTTATCGCGTGCAGAAAGATACAGAACTATTTGCCATTAGCAAGCTTTATCAGTCCCCATCCATTCCGCCTGGCAGTCTCATTGCAACAGACGAGCTCAGGACGAGCGCTCGTTTTTGTTTTTTCCCCTCCAACTGGTTTAACACTAAGCCACGCCCCTGCTGTCGTGACTGGTTCGTTATAATCCCGCCCCTTGAGAGGGCAGCGTCACAGAATGAACTACTGACCAATCTGAATACAGGAGGCGGGAATACGAATATCCAATTAGAGCACAAGAGGGCGTGGTCTGCGTCGATACAGGTGGGGCCAGAGAGTCCAGCAATAGACCACAGACCTTAACTCTCATATCTCACTTTTTGACCTGGTTATAATTATAATAATAATATTAATAATAATACAAAAATAACAATAACAACAATTGATGCCTTTATACATCTTCAAACCAGAGAGGACACTAATATTGGTCAGTGGTGGGCTGATCTCTGTCTCTCTTTCTCTCTCTCCTCACTCTCCCTCTCTTGCTCTCTCTCTCTCTCTCTCTCTCTCTCTCTCTCTCTACGGGTTGGGCTCGACCCCTCCACTGATGGATGCGTACGAAGTTGATAAAGACTGAGTGACCGTGGGAAGAGGCACCTGGCACTGCTCAGTCTTGTTCAGGAGAAGTGTGTAGAGCGTATGTCCGCGTGCTGGTGGAGGGGTTTGGATTATATCCGCACGCTCCTCTCTCTGGATTATTCTCTGCATTCAGAAGGCAAGTGTGGACTGATTTATTGGCTCCTTATTCAGGACAGACACGCAGCGGAGAGGTCGGGGTGATGCTGCTGTTGTTGTTTGTTTCTGTTGTTGATGATGTTGCTGTTCTTGGTGTTTTTGGAGCACTTTGCTCCACGCGTCACATATTTGCGCGCGTGCTGTGTTGTGATGGAGCGAAGGTACAGGTGGACAGAACGTGTCGTGTATATTAGCAATAACCGGTGTGTGTGTGTGTGTGTGTGTGTGTGTGTGTGTGTCTCGGTCTGAAACCCGTTTGGATCAGTCCGTGCCTGAGGACTCGTGGGCAACGTTCACAACGCGCGTGGACCTTCGTGTCTCGCGTATTTAGCACAAACCTTTTTAAAGAACACACACACATGGGAGGACAGACTGCGGTCCCTCGTCCTGTACCACACACACACATCACACAAACACACGCGCGCGCTCGCTCGCTCACCATGTTCCTACGGACGCGATGAGGACCGGCTGCTCATCGTGCTCGGTTGTGTGGAGGGCGGTGTGTCAGCACACACACACAGTCCACACACACCTCATACAGTCCACGCACACCCGACACACTCACGGTACTGCCTTAAACAACTCACCTGTACGTCCTGCCCTGACCGGGACTGCAGTGAGAGAGACGAACAGAACGAGGAATTAACGAGAGATCAACAAGCAAAAAGAAAAGACAAGGAAACGGAGGGATGGGAGAAACAGGATAGGTGAGGCAGAGAGCGAGGGGGAGAAGAAAGCGAGTTAGAAAGAGTGAAGCAAGAGAGAAACCACAGAAAGAGTAGCGAAAGAGATGGGCGAAATAGAAATACATTTAGACTGAAACAAGGAGAACGATGAACAGAAATAAGCAAGAGAGAGAGAGAACACCAGAAGGACGTACAGAGAAACATGAGCGAAAAAGGAGAGGGAGAGAGGGAAAGACAGGGAAAAGGAAACAGAGTGATGAGAGAAATTAGATATAGGTGAGAAAAAGAGAGAAATAGAAATAAACAGAAACCCGGAGAACGATGAACAAAAATAAGTGATAAAGAGAAAGCGAGAGGAGTGAGAGGGTGAGAGAAGGAGAGAGGTGAGTACGGGAAGAAGAGGGAAGCCAGGGAAAGTGGGAGAACACCAGGACATTTAGAAATAGAGAGAAACGCGAGAAACAGCAAAGAGAGAGACGCGGGGGAAGGAGAAAGAGTAGGGAAAAGAGATCGAGAGCACCAGAAGAACGTGTAGAGAGAAAGGGGAGAAACAGCAGAGAGAGAGAGAGAGCGCGCACAAGACGAACGTATAGAGCGAGAAACAGCAGAAAGGCGAGGGAGATAGAGGAAGGTGAGGGTCGTCAGGCTGGACGCGGGTGTCTTTGGAGCGGGCTGTGTGTGTGTGTGTGTGTGTGTGTGACTGCAGTAGTTTTGTTTGAGGGGAGTCTCCCTGTGTAAGCCTCTGTTGGATTTATTTGTATATGTCTCTCTCGCTCGCTCTCTCTTTCTCTCTCTCTCTCGCTCTCTCTCTCTCTCTCTCTCTCTCTCTCTCTCTCTCTCTCTCCTCGTCAGCAGCAGCTCCTTCCTCTGCCGCTTCAGTCTTAAACAGAGCTCACACAATCTCACATCCTCTCTCTCACACACACACTCGCTCCCTCGTTGCTGTTACACTGAAGGATTTAACGACGTCGAACTTATTGTGGCTTTTGTGTGTGTTTCAGGCTGCATGTGTGAGTGTATGAGTGTGAGAGAGTGTATGTGTGTGTATGTTCTGAGGGACATGGCAGCCCCGCAGCTGGAGAGAGGAGCTGAAGAGGAGCGAGAGAGAAGCTGAAGCGCAGGATGAGAGAGAAATGAGAGAAACCTGAAGACCACGCAAGCTCACGCACACACGACCCTCGTTGAAAGGAGTGCGTTTTTTTTAAATTATTATTTAGTTTTCTTTCATTTACTCTTTTTCGGTCCCACCCAAAGACGCCGCTCCGGTGAAGAGGAATATTAAGGATTTTTGTCTTTTTTCTTTTTCTTTTTTCGTTTTTGGGACCTTTTTTGCGCAATTCCTGCTCCAGCCCTGAGCGCGAGGATGCGTTGTTGTGGATTAACGCTCGTGCTCTTACCAGGACTCTTGGTGATCGTGAGGGCTTTCAAAAGTGGTGAGTACGAGCATCATTTCTGTTTCCACTCTATTATTTAAGAACATCTCTGTATTATTAACGCTCAGGCTCCTAGACCACATTATAATCCACAGACAGGGTTCGAACCACAGTCTTAGCTCGCACACCACTATAAAAACACGCACCTCCCTTTATTAGACTTATTAGACTTATTATAGAGAATAGCACGTGCTTTTACATGCTAATTTTCTCTAGTTGTCAGGCTGAGAAGCCCCCATTCACACTTTAGACCCGGAATATTGGACAGCAGCAGTTGCTGGATCTTTAGCTGATTATTATTATTATTATTATTATTATTATTATTATTATTATTATTATTATTATTATTATTGTTGTTGTTGTTGTTGTTGTTGTTGTCGTTAATAATAATAATAATAATAATAATAATAATAATAATAATAATACAGTTATTTAGGTTTCGCTGTAGAATGGAAGTTTTTTAAAAATGTAATTATTAGTTTTAAAATTACTTTCCACCCCTGTAGCGGTAAATTTATGTACTTTCCCTACCGTGATGATGGCATAAAGAAAGAAAAATATATAAATAAAAACTTGCACGTGGCTCTTGGCTGATTTTCACCGTTTTAATATTGTAAAAAAAGTTAAACTTAACTATCCATGTAGAAAACAGGAGCCCTGTAGCAGGAATTGCCAATGGAAACAAGTTATAAAGTTGGAATATTGGTACTATGATCATTTTTATGGTTGTGAGCTTTAATCGAACCCCAGAATGTCTGTTGTTATGTCCGGAGAGGCTTTGCAGGCTTTAAAGTTATAATTCTTGTTGTTGTTGTTGTTGTTGTTGTTGTTGTTGTTGTTGTTATTGTTGTTGTTGTTATTATTATTATTATTACTGCTACCACTACTTCAACTAATAATACTATTACTACAAATTATATATATGATATATATGCTTTTTACATGCACAAGCTCAGTGACGTTGTGTTTATCTAATGATTTGAGGAATGAAAGGCGTTATCATGTATCACCAGAGTTCGCCTCATAGTAACATACTAATTATAATATTGCCTAAAGACGCGCGACACTAAAACTTCAGGCACGTGCACAGAAATGACAAGCTTTTATTATAGACATCAGACAGGCCAACTGTACAACAGGCAGTTTAAAGTATTGGACATATTTGTTTTTGCACTTCTCCTCTCACGAGCTCCCATGTGCTCCGTGTGTGTATGTGTTTGTCGCGTGCCCTGTTGCTGCAGATAAATGTGGCTGGAACATCAACATCACCAGCGCCAACTACCTGACCTCTCCAGGCTACCCCAGCTCCTACTACCCCTCTCAGAAGTGTGTGTGGGTGATCACGGCGCCTGCAGCCCACCAGAGGATCCTCATCCACTTCAACCCTCACTTCGACCTGGAGGACCGCGAGTGCAAGTGAGTTGCCACGTGCACGAGCGCCACCTAGCGACCATTTGTTCGCCCTCACCCACACCGCTACCGTCCTTCAAGCTGTTTGGTTTCAAACACTAATGCCCACTCCTAGTCGCAGCCTTGATTCATGAGTTTACCTGCCGTTTGGCTTCTTATTCTGTTTGTGTTGAGGAATGATCTGTTACACTTTAAATGCTTGCGTTGTATTAGATGCAACTGACACTCTATTTTAGGTGGAAGGGATGATTTGAAATTCAAGAAAGCAACTTTGAGATTTGTCATGAGGTCTTAAAGGAGAACTGAGATTCTGTTTTTTCCCCCAAATTTGCACAGTATTTAGTATTTCAGTTCCAGTTTATGAGAGAAATGGTTCGTTGTTGTAACAAGACCAGTCCAACACTAGCAGGGAGCATGTTTCATGAGTAATGTTGATCATAAAGAAACATCATGTTTTCATTTTGGGATTCATTTACCTATTTTGCATGCAATAACATTGTGTGATGTAGCTTTAAGGACGTCTGGTTTCTGTCACCAAAGTTGTGAACAAAGCGCTTTAGGTCACATCAGTGTGTATGTTCTTCTGTTTAGAAAGAGAAAATTTGAAAAAGTTAGTAGAAATTGTCTTTAAATAAGTGCTTTTGGTTCTAAGAGTATTTGTAAGCCCTGCTATTAGGTCACCTGTGAGAGTACTTACTGCTTGAAAGGAAGGTTAAGCCAGGACAGTTAAGCCGTGTAGACACATCCTATTGAAAGATGATTTACAGAATGACATCATGATTCAAGAGCTGATCTGTTGTGTAAATGTTCGGATAGATTATCTAAACACTATGTGTAATGCGAGTTGGAGCCTCTCTCTCTTCTTTCTCTCTCTCTCTCTCTCTCTCTCTCTCTCTCTCTCTCTCTCTCTCTCGCACCGTTCTGCCCCATCCGCTTCATTGTTTGTGCCAGAGGGTCTGGAGAATGTTGTCAGAGGACTGTCGCCGTGTGCTTGTCTCTGTGTTACACTATCCTCTCCACCCAGATAGTCTTCTGCCCCGAGCCCTTTTGTGCTCACAGAAAGTCTCATGGTAGCGGCTCCGTTTATCAGGATCTTTACCTCTGTACAGCCCTGTAAACCTACAGAGATTTACAGCTTCAGATGACCCAGTGCTGTCTGCACAAAAGGGGTCCGTTTCTTCTGCAGGCTCAGGTTTCCCTACCCAGAGACTAATCCCCCCCCCGCCCCGACCCCAGACACCGAGTCTTCAGATAGGGGCTACTCATACAGACTGGAGTGTGGATGGACTCATGGTGAGGACACAGTGCTCGCCCCACTAATGAAATTATCTCGGACTGACTTTCCTCTGTTTAAATATGCTGAGTAAAAGAATTGGTGCCGGAGGCAGTTAGCAGAAAAATGCATTCCCTCACTCAGTTTGGGAAATAAGGCGGCTTTTTGCAGTTTAACACAATGCCTTCAGCCATTCTAGGCAATTCTCAGAAAACCATTGCAAGCATTTGCACATTTTCCTGTTTTACCAAATCTGATACTTTTCTACATTCTAGCCTGAAATCCGTGTGTCGTTTTGTTTATTGCGCTTTCATTTGTTTGTGAGCATTGTAGATATTGCTTTTCATGCCCTGCTGCCAAATGCCCTTATTATGCTTGGATGAAGGCCAGAGTACAATTGAACTGTTTTGAACAGTTACGGTTTGTAGACCACAGTATTAAGGGATACTCTAACAGCTAACCCAAAAAGACATCTGTGAAATCTAATCAGCATACCACAGCCCCCAAAACGTTTTCCCATTGAAGAAGCAAATCTGAACCTTCTCTGTAGGTTTAGTCCAGGACACCTTAGATCATCCTCAAGCAATCTGTGGTTCCAGTTTTGTTTTCAAGGCAAGAGTGAAATGAAAAAGGCTTTAGAGTTCCTCTCCCCTCCTTAAGCCATCATTTTTAGTAGCTGTGGAGAACTGACATGGGCTTTGAATGTGCTTAGTTTCTTCTCCTTGTTGTGATTGGTGTAAACTTAGGAGAGACACAGACGGAGATATATGTCTCCTGTTAATTTGATTTGGAGTGGAGATGGGCATCTGTTTGGCGGGTCTGGTGTCTGCAGATTAGGTCGTTTTTTGTTGCTTCTCAGCCGAACTCGCATTAAGGGCCCTTGCATGATGGAAACTGTTGATGTCCGAAATGGCCTCCTTATCAGATGGAAGCTACAGAGGCCGCTTCACTGAGCTGCTGCCGATCTAATTAGCGGCAAATGGAACACACATGTTTTCCGTGTTCGTGACGTGTCCGTTATCAGCAAAGCAAACAAGAAGCACTCCATGTTCGATGGTGGAAGAAAAAAAGCCACTTTGACTGTAACGTGTGCATGGGGGCGTGTTTGGTAAGAAACTTGAGACAAAGCGAGAGAAAGTGGAGCGTGAACTCTGTGACTAGATAAGGCCCTAAGTGGTTTTCAAGGATGGGTCTTTTGGACCATTGTTTTCTAAGAGCTTGCGAGTTGCGCACCCATGAAGTCGGGAGAGAAAGCTGACCCTGTCAAGACAAATATTTGAACTAGAGTCCTTTCACTGCCTCCCACACTTCTACCGGAGCAAGCAGGTTTCTTCTATGCTGCTTCTAGGAGCTCAACATGTGTTCCACTCTCCTTCATCTAAGAGTTGTCAAGCCCTCTCTGCAGCAAAGGTCTATAAAAATACACACACACACACACACACACACACACACACACACATACACATGCTAGTGAGTGTGTCTATAGATTGCTAAAACTGCTAAAACTTTGTTTCCCCAGAAGGGCTCAGTTTGAATGCAAACAGCAAAACAGTGCTTGCTTGAGCGTTCAGAGGGTTTGGGAGACAGCTTTGCTGCTTCTGTCAGAGCTAGGCATTCAGCGTTGGACTCAGAAATACCTCCTGGCACACACAGCGCGTCTCTTAAAGCTGGCTGAGTTTCTCTAAGGCTCGGGCGCTTGGCACGCTGCGTGGTTGTAATTTCTTTTTTGCGAATACTGTGTCAAAAGCAGCATTCTGCAAGATAGGAGATCCCCCCTGACAGCGTCATAAATCATTGATATGTTCAGATTTGCTGACCAAACCTGATCTCAACATTCTTTTCAGACTGTTAGATTCCGGTTTCTAAAGGAAAACTCCAGCATTCATTAGCCTAATCCCCTTCTGCTGCAACTGTTGCATACCATTACCATTACTATGCACAATAATTCTGAAGTGTTTAGCAAAAGGAACAGAAAACCCATTAGAAACCTATAGGAGAAGGCCTGCTATGAGTCAGCTGGACTTGTGTTTGGGGAATTTGTTGCCTGTAGTCATCAACTGTTGCCTGTAGTCATCAACATTTAACCCTTCTATGAAATTGTTGTATGTTACCTCACCATCTATGTTGTATTCTGTCGCTTTGTGAATATTTTTTGTATTTTGAAATGGCTTGCAACTGCAGCAAAATGTTTTCTGACCAGGCAAATGCCTGTTCATCTATGTATGTTCTGTTTCCTGACTGTTTATTGTGCAGCGTCCTTGAGCTCAGGAAAGGCGCTATATAAAATAAACGTATTATTATTATTATTATTATTATTATTATTATTATTATTATTAACTGCATGCAACAAATGCAGCAAACAGAAATTCACCCTGGAGAATTCCCTTGAGGAACTGAGAAAAGCAGCAGGGCAAACGTACTGGGTTCAAATGTTTACCTGAGAACACAGGGATGTGTACGGAGGAGAAAGAGTACTTATTGGGGCAGTTATATTCTGGCAATGTATGGCTAAGGAAAGCCCATTGTAGGCCTGGGAGAAGTCATTAAATGCCGCCAGGCCTCTCAGTGTTTCAAAAGCGCAAGAGCCCCCTGCAGCTCTGCAGAAACCCAAGGCCTCAGAGCGCAGCCTCTCCCTCTCCCCTCTGTCCCAGAGACTCGGCCTCTTCGCTGTCCCGCTGGCTCGGCCCGCAGAGCAGCACACACCCCACTGGGAAAGCAAACACACTCCTCTGGGCTAATGCACAATACACATCCTGTAGCTGGGCTGGAGCGCTGTAGTGGAGGAGTGGAGTCTGGAGGTGCAGCTGGTTAGCGGAGGAGCTACTCTCACCACGGCACGGCTTTGATTTATGCAGGCCTGGTTAATGTAGAGAGAAAAGACTGAATGGGATTTAGGCCACAGGTTGTTATTTCATTCAGCTGTAGGGTAAAGACATCCTGCTGTGGATTGAATCCGCGGTATAGAGAGTATTTGCATAAATGCGGGCGCGTGTGTGTGTGCGCATGTATGCGCCTGTGTCTTTGTGTGTGTTTTTGTACATTTACAGGACAAAGGCAAAAAGTTTCCAAACTTAGCAACAGTTAACAAAGTGTGGCAAAACTTTTCTTTTTGGTTTGGTGCCTAATTAGTATGTGTATGTATTTATATAGAACTTGTTTATTTACTGTAGTATTATATCATTTAGATACATATAAATACTTTCTACATGTAGCTATTTTAAGTTTAATATATAGGAACCTACACATTGAAATTGGTGATATAGGTTTTTACATATACAATATTTAATAGGTGTATTTGTGACTATTTGCCCTGATTTTGTGTGTGTGTGTGTGTGTGTGTGTGTGTGTGTGTGTGTGTGTGTGTGTGTGTGTGTGTGTGTGTGTGTGTGTGTTTATGAACAGTGTTGAGGATTTCCTTTGGTGCTCTTTAAACCCATGTTGGGTCTTTAGGCATTGTTTGTGTGAGGGCAGGGGGCCTGTTGGGGTGGGTCTCATCTCCCCCACTGAGCGGCACCATGGCTGGACTAAGGAGTGCCATAAACCTCTCTGATCCTGCTGGACACCCTCACAGCAGGGGCTGCACAATATAAACAAAAGACCTCAGGGTATATTGCTACATATTCCAATAATGTGTTGTGGTATATTCATATGACTTATGGTGTGAGATCATCTAAACTTGGTCAGAAGTGGTTTCCTTTGTGGAAAAGTTACTATTAACGGTCAGGATACCAATATTGTAAAAGTTTATAAACTTTATAAATTATCATTTGATACCCTGAGAGGGTTCATTTGCTTATTGAAGCCTTTGTTCAGATCAGTATTGCAAATGCCAACATTGTGATAGCGATTAACAAATGATACATCATGCAATTCTCATTTTCATCCCCCTCTCATGACCGCCCGCAATCCCAGTAAATGCAGAGAAAACTGGACAGCGCGCTCGTTCATCAGCCATTGTCATGGAGGGTGGAACTAAGGAAGGGAGGAATGCAGGGCACCTCTTTTATCTGCCGCTGACGGGGCTTTTTAAAAACAGGGAATGCTCTGACCTCAGGCCCTGCTGAGGAGGACTGGGCTGACACAGATTGTTCCTAATACTTATGGGCCCCTGTTAACGAACATAAGCTCCACGTCTGCTTGTGCAAAAGTGTCAGTGAAGCCTCTGACAGGCCAAGAGATCAAACGCAGCACTCTAACAGGTCAGGCTGTACCAGCGCGGCTGGCAAGACCAGAGCAGCAGCCTGTGTCCTTTTTAACAGGTCTAAAACAGGTGCAGAGGCTGAATGCGGCCTCCAGAAGAACCGGCAGAGTTGTTTGTTTCGATAAGTGGCAGAGCGCCGCGTGAAGCTGAAGTGTTGGGGAGCTTAAATTCGATTGTGTGGGACGAAAGCAGCCCATTACGTTGTGGACGTTTGGCAGGGCTCTGGGCAATTTGGAGTGTTTGGAAGCTGTTTATTTCTCTCCATTGGTCCCAAATCAGATTTATGCTGTGTGTCTCCGTGAATTCTGGGCGCAGTGTTTCACAACACATATGCACACATGCGCGCTCGCACACACACACACAGGCACACACACACACACACACACACACACACACACACACACACACACAGACAGTTGAGCTGGGGAAGTCCCCAAACTAGACCTGCACACAGTGTTGTTTTGTGGGGAAGTCATGTGTTCTGTTGAAGTGAAAAGGGCAAATACAATCCCCCCCACACACACACCACCCTAAGGTGGCGTTTCAGACCATTCAGCTGTGTTAATTTTGGAACGTTAGAATCAATGGCAGTAATATTCATTAGTGTGAATACAAATATGAGTACATTTCAAGAATTAAGTGCAGTGTATTTTATAAAAATAATTTGGAATCGAGGGGTCCTGAGTGGTACCACTGTTTAAGCATTGGCTCTGTCATCAGTAGATCCTAAGTTTGACCCCAGTGACGCCACTGATGGTTGAAAGTCCAAGGCAGCATAATGGTCCTGCTTCCTTTGGCAGAGTAAGTTAGCTGACCATTTGCTCCCCTCACACTGCGTGATGCTAGCTAACATATCAGCAATGGCAGTTAGCATTAGCATGTTGAGCTGACTGATGACTGTATATTAGTGCAAGGGTTCCCTGTTCTGGGGAGTAGACAGGAGAATCCTCATCTAACACCCCTGATTCAATTCATCAACTTTTAAACAAGCTGCTTAGAACTAGAAAAATGTTCAGAGCATTGTATCCCTGGGGCTGAATTTGGGGACTACTCTGTTAGTGCCAGTTTAAAATGATGAAATGGTGCTTCATGTATCTTTGTGAGCACCTTACGATGGGGAGACCCAACTAGGGGATATTTCATCATTGGCCTTGACTAAATTAGGGAGAAAAACATACAAAACAAACTAAATCAATACAACTTATATAATAATTGTTCTAAAATATTCAAACAAGATCCTGGTGAAATGAAAGGTTTCATGGTATATTAGACTGAATCATTGTGAGGTGAGATTTACACCCCAGTCTCTCTCTCTCTCTCATCCTTATTTTCACCCCTCTCACCTTCAAGTGTGACACTGAGTCAGAGGTTCTAAAGTCATCTGGCTAATGAGAGGGATTAAAGGGCTGTGTGTGTGTGTGTGTGTGTGTGTGTGTGTGTGTGTGTCTGTTTAAGGGGGATCGCTACCGGTAAAGTGCTCCACCTTGGCTGT
>JBBPDB010000007.1:6114616-6141202 GCA_037974465.1 Brachypetersius altus
ATTAAAGTCATTTCTGTGACCATTGTGAGTTTTTCTTTCATTGACCGAAGGGTACCAACAATTTTGTCCACGTGTGTATTTGTCTTCAGTTTCAAGTTTAAAAGGAACATGATTATTTAATAATGCTGTTGCTACAGTTACTCCAATACATAAAGAACACTCTATACACTTATTGAATAAACTTATTTCTAGACATTATTACTAGTTGAATGGGTTTTATCAAGTGACAGTATCTCTGTATTGGCTCATTTCACTTGTTAATTCCACTTCACTTGTACACTTCACACTTCAATTACTTTTTATTGTTACTCCGATTAAATCAATAATGAGTTCTTAACAGTCTGAGTTACACTCTGCATGTGTGTACACTCCCTCGCAAAACTGTGACCCTGTTCACACCTGGTATTAAAATGCTTTTTGCATGTGATCCTATCACCAGTGGACATATTCTGAGGTACGAAAGTTAATGCCAGCTGTGAACAGGGTCTATGACTGCATCCAACAATAAGGACAGCATAGAGCTTTTTTATACAGTAATAGAAAAGCTCCAGGGGTGGTGGAGACTTAGTGGGTAGGGCACTTGCCTCTAGACCAAGAGGTCATGGGTTTGAGTCCTACCTTCAGCATACCACTACTGAGTTCCTGAGCAAGACAAGTATCTCCAGGGAAACTGTCCCCTGTAGTTAGGGAATGGAAGTCGCTTTGGAGAAAAGCGCCTGATAAATGCAGTTAAAGTAAATGTAAAACACAAGCACACAGAAAGCTCCAATTCCACATACTGATACATTTTACTATGACCCAGGTGGCCATGTTGCTCTTGCTTCGGCATGCTGAAAAGCGGCATCATCGGCCGTTGCTTTTAGTTTAGTCATTTATCATGCTTATGTTCTCTCAGTACTTTTACGATGGCACCTGTGTCAACAGCACTGACTAAGGTGTATGTGTGTGTTGAGGGGAGTTTATTCATCTTGCCCAGTGTGTTTGGTTTTTATGTGCTGCATGGGCCAGTGGTATAGGTCACATCTGGCAAAGCACCCCTGTCATTCTACAACATCCCCATGCCACCATTATAGTCTCCCAAATGACACACACACACACACACAAACCAAAAGAGCAAACTCACTCTGTATGTGGTCCCAATCCCACTTGGGGCACAATCAGCAACACTGACTAAATATTGTGTCAGCAACTAGGCTTGTGTGTGTTTGTATGTTTGTGTGTGTGTGTGTGTGTGTGTTCGCCCCACCTCTGTGACTCCAGGTTAATGTTTGCTGGGTTGTGTGTCCAAATTCTGCTTTGGTAATTCTCTCATTCCCATTAACCTCTGTCAGAGTAGCCATAGGGAATGTGTGTGTGTGTGTGTGTGGTTAATTATTCACCCACAGACATATGGAACATAAACATTAGCGGTTAGCCTTGAGCAACGTTATCCATGCAGCGCTGTTTTACAAACTCCTCTCATCATTCTAAAGGCATTAGACCTTCAGTCGTTCAGTCACTCATTAATACACTCGCTGTAGCTCCCCTTAGAAAAAGTTAATTTTTCAAGTGTACTATGGGTATACTTATTTTATATTAAAACTAATGCAGTACTAGTTTACTTTTTAGATACAATTTTTTATATACTCCGTTTATATACTCCCCATTTCTGCCATCATTTTCCGGACTGCAGTACCCAACTTTAAAACCTCACAACTCCCTCATACTTTGGTCCTTTTTCATGTTTGTCTTGCACATGAAACTCCAGGGTTGTCGCTTTCAAATGAGACCAACCACAAAAATGTACAACCTACTCTCACGAAGCTACACAGGGTGGAATTAAGGATTTTAGAAGTGTTTGTGTCAAAGTCCTTGAATTCAGCAGTGCCTTATACCTTTATACAGATAAGTATAAATAAAATATATAAACTTTTGTGAACAAATTAGTCTGAAGAAGTATTAAATTAGTATACTTTCCGGGACACTACAAGTGCATGGTCCGTATGCTATACTTATACTCAAGCATACTTAATAAAATAAACTATATACTACTTTTCGCTAAGGGTCCTGTTCTCCTTCTTGCCTACATTACATCCCACACAAACCTGGCCAGCCGAGGAGCCATCCCAGTTAACCAAGAGCCAGCCGCTCTGTGGAAACCTTGTTTATTTAGGTTTTTAACTGTGAGAAATATATCTAAGACACTTGAGGGGGTCTTCAAGCCATTTTTAAAAGTCCTGTTCCTGGCCTGCAAAATAAACCAAGCAAATTCCATGGAGGCTCACCACCCAGCAAAGATAAGCTTGGTGCGCTCATGTGGGGACAAACCAGTAAAATAAACCTTGCAAGTGTTAGCCGTTAACGTCAGAATTAGCACTTAGCTGCCATGAATCAGCGTAGGCCTTCTTTTTTTCCCACAACTCGCTTTAGGTTTTACATCCTCCCATAAATTCAAGTGTTTGTGTAAATCTGGTCCGTGGCTTTTTTTCTGTCCCCTTTACAAAGGTGAAAGGATGAGAGTGGTTTGCGGGAGAGAGAAACGATGGCATATGCATGGCTGGCCTGGTCTCACACAGCTTTATTTGTTTCACTCAGGTTTACAGGCTTTGTGTGTCCTCACTTTCCTCAACTCTCCCCCCTTCCCAGCCCAGCAGACCTCTAAAGTTTGTCCCGACCACTCGCAAACAGTGACAAACAGTGACTAACAGATTACGTATTTCTAGTTAAAAATGCCACTCTTTCTACACACACACACACGCGCACACACACACACACACACACACACACACACACATATATATATGAATGCTCCATAATGATATAGAAAAGCACCTCCTTTCATTAATTTATATTGTAGATGGAGAACATTTTTTGAGATAATTTGCTTTTTCCAAGAATGATATGAACAATACATATTGCTGTTGCTGTTCTTTTGTTTTTTTAATGATCTTTATTGAATTGAAACTAATACATACACATATACAAGTATCTGTAAATATGTGCATAAGTAAGTAACAACATGTATGTGTGTGTATGTGAGTGTGTGTGAGTGTGACCATAAGTAGCTATACTTAAACCTAATCCTGTGTCCTTAACCTCAGTAACCAAAAGAAAATGTTTTACACTTTCAGTATAAAAAGAAAAGTCAGGACCATTTTGTTGGTCCTGTGGTTGTAGGTTGGTCTTGTTTTTGTCCGGTTACCTAAAAGATCAAAACGTTTATTATCGGGAAAACAAAAACAAACGGTCCCAGTGTGTAAACAGTAGTGGTGCATTATAAATCCAGGCCCAGCGCAGGCATTAAGAGCTGGCCGGTGAATCTCCAGCTGCAGAACTGATCTCTGCACAGATACACTCAGCAGTGGAGCAAAAGGCTAAATTCTCTGTCAGATTTCATATCATAATCTCTTCTGTGTGTGGTACAGCACAGGTACGTGAACATAAAAGGCTGGAGTGTCTGCGGCCCTGACCCCAATGTGTCCCTTTTCGGTGTCTGGATGAAATAGAGGAGGGAAGAAGAAGAAAAAAGGAATGGTGTGATAACATGCAATTACTGCCCAGAGAGGGAGAGAAAGGGAGGCAAGTGATCAGAAAGAGCGAGGGAGAGTGAGAGGGAGAGGGAGAGAGAGGGAGAGGGCAAGGCAGAGATTGATTTGGTGCAGAAGAAAGACATATTAGTGCAGTGCTCTTATCTTAACAGCTTTCTCTGTGACACTGCTGGGGTCTGATTGCCTATAGAGAGGTCAGAGGGGATTTCTGGCCATATGCATGAGAGTGTGTCCAGCCTACAAGTGTGTTTTCATTTAAAGGGCAAGACGAGAGGAATTCACTAGATCAAAAAACAAGAACAAATGAAAACAGCTAAATGTTAACATAAATATATATGTATGTATATACATCATTAAACCTGAAATAAATAAAATGACAGAAGACACATTTATGTAACAGCCCAGTTACTTTATAGATTGAAACAACAAATCATTTTAGTTGTGTAAACACTGAGCGCGCTTGAGGATCAGAAAGACACTCACACACATAAAATCTCATTGCATTCTGTAGTTCTTCATTTGTATTTATTCTAATGTTAATGTTTTTATTCTGCATAATCATAATCAGATGATACTGTATAATCAAATAAAATATTGTACAAAACTTTCGTAATGAATCTCAGCCATTATTAGCCAATATATGCAATATACTGAGGAATATATTTACAGTAATTTTAAAGGCCTCACTCTTTTGCATGCATTTACTCAGACCAGAAGGTCATGGGTTCAAATCCCAGGACTGCTCCCAGCACCACTGAGGTGCCGCCCCCTCACATTGCTCCCCGGGCGCTGTGTTCCTGGCTGCCCACTGCTTCGATTGGTAATGGGTTGAACACAGAGAAAGAGTTTCACACTGTTCACACTGTCTGCTGTGGTGTGTCCGCATATCACAAACGGTCACTTCACACATATTTTAGTCTTTTTAAAGGTTTCCTTCCTCTTCTTCAAGTAATGTAGTTACAAAAGACTATGAATGGTTCACTACTGTTTAGCCAAGTACAGAAAAATAATTTCTTACAAATATAATCAATAGCGACAGTTAATTAATATCTTATTAGTTTTTTAGTTCTTTATTTTTACCACAAAAATACTAGTGTGGTTAAAAAAAATTAAAGCAGAGGAAGCAAAAGTAGTACGCAATCATGTCTGAAAGTTATGGGGGGCAATCCATTGTTGCCTCACCTTTTAGCAAGGTGCTAAATGTCAACTCACTTTAGACTCAAGCTCCTGCTCCAGCCATTTGCGTTCGAGGAGGAAAAAAGCAGCGGAACAGGGATCTGCCATCAGCTGGCGTTATGGTGGGTGTGGGGGACAAGCTGAAGTGCCTCTGATGGTCCTGAGGAAAAACTCCCAGTGAGATCTAAATGACACACAGAGAGAGAAAACACTTTGCCTCATCCACTTAAGCTGCTCTCACACAACACACTGCTCTCATACAGCTTTCATTTTCACCAACTCATGCTCTCTCGCGCTCTCTCTTCACACCCCACCCCCCTTCGGCCCCATCTAACATTATTTTAAAAATGCCAGCTACCATTTGCAAACTACCATGTCCAAGTGTTTTGAACAGATGAACAGACCAATAGAAATGGTCCAGAATGACGCGGAAATAAATATTGCTACAATAGCATACACTGAAACTTAAAATGGAAAATTACGTTTTTTGAGAGATGAGGATTTTTCCAACAGCGTTGAGGATTTTTCCAACAGCGTTGAGGATTTTGTGAATATACACACTATCAGCCAGAAATGTTTGCCCAACATGACTTTTTATCATCTGTCAATTTCTTTCATAAACTGAAGATTTTTCTTTTTGTAAAACTTGTTGGAATAAATGAAAATAACATCTCATTTAACTTGTTTTTTTTAACTCATCGTCTCTTAACTTGAAATGCATTCGTTAACTGTTTCATCCCTTTGACTGTTACTTAATAGCTTGTTTAATATCAAACAGCTATCTGCATTATAATTATAATTATATGAAGTGGCTTTTTATAGGTCAAAATATTTTTCTGGCTAATAAAGGTACTAAATGGTAAACATACTGTATACTTATTTCTAAGCATATTTTTAGTCAATATTAAGTGAGTGACATGCAAATGAAGAAAATCTATGCGAAAACGTTTGACTGGTGGTTAATATATTTATATGTATGTATATGCCGTGCTCCACCATTCAGTACAGCTGTAGTGCAGTAAGGACCTGTGAGTGTTTTAAGTGGCAGTGTTGTCAGCTCTACATAACTGCGCGATGAGAGCGCTTTTCTGCACTCGGATCATGAGTGTTGTGTCTTGTTACTGTACACCGTGTTAATCTGGCGGTTGTGATGTAAACCTAAGATCTGATGTGTTGTATGTGTGAACTAAAGTGACACCCTGCGCCAGCGGAAAGCTAGCTCTCTAGGGGTGTTTGAGTAAATGTTATGACTTGCTGTTATAAAAGTGTGTGTTAGTGTGTGTGTGCATGTGTGTAGAAGGCTTTAATTTTCTTCTCTCGTATGTTAGACAGGCTTGTAATGATGTAGTGGGGGGCACTGCTTTGGAACACAATCTGACTGCCATGTTTACTTTAGAGCTCCCACAGTCCTGTGCTGCTGATTGAAGCCTTTCACTATCTGCTCTGCCTGCACACACACACACACACACACACAGTGACCAGATATGAATAAAAGCTTATAATGAGTCATGACTTGTTTCTCTACCTCAAAACAGTAATCATTTTTTTTCTGCAATTTGTCCTCTTAGGATATAGAAATGTGATCTCTAATAAATAAACTACCATCTCCATTCATGCTCCACCCCCATTAGTGCACACACACATTCGACCCAGCCACAGGGTTTCAGGGTGGGCCTCCTCCTCCACATACCATAAACACTGCAGTCAAGTAGCCAAACAATATGGACCACCACGTCTTTCCTCCGCTGTTTGCCCACCCCTGCATTCTTTTTGTTTTCAAAGAACAAAACAGCACTAAAATGAGTCCTTGCTTTATCTTTCTCTTAAGGTTAACAATCTTGAGGTACACAAGAACCTGATTTGTTACTGCAGCTTAGTACCGGGAGTTGGACCTATAAAGACCTATTCTCCACTTTAGGAATTAAGACTCCAAAGCTGAGGTTCCTCTGCACCTGCGTTTACAAGATGGTGTGAGGTGTTCTGCTGTCACTGCATCCCTTTACAGCGCCTACATCAATAGACAGGCTCTGTTTAACTTGGACAAAGTGGAAAACAAACTAAAATGTTCAGTCTGTAATCAACTAAGGACTCCCCCAAGCATTGAAACAACTCAGCGACAAAATAATGTTTAGCAAGGCCTCAATCAGCCACATTAATTCAGATAGCAGTCTCTCCAAATTGGTCTCTTAAAGTCAGTTAGTTCATATAATTAAACTATCATCTGGTGTCCCTGAAAAGCATCAAGTGAGCATTAAGGTTAAATGTCAAGTTTATTGTTATTCATACCATTCGTAGAAATAAAAATGTTTTTGTTGTGCCAGATCTACTTCTCTATGTCATGACCATCAAAAAAAACGACTGCATTAATTGTCATCATCTGGAATTACACTCGGAGAGTTAAACAAGAGTGGGCTGTGAAGTAAACAACACCGAACATGTTGTATTACTACTGTCGCATGGCTGCTGTTAAATTATTTTGATTTAGTTTTTTCATTTATTTCATTTAAAAACAGATGTTTTCATTGTGAGAATATTTCATGATAAAAGTTATAATGAATAAAGTCTTCAGAGACCTAAGACGGGGATAATTTTTTATTCTTTTAATTATTCTTTTACAGTACAATGACAATAATTCACCCATTCATTCACACTTGCCCCTTATTCTCTCTCATTCTCTGTCTCTCTCTCTCTCTCTCTCTCTCTCTCTCAGGTACTGAATGCTCAAGAAACTTCACCTCTAAGAGTGGAGTCATCAAGTCCCAGGGTTTCCCAGAGAAATATCCCAACAACATGGACTGCACTTTTATGATCTTCGCCCCCAAGTTGTCGGAGATCATCCTGGAGTTCGAGAGCTTTGAGCTGGAGCCCGACACACAGCCTCCCGCGGGGGTCTTTTGTCGCTACGACCGCCTGGAAATCTGGGATGGCTTCCCTGGAGGTACATCACCATAGTGCCACTCTGTAGCATGTGGCCTCTGTCGAAGCAGTGAAACAAAGTTGCACAGCATTGTTGAGTCTATAGGCTTAACCAAAGACCTCATAGCAAGTCAAGAACTCAGTTCTATCATTTTTTATCAGTCACTAAATAATAGATGACTAAAACAACATGTATAAGAATAATACTCATTCTCCACCACACACACACACACACACACACACACACACACACACACACTCACTCACTCACTCTGAGGGATGTCAGCCATTAGAGCTGCTCTATAGTTTTATATTCTTCAGACTAGGCCATATTAACACAGCTGAGACATTGTACCGCCTCCACTCTATATTAGTCTGGAGGTCAGTGGGGTGACCTTGTCCCTGTGAATATGCATGTTTATCGGAGTGAGTAGATGCTATCATTCTCTAACAATGCAGTGTGATTGATCTCTGGGGAGAATGGAAGGAAACTCTGGCCCTGAAACAGCACCGTGCGAAGCAAAACCAAACAAAACCCCTTTCAAACCAGGGTCCAGATAGTGGAGGCCTTATCTGAACTCTCCCTGACGCACAAACAGCACACACAAAATACTTGTGCATACGCACACATGCGTGCGCGCGCACACACACACACACACACACACACACACACACACACACACACACACACACACACACACACACACACTGGCCTATATTTAAATTCTCAGAACATTGCTGGTGTTCTAGGATCAGTTCTTTTCCCCAGTGTACGGCTTTAATTGGACATCTTACATGAGTGGTCTTCCTCAAAGACTGATAAATACAGACCATTCTCTATTTTCTGTAAAAGAACAAGGGAAGGGTCTAGTGTCTGGTTGGAATTAGCTAGCAGGCTAAGGCATCACTTAACAATTTACATTAAAGTGACTGCTTTTGATCCATTCTTTGCTCCTAAAACCAAGCAGTCATTTTGCATTGTTTTCCATGTTTTTATTGCTTGGGAGTGCAAGGGGTTATGGATAAATAATTAGTCACTCATTAAAATCATTCCCTGAGAGAGTCATAGATTTGGAGGCTGCGTTCATTTCGCGCTCATCTAACTTGTTAAAACTCCTACAGGGCTCGAAGAGGCAGACTGGCATTAAAGTTGAGGCCTGTAAATACCTGAAGAGTTTCTCCAGATTTCACTTTATTATCACCTTCTTTATTTTTAGAGGTGGAGAAGCACACCGAAAGGTGCCACCTCTGAAAGAAAAGTGGGATTTAGAGGTGAAAAGAGACAAAATGCCATTCACTCATATGATGAAAGGAGGGCAACAATGCTGTATTCAGCACTGAAGTTGTAATGGAAGAAAATGGCCATCAGAAAAAAAAAAGTGCAGGTTTTATCAAAGATGTGCGAGTCGTCTGTTCAAGGTTATGAAATAGACAAATTACTCTAGTAGGTCATTGGGGCTGTGTGTGTTCTGCCACACAGAACGGGGGATGAGGGAAGTGGGAAACAGGGTTTTAAAGGCAAGGCTGGAGGCTCTGGGGTTTTGGCCGCTACTTGTTTCCCCCGACTCAGACGCGAGCTGCATTACCTGTGGAGCCACACCGATCAATAGTGCATTAGCGTGGAAAGGCTGGGAGGCGCGAGACAGGTTTCCCATGGAGCTCCAGGGGGAGAAGGAGGGGTCATCCCCCACTTCGCTGCCCACTCTTGAAGCAGATTTACAGGCTTGGAGAGCGAGCACCTGGGGCTGCCGTTTCAGGACATGGTTTAAGTTTGCGCCCCCTACTGCTTACAGTTAGCCAGTGTCAGGGGGATTTTAACTACCTGCTTGTATCTGGTTCTTATCTAACTGAGCCTACCTTTATTATAACTATTGCTATCCATCATTAACTACAACTAATAAATTGTGACAAAAATACACTTCATATATGCGAATTACCTCGAAATCTGACCTTGAAGTCAGAATGACTTAGACGTGTCAAACAAATTACATTAAGCCACTCAGAGCACTTACTAGTGTTCATTCTCAAAGGGCCATTGATTCATTCCAAATATGCGGGAGATCAAAAAATTCTGGTCCTCAAACACAGTCTATCTGCAAACGACGGCTCACGTGGGCTCGCTCTTGTTGGAAATGAAAACCTGCAACCAGAACCTTGTGGTAGGATCTCCCTGAGCTACTTGTTAATAGTTTTGCGATTCAAGTTTCTTTGTCACATACACAGTTATACAAGTGCAGCAAGTAGTGAAATGTAACCCTGAAACATCTGGGACTGTGCAACATAGTTACAGAAAATTAAAGACAATATTTAAAAAAATATTTTCAATAAAACATTACAAGTGTAAACAAGAATAAACAAATGTAAACAAGACGCAAATGAATAGAGTGTGTACTGTAAAGTGCAGTGTGTTGGTTGCTGTATACAGACTATAATGAAGGGTTTAAAGTTGGGATGGCATTTCCTGGTTAAAGAATCTTATGGCCTGAGGATAGAAGTTCCCTCTGGACCTCTCTCTTCTAAGTTATTAATTAAGTATATAAGTCGAAGTAACTAACCTATTTCTATTATCTTTAACTAAGTTTCCTTGTAAATGATTATGAAAAAATGCTGCCCTTGAAAACAGACCTCAAGCAGCGTGAATGATGTATCTGCTTTTGGCCAGTCAGTGGACAGGACACTGGGTTCACAGAGAAGGTGTTGAAAATTTCATAGCTTTTGTTGAGTCATGCAGGATAATTCTGGCTGCAGTAGAGCGTCTGGGCAGCTTAAAATGAAACACACACACACACACACACACACCTGGAATGTGTGTCCACTTCCAAAGTCTTGGTGAGATTCATCTATCAGTGCTCAACTTCCTAAAAGATTTTTAGTGTTATGATCATCTTGACTGGTTTCAGGAAACCCAAGCCTGGTCTGTTTGAGACATACACACACACACACACACACACACACACACACACACACACACACACACAGAGCAGACAGGTCTGTTTCATCTTTGGGAGTGTGAGTGTCGCGTGTGCTCAGCCAGACAGGAGTCTGTCACTTTCCTCAGATCATAGAGCTGCTAATCAGATAAGAGAGCAGGAGAGAGATAAAGAAAGAGAGAGAGAGGGAGGGAAAGAGAGAGCAAAAGAGCAGAAAAAGAACAAGTAAGAAACATGGAGTGGGGGCAGACATGCTGACTAACCTTCCTTTTTCTTAATTATGCTTTTCTTTTTGTCAGTCTCCCCATCTTCCTCCCCGTACTTCCCTTTAAATTTACCTTAACTGTCTTTCCTCCACCCCCTCCGTTTCTCAAATAAGAAACACACTCATTGACTGTGCTCAGTGGAACGTGTGCAGGCCCCAGTTTTTACTGCTTCCTTTCATGCCCTTCCCTCTGTTTGTCTTATGCCTTTTCCCTCTTTTCTTTTGGAGAGACTTTTGGGAAGTTATTGGACTGTGACCGGCAATTGCTTCAGGACCAAACCAACCGAGTCTTTAACAAAGCGCCCAGGAATTTATGACAGTAAAGAGCCAGGGCTGGACCAAGGCCCCAGCCTTCTGCTTAACAGCACTTTTCTGCCTTTGCTTTTATATTATGGTGACAATGGGGTGTGGAAAGGTTGTAGTGGATTTCCCATGTCTTTAGAGGAGGTCAACCAGTGTCACTGCCCGCTGAGCAAGTATGTCCTTCAGCTGTGCAAAGTCTGGCATTAGTCACACACATTCCCTAACAGGGCTTTGTCTTGTGTTGTCTTTCTGGCAATATAATTTAATGATAAACGTTTCACTGATTATTTTACTGAAATTCAATTTGGACATGCACACATGCGCGCACACACACACACACACACACACACACACACACACACACACACACATGAATGCATACATATTGCTATAGCAATTTGCCACACAAACACATACACCTATATATATATATGGATATATGAATGTATGTATATAGTTGAGAAAGGTGAAGACCAGCATGTGGTTCCTTCAAGCATGAAGCACATGCTTGGAGAAAAACACTAACTGTTTAACTTCAGCTCAAACACCCACACTGGCGAGCATCATGCTGAGCGATGGGGGAGAGTGTGATTTCTGTTTTTATTAGAATTTGCACTAATAACCCACCAAAATTTTAACACATCTTGTAGCTGGTGGTTTTGATGAAGTTTGACAAAAATTAGAAAGCCCTCTCTTCTTTTTTTCTTCTTCCCCCCACTCTTCTCACTCTCTCTCTCTCGATCTCTCTACAGTGGGTCCATACATTGGCCGATACTGTGGTCAGAACACTCCTGGCAGAATCATCTCTAATACTGGTATCTTAGCCTTGACAATCAACACAGACAGCGCTATCGCCAAGGAGGGTTTCTCTGCTAACTTCACTGTTGTGGAGAGGACTGTTCCTGAGGGTGAGTACTCTGTTTTTGTTGTCAGAACAAAGCCTCGTATATCCATAATGGCCATTTTAACTTAAGACTTTTGTTCCTAACCTTCATTCTAAGTTAGTGCAAGAGTATTTTTGACCATTTCTGCTTTCTAGTCTAATCGTCACACAACAGCTGGTGTTTATAAATGGTAGTAAAAAACATGAAAAGAGTTCAAATGTTGTGACAGTGACAATATGCCCTCCAGGGTTTTTTAATTTTTATCAAATATTTTATTTTTATCAAATAGATATGGCTGAACACAAACTTAGCAATACCTTAGCTGTTTACAGTTCCTGGTTTAGATGAAACAACATACACGTATAAATAAGTAAAATATCCATATTCCTATTTGCATTGTGGAAAGGCACCTGTTATCCTGTCCACAGCAGTCCTGTGAGCAATAGACCGAGCAATATAAATGAGATTTCAGAGTCTGGCTTACACTCAAACACGCATCACACACGGCTAACATGAGGCATCGTGGGAAGTTCACCCCACCATCACCACATTCTGCTCAGCTGCTCTTTCATTAACAGAATGTGTTAGGAGTCATGGCCCATCTCCTTCTGCTTTATGAAGGCAGGCTTAAACACACACACACACACACACACACACATGAATGCATACATATTGCCATAGCAATTTGCCAATTTTTCAACACAGTCATCCAGGGGCGTCACCTCTTCACCCCAATTTGGGAAATGTTCTGACTAAAAATGTAATTTCATTTGCGAACATACCAGCAACACAAGTATATAACCGACACCCTCATAAATCAGTCTCCCTCTTTCTCTTTCTGCCCCCCTCAACACACACACACACACACACACACACACACACAAGTAGACATGGTGATTGGGGAATGTTGTGTTGAGCCTGTTTGCCGTGATTGTTAATTAAACACAACATCCTGTACCTACTACAATCACCCTAACACATTTATTTACTGCCTCCAAGCATCTCTGTCATGAGAATACCTCGTATTCCTGACTGGTACTAAACAGACAAAGTCAAAATCAACTTTAAAAGCATTCTTAATGCAACAGACATTAATGTAACTTGCAAGATTTAATTATATGAAATAAAAACTGATCACAGAGGAATCTGGAAACTGAAATATCAGTATTGTTATTGTTATTGTAAGAAAATAAAAGTCAGCTCTGCTACATGGATTGGTTAAATTCATTCAAAAAGCTTCAACAACAAAAGCTGGAGCATTTTTGCTTAATATACACAACCCCCTCACTCCCGTATGACATCACGTATCACTCCGTTCTGCTGAAGCTCTTACTGAAGAAGTTTCTGTTTCTTCTCAGCTGGAGCCGTGAGGGGCAGACGCAGGTTATCAATTATTTATCACCTCCATAAATTTACATTCCATAGGCGTCCTCCTGTCCTCTGTGCCTGGGAAGGGTGCTGTGGAGGAGGCACTGATACACAACTCAGGAGATGGCCGGATGTTAAATATTCATCCCCCCCTACCCCCCCATTTGAGAGAGACACAGAAACGCAAATGCTTTATACTGCTCTGGGATCTGAGTGATTTACTGATTACTCCAAGAGAGAGAGAGATAAACGGAGAGAGTGAGAAAGAGAGAGTAGTGTTAGAGGTCAGGAAAGTAACAGAGAAAGAGAGAGAAAGTAGGAGACAGTTCAAAGGCAGTGTAAGCAGTGTTTGTGCAGAACATGTTCCTTTCAGCAATATCTGAGATATTATTAAAAAAGGAGAGAGAGAGAGAGAGAGAGAGAGAGAGAGAGAGAGAGATAGTATGCAGTGCGTTTGTGTGCGTGTGCGTGTAAATGCAGAGATCCGTCAGTGTGAACTGCTTAAACTGCTGTCTATCAGTTAACACAGATGCTCTCTCCATCTGTTACAAGTGCCCAGACCAGTGTCTCTGGGCCACAATGTGTGTGTGTGTGTGTGTGTGTGTGTGTGTGTGTGTTTGTGTGAATGTTGCTTCAGACATTCAAAGTATACTCACACGCTCTGCATTAGTTTATATGCACACTATGTAGTGCGTTATTTCTTATTTTGTTCTCCCATTTTTAGTTCTGTCCCAGCAATAACAATTATTACATGTAGCAACTTATATGTAAATTATACATATGGCGCATACTATAATGACAGACCAATACAAATGGTCAGAAAACACTTGTAATTTAATCTCCTACATTAATTCACGTAGGACGTTAGTCTTATATATAAATATCCTGACATTGTATAAAAATAAACCTGTGTGTGGTCTTTTGCGCGTGTCTGGGCTTTAGGTTTGTGCAATCTGTTACATTGTTAATGAGTGTGATCTCGCTCGTGTAGCGTATTTGTTTGTACGTGTGCATGTGTTTGTGTTTGCTGACCTTAGGTCAGTAAATTAGCTCATTTTTTGGGTCATCTTCCCCCTCAGAGCCCCTAAACCTCGTCTGTGGGCGTCTGGACAGTGGCCCCTGGGTGCTCGGGGTGTGAACTCAAGCTGACCCCTCTGTCCTCAGCCACCAGGCCGGCATGCCTGTGGTCCCCATGATGAAACTAACAGGCCAAAATGCCCCCTGTCTTTGTGGTGGGGCATTTAAAGTGATATACGGCCTTTACATTTTTGAAGCACGAAAAAAAAGAACAGGAGAAACTTTTGCCAGCTCCAGAAAGTGCCGACAGAGGAACTTTTCCAACGGGGTGAAAACTTCCTGCATGTTCTCCATAACTCCTCTCACTGCTTTTATTAAGAGCTTAAGCTGAATGTTTCATGAATAAAGCTTTATGTCTTAATGTAGTACGCTCCCAAAGTGCTTCCATTAAATACAGCTTTTCTTGTCGAGGGAAAGAAAGGGAGAAAGAGAGAGAGAGGAGGAGAGAGCTTATGTGTTATTCTGGTCACCAGAGATGGAGAGTGCTGTATGCATGAGTGGCCAATTCCTGAGAGAAATCTTGTAGTTTGGGGTGGGAGCTGATGCATTGCTTTCTTTGGACCCTGTGGTTTAACTCACCTTTCTTTTTCTCTCTCTCTCACTCTTTTCTACTCCTCCTTCAGATTTTGACTGCAGGGAACCTTTGGGACTAGAGTCTGGCGAGATTCCTTCAGATAAAATTGTGGCATCATCACAGTACAGTGCCAGCTGGTCTCCAGAACGTTCAAGACTCAACAACATTGAAAATGGCTGGACCCCCTTATCGGACTCCATGAAGGAGTGGATTCAGGTACTGCGGGATGCACGCTGCCTTCTGTTATACTAAAAGAATTTGTCTGTCGCGAAGAATACCATCCGCTTTTGCAAAAATATGAGGTCCTTTTTGGGGTCCATTAGCTTGGACAGGGTATTAAACTCTCACTTTCCCACTATATGAAGAAACATCTGCATCTTCATGAGCTAGTTCACACTCTTTACACTCTCAGTCCTTCTGTATGAGCTTATGTCCTTCTTAATGAGCTTTATTAGCTCAGACAGGGTTTCAAACTATTTTCCAGCAAACAAAGAACATTCTGCACCTTCAAGAGCTTTGTTAGCTAAGACCAGGTTTCCAACTCTTACATTTCCAGTATATGAAGGGCTATGTGACTGCTGTCCAGGCTAAGTGTGATCACACAGGGTTTCTGATTCTTTTGACACAGCTGTGTCATTCCTTCTTGAGGTCACGAATATCTGGTGAATCTGCCCTTTTGTGGACAACCAGTGGTTTGTTCTGCAAACCCCAAATTACAATGAATCACCACAGGCTTCTTGACAGTCCCCTGCTTGTTCTCTAACCTCAGCAGTGAGCTGTGTGATAGTAATGTGTTTTAGACATATGTTCTCTAACCTGCTTTGGTTTAGACTATTCCATTCCGAACTACCAGAAACCTCGGAAGGCTTTTTTTCTGCAGGTTTGGGTTCTTGCTGTAACCTAGAGCCTGTGGGCATCATCAAAACTCAGACCCACACTTATTTATTTTACAATCTGCACTTCATTGGAAAGTTTTGGGGCAGGCGGTGTCCTCAGGGGGCTAATAACAGAGCCAACTCACAGCCAAAATATTTGCTTGGGGAGGTCCATAAAGGAACTTTTCTTTATTGCTATCAAAATATTGTCCTGGAGGCCCTATGTTCTAGCTTTCAGACTAATTGAATTAATAGAAGGGGCCCTTGGCTCAGCAGGAAAGAGGAACCGTAGCGTTTCAGGCTGTGTTTGACTTTAAGAAGAGGCATGCACATGCTCTCCTACGCTTCCTGTGAGGCAGAAGAAGTGGCAGGGCTGCAGAGGTTTTTCTGTGTTGAGAGGGGGAATTCCTTCATGCCACAGAAAGAAAGAGGTAGAAAAAGCCCCCGGGAGACAATGTGGAGCCCAGACAAGAGCAGGTCTGTCTGCTCTTCTTCTGTCTCCTTCCCCTCCCTCTCCCCTCTGTCTATCCGCCCATCTCCGTAGTCCTCTGCCTATTAAAACTGTCTTTGTCTTGAAAGACTCGGCAGGCTTGTGGTTTATTGGATCCTCTCAGTATGGCATTGATTGGGTCTTCAGTCTGATAGAATGGACTGCTCTACTGTTCTACTGAGATGTGCTCCGAAAGGCAATCGATAATCAACTCTGCTCGTTTTACAGACCGCAAGACGGCAACTGAAGGCTCTTCATATCAGTACAATTACAGCAGTGGAGTGCTCTCCTAAAACAGGACCCCCAGTGCTGTAGCCATAGAAGAACCTTAAAAAAAAGCAAACAGTTTACTCTCTGCTCCGACTCTAAATGAGATTCTTTAATGAATGGCAGAGGAAAAAAAATAGAGAAAAATCGTCGCTTCTTTCATTCCGCATAGCGGTTCCGCGCCGTTTCACACTTGCCACTTCATATTTTATGTAGTGTAATTAAGCAGCCCTCTCTGCTTACCAAACTTGTTTAGTCATTTCAGATTTTAATGAAACTCTAAATGGACTGTCTCCCACAGAGCACGAGAGGCTGAATTCTGCAGTCGTTTGAAATCCTCTGAAGAGTATTGATTAGAGAGGAGGCTTTATTTTGGGCAGGAAAATTTCAGGCAAATCAAACGTATTCTGTTTCAGCGCCGATCTGCAATACCCAGGCTATTCCCTCTCGGCCAATCAGGTGTCAAAGTTGAGCCCTGCACATCTGTTTCCAAGGGAACAAAGCTGGAGTCTTGCCGAGAGTGAGCGAGGATGAGTGATTTATAATTTAAAGAAGTCCTCTTCTCTCTCCTCTCTCCTCCCTGAACCACCCCCCCCCTTTTCCCTCTCCTCTCTCTCAACCTGCACTTGTGGACTAGTTTAATTATAAGAAGCATTATTAAAAGAGCGGAATTCTTCATTATGCCTTCATTAAAACTTGCCGGTGAGCCACAACAACAATCTCTCGCCCTCTAATAGCACAATCCACTCCGCATGCACAAATCACCCTCTCATCTGTCCTCCACCTCCTCTCACTCATATCAGCACGTTTATTGTTTATTTCATTAATTGCCCCAAATGCAGTTTGCAGGAGATGCCTGCATTCTTTTCCATGGCCACATTTGAATTCTGAGGTGGCTCTCACATGTTATTTGTTTTTTCGCATTTGGAGAGTTTCAGCCAGCGTTTGTCATGTATTTTAATGCCGCTTCACTCAGACACAGGGGGCTGACTGCTCCTGGAATTCATTCCAAGTTTTAAGGATCTGCCACTGTGCTGCCCCTGGAGCGTTCACAGAGAGTTATCCATCTAGCAGCCTTGTGAACAGAGAGTTTTTCATCATGTCGAGACGAACAGACAGCTGTCTGTCGAGGGCTTTACCTTACGAGTGATGGGGGAAGCAAGGAGAATGGTCTTCGGGAGCTTTGCCAAGTCACGCACTAGCAGTTGAGTAGCTGGAAAGATCAGAGAGGACTTAGGAGGATGCGCCTATTTCTGAGCTCTCTTTGATGGCCCATCCCCATGTGGCACTTATGATTGATCAGTTGCGCATTTTCTGACATGCTGCGCGACCCAAAACACTGCCTTCTGGAAGGATCTGTACATTCACTGCATTTGTGGCGTCAGCCTGGTTTCAATCGGAAGGCTTTGCTAAAGCATGACGAAGGCCGAGGAAACACCTGCATCTGTGCAACACATTGAGAGACGTTCTCCGAGGGAAAGTCTTTTTGAGAGACGTACTACAACCCAAAAACACTGGGGCCCCTTGGGATTCTCTGGGAAAGACAACTTCCTATCCCTCGAGAACAGAGTGTGATGAGGAATGTGTTCTGTCAGGCAGCAAAAGCCAGAGTGTCCACGCAAAAGCAGTCCAAGATCTTAAATCCTACTTACTCGCTCCGACAGACGCCATTGATCAAAGCGTAGGCATGAATAATGCATTTTTATTCTGAGGAAAAGTTAGCTGTCAATACTTGAAAGTGCCTCACTCTTAATAGTAGGATGCAAGTCTCTCATGGTGAATGTCATGTTTTGTTTTATTAATCACAGCCTTATGACCATTCCTGTCCATGTCCCCATATTAGCATGTATGGAACTAAGCTTTGGAATACACAGTGCTTCATTTATGTAGACGCCGCTTCTCTGTGTCCTGCCGTTTGCCTAAATGGTTTGATCAGAGGATAAATCAAAGAGACACGAGGGCCCTTCTCCTCATGCACCATGGGAGGATGTTTGCCGTTGTCTGGTTCTCAGAAATGAGTCGGACAGGAGGGCAGAGCGTGCAAAACAACAAGAGCCCATGTTTTGATGCCGGCCTTTCATATTCCTGCACAATGGATCTCTAACTGCACCTTGTACCATAGTGCTCAGCAGGAAACAGCCATGACTTGATTGATGGAGCTGAGGAGGGAAAGTGCCGAGCCCAAAAGATGAAAATGATGACTGAGTGACCCTCCCACCCACTTATGCCATCGTCTTCTGCCCCAGACTAATTTTGCTAGAAAAACAGGTTGGAATTCCAGCAAAGGCTATTGAAACAGGCACTAATTACAGACTTCCCTTGAAGAAAACATTCCTCTGTGCCTGTTGAGCGTTCGTTTATCTTGAAATGGTCGGAGAGAGGAAGGGGCAGAGTGTCAGCCGCTGCAACAGCGCGCTCGACCGTATCCTGTTTTTCTTTCCCTGTCGTCAAAATGTGCTTTCAATTAGCCGTGGTCAGTGGGACACAGCTACGTCCGTTCCCCATTGTTTTGCCTAGCTTTTTTGCACTTCAATTAAAATATTAGCTGCTTCTATTTTGAGATGGGAGCTGTCCCCCTGCCAGCTGAAGAGTAATTAGCCAGCGCGCCTGTAATTAACATGAGAATCTCCGATGATGAGGAACCTGTGGAGCTGGTGTCAGACTGGGCCATCCTGCAAGCACCACACCTGTGCTAGTCACATTCTGTCGACTCTAAAAGAGTCATTTTTGCTGTAACTAACTTGTATCTGCCCATTTTGTAATTTTATATATCAAACAACTTGTGTACAAGCACATGCATGTGTACAAGCACGTGAAAATGATCTGTTAAGCAACTTATCTTTAAATAGGAACCATAGAAAGCTGTATTAAAGGAGTACTCATATCGGCAGTCCGCTCTATCGCTGGGCAAAAGCTTTAAGCAGTCGTCAATCAATTCATTGTTGTCTTACTGTGTTTGGCCCCTGATGCAGGCAAGATATGAGCACTAACCACATAATAGCATTCTGTGAGCCAAGACTGATACTGAGACAAAAGACATGCCCAAACAACTCGATGCAGATTGCTGACTCCATACAGCTAATCAGCTGAATTATAAATCGACAAAGCCCCTGAAGTGGCTTGTTGGTAGTGCCTATTGAGCCTAAATACTAAGGAAATTAAACTCCAAGCTGTTTCTTGATATTATTTTTCACCTTCATGCCACAATGCACGCATATCCTCTGCGCTATGAGTTAGGCTCAGCTTCTTCCTCACTGTCTCAGAAATAGATGATTACCTCTCAGGAGCACGTGCATAATTTAATACCATGAGAAAGGGGCGCGATGGTGCTAAAAATAACACAGTCTAATTCCAGCAGGTAAAATCAGTGATGAATGGAGGGGTCTTTGAGGAGCCTATAGGTCTCGCAGTGTGCTCTAATACAATTTTCATGAAAATGCGAATTAATTATACCTGTAGTTAATGGAATTTTAGAGAAGCCTTTCGTGGCACCCAGGTGCTGAAGGGTGAAGCTGGAGAAGCAGAGGCATGGTTTGATGGATGGAGAGATCTTTGCCCTGTGGTAGCCACCAGCTCAGGTCTTGTGTTTTCTTTGCCAAGGCATGGAGTGACTCCGTGCCCTACCCTTCAGTTCCTCTCCGCTAGCTGCGCTAGCTGACCCCTGCCAGATGGTATTTGAATCTGACACACATAGGACTATCTGTGATTTTAATGATCAGCTAGCTTTCCCTTTTCTACTGTAGAGAATTGCAAATAGGTAGAACAAAACCAGAGAAAAAAAAGCAATTCCCTGTGTTGCCGAATTATGCATTCAGCCCCCACACTCTCGTGATGGGAATGCTGCTGCTTTCTCCCATGGATAAGGAAACAGTGGGGGGGGGGTTCTTTTTTCAAGCATCTTTTTTTAAAAAACCTCCTAGTGAGTAGAACACCCTCCCACAAGTGCTATTACCAGAGAAACAAACAGTTGGGATCAGCCTATGAGGCTCCACAGCCCTTTGAATTCTCCCAACTAAACCATCATAGCAGACTCTACCAGCCAGACCAGACCAGAAACCAGAAACAGCTGAGCTAATGCCAGACACTCGCCATGGAGAAAAAGTAATGAGTGTGTGGTGGGGTGATGGAGAAAGTTTAATAAGTGTGTGAAGGGGTTAAGGGAGGATTACAGCGAAGTTGTGTTATCCACTGCCACCAGAGTAGACTCATCAAACACACACATGCACACTCCTTGCTTGTCTCACGCCCCCAGTGCAGTGAAACACACACACTCCCTGTTAATCTAATTGCACACCAGGCTTAACTGGCAGCCTACAAAGCAAAATGAGGCTAAATCTGTTCTTGCTTTCTTGCTCTTGTTTAGCGCAATGATGCAGTCTTTGTTCTTCTCTTGCGGTGGAATTTGCTGATCCTGTGCCAGACCTAGTTCTTGCACCTCAGTGGTCATATTTAGGATCAGGAAAATAACTGCTGATCCCAGAGCTGTATTAATCATTTTAGCAATCACACACGTGTAGGATATATAGTGTTGTCTTGGCCTACTCTACATTATCATTGGGAATTCTCCACTGTAAGCCCTATAGGACAGAATAGCAGCATTCAACTAAATCTGAAAAAGGACAAACTGGTTCAGGATCACTTTGGAGAACAATTCGATGGTGAAGGCAGTTCCTGGGCCCATTTGTCTTTACTATAGATATGTATAATCACATTAAAAAGCTTCTCTGTAATAGAAGTGCTCTCTTGTAAGAGTTATGGAAACTCTATAAACCATACGCAAGGTCAAAGACACTTCTGGGACTCCACCCATAAAGGAAACATGAGACGGTTTGTTTTCATCTTTAATCAAGCCGGCCTGCATCGACTTGGGTTCGATGCGCGGCGTGTCGTGGGAAAGGGTGTGTGGCCCAGAGAGGTGTAAATTACACTTCGGGCCTAGATCGAGTTAGCACATTTGTCTGAAGATTGGCATTTCTCCAGTCCCTCCCTCTTATATAAACCCTTCAAATGTGAAAAAGAGAGAGAGAACAGAGAAGAATGGAGGATAGAAAATTGGCACATGTTTTTGCTGGGTCAGCATGGCCTGGAAATGCATAATACTCAAGGGACACTGAGGTTCCAACTTCTACACTTTCTCACAATGGTTACGGTCTCCAACAAGTTTGGCTCACACCTCCAAACCCTTACACGCTCTCTCCCTCTCGTTCACCATACACACACACTTTCACAGATGACTAATGTTTTTCATTGCATAACTGTCTAGAAAGTTTGACCTGAAGTTTCCCAGGCAGAGGGTCAAATAGAAAACCGCTGGTCAGCATACCGTTTGGTCAGAGTGTAAACCTGTTTCCTTTTACAGCAGGCTTTTGGAAAGTTTTTGCCTATGTCACATGGTTTGATCCATCATCTGGGGGAATCTCATACTCCGATGCTGGTAATGCTGATGCTCCTCCGCATAACCAGTTTGACAGTGAGGTTGTGGATTGGCTTATGAACTTGCGAGTGTTGACTCACGTCAGCTTTAGTTATCTCTATTGCTGCATCTGCTTTATGCAGAGGTTGTTTTTAGGCATCTTTTCAAACTTACATGTGGATCCTTATGCAAGACTTCATGTTTAAATTTTTTTATATACTGCATCTGCTGGAGAATATTGTCAGCTAGCTCTAGCGGCTGTCCTGATTCCCCATCTTCTCCATCTCTTTTTATTATTCATGTATTCCTCTCCCTGTGTTCCTCACCCTCTCTCCTCTTTCTTTTTTTCCATCCTTTCACTCTCGAAAGCATTAGTGTTGACTTGGAATCAGTTGAGTCAGTGAAATTGATCTGGCCTGTTTCTCCTTCAGAACGTCTCTCTGATCTTAAATCTGCTTTCTGCTCTCCACATCTCTAATCAGTTCTCCTCTCCTCTCCTCTCCACTAGTCAGTCTGCCCTACAGGCCAAATACTTTCTCTTCAGGCCTGTATATTTTAACAGTAAGCGCTACACTGACAAGTCACTGACAGAAAGAGAAATATTAAAGAGACCAGACAAGATGGAAACTAGTGCCCTAGTGCTAGTGACTACTCTGGTATATAAATCTTAGATTGGATCATTTTTAGATGGGAAGATAGGACTTAAAAAGTCTGTCCTGGAAACCCTCAGCCTCAACTTCATCCAAGCATAGACTCTCATACCAAAGTTGTACGTCTATATGTCACTATATGTCTGTAGAATTGTATTTGAAATGCATCCAGTATATATTTATGCATCTAGGGTCATGTAGCCTCATATGGTAAGCCAGTACTGAACTAAGACAGCAAGAACAGTAGTCTGTATATCATTTGTATACCATATCCTCCGAAATAAAAGGTAAAAATGAGAAGTGGACAGTATGGTGCATACAGGTCCATATGTTTTTGTCTTTTGCTTGAACATCTTGGAAGTTACAGT
This sequence comes from Brachypetersius altus, assembly GCA_037974465.1. Taxonomy (NCBI): domain Eukaryota; kingdom Metazoa; phylum Chordata; class Actinopteri; order Characiformes; family Alestidae; genus Brachypetersius; species Brachypetersius altus. The sequence continues at coordinate 6,137,700 of JBBPDB010000007.1, forward strand.
AGACAGACTGTACAATATGAAATGAAATTCATTGCGAGAAAACAGCCAGCAGCGTTCTGCCTAATCCTGCTGCCTGCAGCTATCCAGTATTTCCATGTGTGGTTGCCATGGGTTCTGCCTGGAGACTGCTGTCATTTTATACCTGTGTGTCCCTGATACACAATGCAGGTTTTGAAAACGACTGAAAGCGCTTGGTTCGCAAGTAGCATGCCTCGAAAGTGGACTAGTGCATGGCTTGACCTCAATTTCTAGATAATGAAAGCGATGGTCCTTGGTTGCGTCTTCGTCTCTGCTGCTTGATGGCGTTTTGCTCCACCCCATGTACTGGAGTGTCTGTGTTAATTTGGTGTCAATGCATCGCTCACCGCTGATATGACCTGAGGGTCCATCTGCAGCTTGACTCTGCTTTCAGGGGGGCATTCGATCGGGCCACTTTCTACACTCTGTTTCACAAGAAATACAGAAATATTTCTGTTCCCAACTGTACCAGACCTCATAAGGAGACAAGTGCAGAAACAGCAGAATCAATACACATTGCAGGTCATGGTTGTGTGAGCACTGGTTGGGTCTGGCATGTGCATTCTAATCTGACTGAGCCTACAGGGAGTGAGACAGGGCACAGAAAAGGGAATGTGTTTTTCATGGATGTAATAGGATGCACATTACTTATCTTAAAACACACACACACACAGTAAGAATCACAGTGTGTGTCACTAGCAATCCCAGTTTAGCAGGAGTGCCGTAGCCAAAATCTTAAATTTAAAAGAAGGTAAACTGTGCAGTCTGCAGATCTTGAAATCTGCTACAGCTGTAGGCAATAACAGCCTTACACACACACACACACACACACACACACACACACACACACACACAGTACATTCAGTCTCTGCCAGTAACCAATAGCCTCTCTCTCTCTCTCTCTCTCTCTCGCTCCTGCTCTACTCTCTCTTGACTGCTAGTCCTTCATAATTCCAGCAGAGCTCATGATTCCTTTATGAAGCATTCATTTTTTAATACCGTGCACATCTGAAAATCTGTCCTCTTTTATACATTATTTTACAGCTTTAGTCATGTAGCCGAGGAAGCACCATATCTTCCATTTATCCAATAAGCTCCTGTGTCCTATCACAGGAAATTAAATCGTCACCACCACTGCCGCCCTTTATTAAATTGAGATTCATGAAATCAATCACACCTTCCACAAGTCTCCAGAGAAAGTACAGAAGCAGGCAAAGCGTACAGTAAATATGTTTTACAGTAGAGCTCGATATATTTGTCTGAGGCCAACAGGGCCCAAGATTTAGGCCACTTTCAGACCTCACTTTTCAGATGTTTGTTGTGCTTCAGGTTCAGGGTTAAGCCCATCTTTCACATTAATGGAGTCCATGCAATCATGAAAATCAGAAATTTTCCATGCTGCTTTTAAAAAATAATTGATTTGATGCAGTATCTCAACATACCGACATGCCATTCATCACCCCAGTCCACACACTCCACACATGGATATAAAACAGCTACCAAAAACAGACCATTTTGAAGACATTGCTTTTGTGATGTCCCTAAAACCATAGCATTTATATACAAATATGAGCCACTATGTTAGTTATACCTAATTTGTATCTACATTCATTTGAAACTATTCATTTCATCAGCCCCACTTACCATATAAGTATCGTAGTTTACAGTTACAAACCATTTGTGTCTCAGTATCATTTATTGCTCCAGTCAATGATCTTTTGTTTGTTCATCAATGGTTGGGATCCTCACAAGACCACTGTGTGTGGCAGATCACTCTCATGTCATTCTGAATTGGGAGTGAAATGCAGTGAATCAAACTATAATCTGTCTTTTCAACAAAAAATGCCACTGTGATGGCAAGTGGAACTGGTGAAGTGGACAGGATACAAGATAGGTAATAAAATGGCTCATCTAGCTATTGTCTCCAGCAGTTTAGCCCCGCCCATTTACTGTGAGGTTATAAGAAGTGTTTCAGTCCAAACTGCTTTTTAATGATTCAAAAACAGTGCAGCCAGTCAGAACTGCCAAGTAAAAATGACTGATGACTGACTTTGATGAACAAACCTGCAAAAACATTACAATTAGACCTGAGTGGGTGGGGGAAATATGAGAAAAGTGAGAAAATATGTTAGCCTCTTCCTTTCTACTTTTCATCGTTTCGTTGTTACTTTAACCAATTTTTCGTTCTGACCAAAGTTCCTGTGTTTACAGCCTTTGTCTTGTTTACACTGGGTTTGCCAGTAGTTAACCGCATCTCCCACTTATGGTTTTTCTCTTTCTTTCTTCAGGTTGATCTTGGTTTCTTACGCTACGTCTCAGCCATCGGAACACAGGGTGCTGTCTCTCAGGAGACCCACAGGGAATACTTTGTCAAGTCCTACAAAGTGGATGTGAGCTCCAACGGTGAAGACTGGATCACTCTGAAGGACGGCTCCAAACAGAAGGTACAAGACCTTTTTTGGAGACATTCTCTCACCCTGTTTGTTTTAAATAGTCACACTATTACATTATTTGTTGTTATAGGAACATACTGCATCCGTCAGGAAATGATATATGAGCAGATTTGATTCTGGCAAGAACTCTTTGGCACTCTGCTTCATTTTCTTTATTTAGCCACTATAGCTCATTGAGGTCTCAAGGCTACTTTCCAGGCAGCCCTGCAAAACATCACAACAATGGACACGTGAAACTGTGTCAAAATGTGCAGAAGCTTCTCAATGCCGGCTGCCAGCGTAGCCTAGCATGAGCATGATTCTTAAGAAACACTGCAGTGCAGAACATCATGCCCACTTGAGTTTCTCAGCCTCCATTATTCTCCAAGCCATGAATTTTCAGAGACAGCGAATGCATTTACGAGTTCAGTAAAAACATATGAAAAACAACTCCAAAGCAACCACAGGAGCCAGACTCAGGGAATTCTCTTTTCTTATTTTTGTGAGGGATGATGTCAACATTTGCGGTAGGGATTTCTTCAACAAATGATTTAATAAACACTGAAGGAGTGGGAAAAGGGGTGTATACATGCATACATGTGTGCCTCTGTGTGCATGTGTGTTTAAGCTACTGACATTATATTCAGAGGCTTTGATTGACCAGCCAAGGGAAAGTGTGTATCCTTCCTTTTGTCTCACTGTGAATCACAGCATTTGAAATAGGCCTATTAAGCTGATTGGGAGGTCTGTGTGTGTGTGTGTGTGTGGGTGTGGGTGTGGGTGTGGGTGTGTGTGCATGTGTGTGTGTTTTTGCACATTTTCAGGACAACATTTACAACATACTACAGTGGTTAAGCCCAGACATATATTAATTATACATATATACATATATATATATAAATGTGTGAGTGTGTGTCACTGTATGACTTCACATCCTGACACTATTTAAAAACGAACTGTGTGACATATGTGCGTGTGTGTGTGTGTGTGTGTGTGTGTGTGTGTGTGTGTGTGTGTGTGCGAAATTGCTTGTGTGTGTACACCCCAAAACAC
>JBBPDB010000007.1:6151211-6164262 GCA_037974465.1 Brachypetersius altus
TATATAGTAGCATATATAGTACTCATACTGAATTATTGTTTTATCACACATACACACACACACACACACACACACACACATGCTATCATTAGCTGTGAGAAAAAACAGGGGCCTGCTAAGCTGTAGCAGGAGGTTTTAATCCACATAGCTTAAGTGAACATGGCCGATACTTCTAACTTTCTGACCTTTTAGTCCTTTCAGTAACTTGGCCCCTGTAGCCCAACCCCCCTTCCACTAAAGGCCACTTTCTTTCCTTTTTATCTCCCTCCCTCCATCTCTCCATCCCTCTCTGAGCTCCTCTTCTCCCTCTCTCTCTAACCTGGGAAAAGCCGGGCAGGCTTATGGGCTGCTCATTACAAGCTGTGAGTAAACAGAGTGAATCGGGCAGTGAGCCCGCAGGCAGTGGGGCACATGCAGGACTAATGAGAGGCTCTCTGCCTCGCAGAGCAGAGCCAGGCCCAGGGTGGAGCACCCTCGCCTGCCAGGGCCTTCAGGAGCACAGCCAAACCAGCACCCACACGCATGCACCGGCCCAAATGACACACACACGACCCAGCCTGAGAGACAGCTTATTTAGGGGGCTTTGGGTTCAATTGGTTAGTGGCAGTTGACGCGTGGACTGTATTAGATGGGTCTGATTTTTTTTTGTAACAATGAAAGTCTAAAACATGGACTAATAAATGATGTTTTTCCAGAGTTAATTAGGCACTCGTTAACACCTAATGTAGTAGTTTGTTCAAGTGCACTTATTCTGAACCTAAACCCAGAGGACATGTTAATTTTTATGATTAAAAATATAGGCCGGGGGAAGGGGGGGTGCCCCACTGTAGCAACAACAACATCATCTGGGTCAGAACAGAACCTTCTAACTTTTTTTAATCCAATTTGAAAAGGTCAGCTGCCCTTTATGTTGTAGGAAAGGTACAGCGTAAATAAACAGAACAGTATAAATGATCCACAACTGCTGTGAAGAAAGTGATATATTAGGTTATAGTAGTACATCAGCTTACATGTAAAATTAAGTTGTATGAGGGTGTTTATGTGTTTGTGTTTTGAGGGTGTGTGTCAATATTTGTCCCACAATGTGTGCATAACTTTAACTTAATGCAATTGCTAATGCGAGTATTCTCTTTTTTTCCTCTGTAGCGCCCACAATGCCGCCCACCACACCCGCACCCCCCACCACCCCACTGGACGAGTGTGATGATGACCAGGCCAACTGTCACAGTGGAACAGGTGATGACTACGACCAGACAGGTGCTAACATCAGCCTGCAGAGACTGCGCTCTTTCTCACCACACCCTTCTTTGCACAACTTCCACACTCTCACCAACCATGCTAGCTTTTGCTTACTCACCTCCTGCATCTGGCTTTTGTCTCTTTTGTCTTTGCCTCTGTTTTCACTCTGATCTCTAATGCTAATACATTTAGTTTGCTACTAACTGAATGAACACACGCTTCTGCCAAATATCATTTCAGTTTTACGTATAGCCTTTCTCTATTCTTCTATACACTGCAGTCATGCTGCACTGTGTTGACGTTTTTCCATAGCCTGCATTGAAAATGTTAAAGGTTACTATTATATAGACTGTGGCTAATTTAATGGCTTTCTTCCATAAATGTCTTTTTAAACAAGTAGCATGCACTATATGTCCAAAAGTCTTCTAATGAAAGACTTTAGGTGCCCCCGTTGCTGACAGAGGTGTTCAGTTGATTGCACACAACTCTGATCTCCACAGATTTGCACCATCACAAAGCAGGAAACCATGAAGCGGTCATGGATAGACTAAAATTAATATTAAAATTGCAATCCCCAATGCCTCGGACTGTGGAACAGTGGGAATGTGTTAACTGGCATGATGGAGCACCATTCAATGCACCTCAACGATCCACCTCAACCTTTTGGATGAGCTGGAGTGGCATTTTTGATCCAGAACTAATCATCCAACATCAGTACCTGACCTCACTGACATTCTTGTGGTTGATTACTATGAAATCCTCTCTGCAATTTTCCAACCTCATCAAGAGCAATGTTCCAACAGCAATGTTCCAGCAACAGTGTCAATCTTTCCCAGAAACCAGAGGCTGTTACAGCTGCGAAGGAGAGACAAACTTCCTATAAAATCCTTGATTCCAGACATGTTGATGTCTGCAAACTTTTGGACATAGAGTATATGTGTATATAAATATGATGTGCAAGCCAACAGCTGAGGGTTTAGACAGTTTTTGCTATGTACCTGACCTCATGTTTTCCTTGGCACAGGTGGAACTACCATGCCTGAGACCACTACAGAGATGGACACCTTACCAGGTAAGACCAGACCTGGTACTTTGCTTTATTTTTCGTCTTTCTGTCCCTTAATTTAGCCCTTTATGGGTCAGCTGGTGGGCAAGCGGTTAGAGAGTCGCCCCAACGATCAGAAAGTCAGGGTTTGAATCCCAGGACTCTTTGTGGCACCACTGAGGTTCCTTTGAGCTAGGTACCATCCCTAGATCCCCCCTGTTGGTGGCAGTCCAATGCTTCACTTTGTGAATGGGTTAAATGCAGAGAAAGAATTTCACACTGTTCACACTGTGCTGTTGTTTATGTGTGACTGTAAGTGGGCCGGTTTACTTTATTCATCCAAAACCAGAAAGATAAACAGTATTCTGGTTTTTGATGTAGATCTTACCTTAATCCAGACGTAGTATAAGAAAGTAACCTTTGGCTGGAACTGCTTGTGTGAAACTCTGTGTTGGGTAGCTGTTAATGAGGGTCGTTGTAATTTTGCTTGTTCAGCGTAATCGTTGATTAGCCAGGCGAGACTGCATGCTAATGGCCAAAGCCTGACTGGGAGAGCAACGCCCCTTATCTGACTCTCACTAATTAGGTTGCGCGTGTGTGTGTGTGTGTGTGTGTGTGTGTGTGTGTGTGTGTGTGTGGTCTTGACATGTCAATACAAAAGAGATCTGTGTGTTCCATTTTGACTGTGGTTTATTTGCAATGTGAAACATTCAAAACCATTCAGCCTGTGGTGAAGCTCCTGCATGCCCAGTGCCTTCCACTGCTATAACCCAAATCCTCTCGAAAATGGAAAAAGAGAAATAACTTTTAATTGGAAACTGGTATTTTTGGAGGAATGGTGGCAGAAAGCCAGGGCCATGTTTTTTAATGGGAAATTCTTTCCTCTTCACTGGGCAAATACCCTGCAAAAGCCATTCTGTATCCTTACGTTATTGCATTTTGTGTCATGTGGAGGGACGCAGAGACACTGTACAGATGACGGCAGAGCAGAGACTTTATATTTCCTTCAAATTTCACAATCACTTCTTCTTCCATTTCTCTTGATCGCTGTCACATAGAAGACGAACCACCCTGCATTAAAACAGTCTCAATTTCACACCCTCTGCCTGTTTCATCAACATTATGCACATCTAAATATCACTCACAGTACCTTGTGATCGCTTTTTCTCAAGATGTTCAGGAATCTGTTTACAGCGTTTGCATTTTTCCACTTATTTGTAACATAGCAAGCCACTGCCCCCTAGTGGACACATTTAATACAGCTATCATGCTCTGCAACTAGGAAAGGAGAGTAAAAGGAATCCCCTAAAACAGTGGTCCCCAACCTTTATTTCGTCACAGACCGGTTTAATATGAGAAACTATTTTCATGGCCCGGCCTTTAAGGAGTGGCAGATAAATATACGTATTTATACAAATAAATGATACACATGCAAATGGGGATATTTAAAAAATATAATAATGGGGTATCTTTAAAATATAATATTAAACGTAAATCCAATGTGTACTCGCATCTTTATTAACAGTATTTTCATAACAACGAGCCGACAACAGAACACAGTGCAACTGGTACCACATAACCCATGGCCCGGTACCGGTCCACGGCCTGGGGTTTGGGGGGCACTGCCCTAAAACATGTCAAATAAAGGGATCATACATGATTGTGCTGCATCCAGTACATGCTTGATAGGAACTGATATAATAGCAATAGAGTATTAGAGTATAATAGAGTATTTCTAAGCATATATGCCTGTGTGTCTTTGTAGCTTTCCTCTGGTTTGCCTGTGACTTTGGCTGGGCAAAAGACCCTACATTCTGTGGCTGGACGTCGGAGGAGACAGGCTACAGGTGGCAGATCCAGTCCAGCGGCACTCCAACCCTCAACACTGGCCCCAATATGGACCACACAGGTAAGAGGGAAAAGAGGGGGTAGTAGTAGTAGTAAAGCAGTGGAAATGCTTTCTCAAGTATAAAATAAATCAGTGCCATAGACCCAGTCAATGTGACAGTTTATAAATTAGACTTGTCACATACTTTACTGTTTAAAAGTGTAGAATCATTGCAGCTTGTGTGACAGATAATTGAATCATTTTACACGCGTAGCAGTCTGCTGCATCATATAGGATTTGCTGCACTCAGAATGGTGAGATGTAGAGTTAGGATGCCCTTCCATCTCCTCCCATCAATAAGAGCAATGCTAACCAGCATTGAGAGTCTGTTGTTAGTGTAAATTAATTGGCAGTTAGTGTTTTCCTCTAAGCATGTTAAGAAGTTCAACAGTGTTAAGTTACTGGCGCCTTGGAAAGGTGCAGTAGCACGGCACATACTAGCCTTCACCTTCCCAGTCTTAGTGATACTGTGGTATTCTGTGCGTGACACTATAATAAAAAAAATATTATAGTGTCTCTTATAGAAATTACTATATGTAACTCATCTTCTTCTTCATCTTGTCCAAACTGGAAAAATCATCTAAAATTACCTTTTGTACTTTGGTTATACTATCTCCAACTATCAGTCTTAGTCTCAGACTCAAAGTTAAGAACTCCATCATCCAATCAAAGAAAGTCTATTCAAATGTATTCATTCTGTCATTCGGTGTGCTTTATATGAATATAATAAAAAATAATAATGCACCAGGAAACATGAGGATTAAATGTCAGATGGCAGTGCAGATGTTTAAAAGAAGGTAGAGGAGAATAAAGGTTGCCGTTTCCTTCAGCCTGTGTAAAAGTCAAACTGTTTCTCTACAGGCGGCTCTGGGAATTTTATCTACACCCTAGCGACCGGAGCACAAGAGACGGAGGTGGCCCGGCTCGTCAGTCCAGCTGTGTCCGGCCAGGACTCGGACTTGTGCATGTCCTTCTGGTACCACATGTTCGGCTCACATATCGGCACGTTACACATCAAACAGAGGAGAGAGAGCGGCCAGGCCACAGCCGACGTGCTGCTCTGGACGGTCAGCGGCCACCAGGGCAACCGCTGGAGGGAGGGACGAGTACTTATACCACACACAAGCAAACCCTACCAGGTAAGTGTGGAAGAGTGATAGAATAATATACACAACCAGTCACACTCAGATTTCCTGGATTTGTATGTTACTCAATAAATATTTAACAAAAATACACTCAGCATTCCTTGCCAACCAATAAATGTACAGTATATCCACCATTTGAGAACCCTTATTAGTCAGAAAACATATTTTTTTATCACTACTGACCAACCTAATATTATTATGATTATAATTATAATGATCAGACAAGTGTTAGATACTTAACAAACTATTAAATGACACCAAATGTGATGAAAGACTGAATGAGTGCATTTAAAGTTAAATGATAGTCTAGAATTTGATCACACAACCAGTTAACAGAATGTCTGACATGTTACTTATTCTTTCCGTGTGATAAAGGACACTTGTTTCATTTGACATTTAGAGTTGTGCACTCAACAACTTTCCAGTGCTTTACAGCAATAAAATCTGCAGTTTATGAAAAATTTATCAGTGCTGGTATGTGGTATGCAAAAATCCTTAACTGATAGTGTACATTTTAAAGGATAAGTAGTAAAAAAAAGCTTGTGCAATCACTTTTGACCGGTCATATAATTCATGTAGTACATTAGCCCTACTACAGCTCTGACAAAGCTGAACGCTTTAATGTGTTTGTGTCAGGTGGTGATAGAGGGTGTGGTGGAGAGGAAAAGCTGGGGTGACATCGCTGTGGATGACGTTAAAATCCTAGACAATCTCAACATGGAAGACTGTAAAGGTGAGAAGGCCTGTAATCTACAGTTCAGACAAAGCAAGTCACTACACTAATGTGGCCAAAGGTATCCAGACAGCTGTACTTTAATGTGCACACATTGTTCAAGTGCTCAGTTGTGCACATTCAGCTTGAATAATCCCCATAGAAAAGCATTGTTAACAGAATAGAAAACTCCATAGCAGTCATACTTAAGTTACAATCATCATACCCAATGTCAAATATTGGTTACAGAGGCATGAAGTTCCCCAGCATTGGACAGTTTAGCAGTGGGACTGTGTTCCTTGGAGTGATAGAGCTCCTTGGGATGAGATGGGAAGGGTTCTGTGACCCAGAACTAATAGACAGTCTATTAATTCATGTCAGCTTCATTAGCTTTGTGGCTTTTGATTTAAAATGACAAAGTGGCAAATTATTAACATGTAGTACCAATTTCACTAAATCACTGAATTCGTCTGTGTTTTATAGACCCAGATGTCCCTACAGAGCCCATGCTGCCTGAAGACAACTTCAACGAGATCAGTAAGTGTACTTTCCAAATGTAAACCACACATAGGCGTACTGGGAACTGTTGTTCATTAAGGTTTACAAGTTTTGACCTGCAGATGAAATCCAGAATAAGTCTGTAAACCCTTGATTTGAACCACACACCTAATCAGATACCTGTCTTACTGACCACACCATTCTGTGTATATAGGATAGTGTATTTAGTACAAAGCATTTTCAGAGCATTTCTGAAGTGTTTAAACTATATCTTATATTGTTCTTGTCTTTGTCACTGTGTGGCTGTGCATTTGTAGCAATAGCAGCTTCCTTGGAGATCAATAAAGTTTTCTGATTCTGATTCTGATAACTACATGAACACTTAAACCATTAAAGCTGTTCAGTTTCTTGGAGCAAAATTGTTCCCCTGTGACTGATGTGCTTCTTCTCTACCCTCTTTAGTTGTGGACATCACTGATTTCCCAGAGATTGTGGAGAACCATGAGATCGGTGGAGCAGGGAACATGCTGAAGACGCTGGATCCCATCCTGATCACCATCATCGCTATGAGCGCACTGGGGGTCTTCCTGGGGGCCATCTGCGGCGTGGTGCTCTACTGTGCCTGCTCGCACGGCGGCATGGCCGACAGAAACTTATCTGCTCTGGAGAATTACAACTTTGAGCTGGTGGATGGTGTGAAGCTAAAGAAGGACAAGCTTAACTCACAGAACTCATACTCAGAGGCATGAGGCACCAACCGGTGAGAGAAACCTCTCCTCAGAGAAGGGGGGGCAGGCTAAAACGGACTGTCGCCGCCCTCCCATTGGAGGAGGACAAGGCTCTGAGGTTCTGAGAATCATTTGGGAGGAGAATTGGGACTGAGCCATGCTTTTCTCAGGAGCTGCAGTGACAGAACCTACCAGTAGGGGACACTGTGTACAAAACATTCAACATGAGGATTAAGAAAACGAAACAAAAAGAAATATGTACAGATGATTTAGATGATTATTTTAATTTTTTATTTTATTATTTTGTATTATTTTTAGTTGCTCATTTCTACAATCGGATGCTGGTGTTGAGACCAATATATGAAAATATTATACGTATTTATCTTTTTTTTTTCTTTTTTTGTGAGGAAAAAAAATCGAATCTTTTTTTAAGTCGTTTTTTTGCGTTTAATAGAGATGTGTGAAAAAAAATCCCCAAATGAGCCATGGCTGATAAAGATGGGGGCGTGGAGGGGTATTTGGCCTATAGTGGGCCAAGCATCTGAGAGTGTGGAGCTTCTAACCAGCCCTGTTGGGTTTCAGCTATGGTTCAGTCAGTGCCTTTGGTACATCTTTTTTGGCATCCTCTGTTGATTTTTGAAGTTTTTACATCCCTTTAGTTTTGAGACAAAAACAAGCAAGCAAACAAACATGCAAATGAAAGAAAGAAGGAAAAAAAATATGTTGGTCGCATCTGCAAACCATGACCCAGTTATTTCATCATGCTTTAATGTTGAGAGCTCGCATATTGTACATAAGTTTTAATATATTTTATTGCCCTTTTCAAAGAAAACAAGTAAAAGGACAAAAAAGAAGCTGCAGTATCCCTTTTTCTTTGGTTGTGTGTTGTAAATACGATCGTCTGACTGTTTTGTGAAAGTGAAAATGTGCGCTATTTTCATCCTATTTGGTTATTTTGCCAATCGCCCCTGATATGCAGCTCATGTGTAAAAGCTGATGGCTTGACAAATCCAGTGCGCACATACACACACAGACACACACACACACACACACATACACTGACACTCAGACTAGACTCTGAACCCCCTGCTACACTGTCCATGGAACATTGTTGTGTCTCCATAAACGTTTATACTCTGTCCTCTGGATAGTGGAGGCATTTGTAGACATTTCACAAGGTCTGTTTTAAGACCCCTTGAGATCTCGAGGGGGAAGGCAAGCCTATCTCTATCTCCGCTTCTGCCTCTCTTTATGTCGCTCTGATCAAGTTTTGGATGTCAGTCAGCATACCAAAAAAAACACGACTCATCATTGCCTGCTGTTTTTTCTGGAATAAGCTGCCACCTGCTCTGCCCCCACCCCCACCCCCATCCTTCACCAGTCCCTCTTCAAAGTGCTTCTTACACCGTCCTCTCACCTCCAACGCACTTTGTCGTCACCTTCGGACTGCGTGTCTTTAATGAGACTCACAAATGTGGGGGTGCCTAAAGAATGGTGCTATTTTCTTCGTTGTAGCATTTCTCCCATCGCTGGCCTCATGTCCAGAACTGCTGTCATGCTGCGGGTCTTCGCTGACATCACACTTGGTACAGAGAGGGCGGCCGCCCTGTTGGAGGAGGCTGCAGCCGATTGGTCGTGTGGTTGGCCTTGTGTTTTATGTCATAGCCAAATCAGTGCATTGGCCTTGTGTCTGTACCAAAGGACCATTGCCCTTCTAGGGTGCCAGAAACGTCTCTGCTACACGCCCACCACATATAGGAACAGCAGTGAAACCATCATATCCTTCTGCCGATGCACTGGACTTTGAGAAAATAACACACAAAAGACTGACTACTGATACAAAACATGAACCGTTTTTGAAATCTCTTCTGCTGAGTTGTCATTCGCCATCATTCTGTCACATTGGGAATGGCTGTGAGAGCATATTAACAAGCAAAGCCCTAAAACCTAAGAAGGTCACGTCACATCATAAAACCAATGGAGCTCCACTGCCCCCCCCCCCCGCCCCACCCCCCACTGACTCATGTTTTTACAAGGTTTCTAGGTATGTTTATGTGCTGTGTTGTGTTCTGTGGAAAAAAAACACTCCTCATTTCCCTCCAGTAGTTTCCTCCAAGCTTCATGAACCCATTCCTCAATGCTACGTGTGTGTCTGCTGAGGCTAAAGAGGGACGAGCTCCAGTAAGGTTTCATGAAGAAAGCATACTGTAGCGTCAAGAAGAAGAAAAAAAAACAAGAAGAAACAATGTTGCACTGATAGATATATTTAAAGAGGTTTATGTGTTTATAGCATTCATTTGTAAAAAACAAAATCTGAATAAAAAAAAGACGGTGTTCTTTTTTTTTTTAATAGTTTCAGAATATGTAATATGATTCTGAAATATACGGTTATTAAGATGTTTTCATTATTGAAAAAGGTATACAAATTTCCTATAGTAAAATTCCCATTTACCTGATCGATTATCTCTTCGTTTTTGTACTGTCGTTCGAATTTTGTGCTGATTTTTTTTACGAGAAGAAGAGGAAAAGAATCTTTTATTTTCAATACTGCTTCTGTAATTGCTGTTGTAGGAAAAAAAAAACCTGAATAAAACAGCAAGGCCTTAAAAACTGAAATCACTGTTTTATATTTCCACATCTGCATCACAGGACAATAAAGAAAACCACCGATGTCTACTGTCTCTGATCAACTCAGATCAACGGACATTCCAAAGATTCAGATCCAATAAATGTTTTTCCTAAGACATTCTGTATGTGTTTGGCTTATTATTTGCCAGCTATTTGCTCTGGATGGGACACGCAGTCCTCTACACTCTTTTATATATTATAAAATATTGCATATGTTTACTGACGTCCAATTAAAGCCTTAATAGATTACATCTAACTCTCGCTAGTAAAACAATATATCCAAATGCACAAAATGCAAAGCACCATACTCACACACTGTCATGTATATTTGCAACAGTTTATGCAAAAGATAAATGTGTGAACATTATTAAAAATCTATTTAAATTGCACGGTTCCTACCAGAGCTCTTGAGAAAAAAGCAGCAAAAAAGTATCTTTGTTGTTTGTCAGCTTGACTGTGCCCTAAAAACATGATTAAAATTTAAGTGAGGCAAACCATTTAAATATGCATTTACAAAAAAATACTTTCTCTTTTCTCAAAAAATGCAAGTCCCACACCAGAAGAAACTGCAATGTAATCAATTTTGAGGTACATTTTGAACCCTTCCTGAACATTTTGTGATGGAGCACATCATCCAGCTGAAAATGTCCATTTCCGTTAGGGAACTCTGTTACAGGGGTGAAGGCCAGGACCTAAGTTTTCCAAGCAGAACATTGTCCAGAGCATCTCACTGCCTTCACCGCCTTGTCTTCTTCCCATACTGCGTCCTGGTGCCGTCTCTTTGCCAGGTAAACAGTACATATGTCACACGGGCCGCGGACTGGTACTGGGCCGTGGGTCATGTGGTACTGGTCAGCGGGCTGCACAGAAAAAAAGCATGGATGTTACCCATGTTCTGTTGTCGGCTCGTTGTTATGAAAATGCTGTTAATAAAGCTGCAAGTACACACTGGATTTACGTTTATTATTATATTTTTAAATTATCCCCATTTTTATGCGTATCATTTATTTGTATAAATACTTGGGATCAGACCAGACTGTCATCCTTCAAGTTAGGCCCTGGCCTCAGGTCACCAGTCATCCTTCCTTGGACCACTTTTGACACAGAATGACCCCTGGAACAACCACAGGACCTGTTTTGGAGATGCTCTGACCTAGCCTTCCATCTGTCACAAATTGGGCCTTGTCATAGTCACTCAGATCCTTACATTGACCCATTTGTTCTGTTTCCAACACAGCAACTTCAAGAACTGACAGTTTAATTACTGCTTAATATATCCCACCCCTTGACAAGTGCCACTGTAACAGAACAATCAGAGTTAATGGTTCACCTGTCAGTGTTTGTTGGTTGGAATGTGTGTGTGTGTGTGTGTGTGTGTGTGTGTGTGTGTGTGTGTATTTGTGTGTGTGTGTGTGTGTGTATGTTTTAAGGTAACTATAACTTTCCTATAACAATGCAACAGCTGTTACATATTTTAATTATGTAGTTACCTAATATTTTTGATCTGTTCTTCTTCAAAAGTCTTGCTGTTTTACTGGTCTGTTTTTTAATTGAGGGTGCCAAGTGTTCTGTAATACCTCAACCAAACACCAGAGACTGCTCATGTTCAGTTTTTCGCTCACCAGCTCTCCAGAGTCACGTGTCAGTCATGCTTTATTAAATATTTGCTCGATAAACTTGGTTATATGATTTAAGTTTAAGCTCAGTATTAATCAAAACACCATTTATAATTGACTATTTTGCGGATTTTAATGTGCGCTCAATAAGGGCATGTAAAAAAAAATGTTTGAGGCCAGTGGTAATGGATGAGTGAGTGATGAATAATTGAGCTGTTTGAGTTTGCATTGGCTGATAATGAGATGTGGTCTGGTCAACGATGAAGTCAAACACAGAGCATCAAACTGGGCTTAGCATGGCATAGGAAAGATGAGAGTAATTTTCCAGGTGTGGGCCTTTGTGATGAAATGAAATCCCTTAAAAGTCTCTTCTGATTCATTCACTCTTGGTCACTCAGTCCTTCATATGACCCCTCACTCATTCACTCATTCCATTCCTCATTCACTCTGTTGCTGGCTCTTGATTATTTCCCTGCCTGGTTTTATGTTAATGATTAGACTTTCAGTATAGAACCTTTTCTTTATGAATATAATTCATATCAATGAGTTACACAATCCATTCATATCCATGAGTTACACGATTCATTTTTCAGCGTCAGGGAAAAAATGAAAATGAAAATGACACAGAAACTTTAACAACTGCATATGATTTTTTTTTTTAGTATTTTATGCATGTATCATATGATTTTTTAATACAGTATCCAGAAACTGGCTGGATATTCTGCTTCTCAAAATCAGAGTAATCCCATAAAACCTTTGAGCAGTGGTTCGCCAAATCTTGTTCTGGAGATCTACCATCCTGAGAAGACTAGTTCTAGACACAATCAGCAACACCTGCTCTGGCTAATTAACTTCTTCTGAAGTCTCTTATTGGCTGGGGAGCAGCATGTTAGAAGCTGGTTGAAGCAAAACATGGCAGGAAAGCAGATCTCCAAGAGAAGGTTTGGTGACTACAGTTTTACAGCTTTGTGACATCTACCCATTTCAAACCCACAGTGCTGAACTGTCTTCTCATCGCTGGATGGAGGTAGTAGCCTAGTGGGTAAGAAACTTGTCTGTGAACCTGCTGACCACAAAGTTGCAGCTGGAAATCCCCTGCTTTCTACCACTGTGTCCTCAAGCAATCCACTTAATCCTCAGATGCTTCGGGGAGACTTGTAAATTGCTCTGAATAGGAGTACCAGCCAAATGCCCCTTTACTGTACTGTAGAAATGCCCTCTGAAGTGAGAATGGAGCAAACTTTTCTCTCAGAAGTGAAGCTTTAAGCACTTTCTATCAGGAGCCACTAGGGCTGGGTATCGAGTTCGATACTTTTTAAGCACCGACCGAATTGTCTCGATACTATCGAGTATCGAAAAAATCATTTTCGTTTGGTACCAAATTTCGATACCTAAGGGTATTATCTTGTCAACATCAGTGAGCTAGAAAACGTGCGGCATCCTTAACGTGCCCATACCCGACCGTCACTGGCAGAATGGAAAGCCTCGAGCGCCCGAGCTTAAGCCATGACGAGTAGGAGGGTGTAGATCTTGGTGGTAGTAGCAAATATTC
>JBBPDB010000007.1:6166673-6181343 GCA_037974465.1 Brachypetersius altus
GCTTTGAAGGCCGAAGTGGAGAAGGGTTCCATGTGAACAGCAGTTGAACATGGGTCAGTCGGTCCTAAGGGATGGGCAAACGGCGTTCGGAAGGGTGGGGCAATGGCCTCCGTCGCCCCCGGCCGATCGAAAGGGAGTCGGGTTCAAATCCCCGAACTCGGAAGGTTCTCGCATATGAAGCTGCGAGAATACTTCTGTGCGCAAAGTAAACAAAAATATCTTTATTCAACGATTTATCTCTTGGATTAAATCCAAAATATCTTTATTTGTAGATAATTAATGACAGAATTTAATTTTTTGGGTGAACTAAACCTTTAAGCAGCAGTGAGCCTCACAAATACATAAAATTGATTGACTTAAAATGGCTTGAACTTTATTGAAACTGTTTGCACTGATATATTGTGCTAACTACATTTTGTTCATTTTGTGCTTTTGTCCTTTGTTTATTGGTCTTAGAGATAAGCCTGCTGTGAAAAGTGTCACAAACATCCTGAAAAAATAAAACTAAAGTTTCTCTGAGATTATGTGTTATGTAATTTTGTTAAAATATATTTCTTTAAATAAAAGTATCGAAAAAAGGATCATTTGGAACCGGTATCGAATTCAGGGTATCAGTATCGGTATCGAAAAATTCCCGAAATTCCTGGCTTCCCGAAGACATGTCACTGATTAAATGTAGAAGTGACAGCCAAACAGGTGGTCTCTGTCAGATGGTAAACAGTATCAGCTCTACTCCAGGATTAAAGGAATCACTCTAGAAATGCTACACAGAAAGCAAAGTGTCTTACAAGCTTCGTATAAAACATGGAATGTCTTTTGCACACTTCAAATGTCAGTGTTCGGTCTATAGAATGGCCAAAAAAGTGCAATGCTTGTAACTTGTAAAAATTCTCTTGGAGTCCCATGAGGATCAGGGATTTTTTATTGTATTTTGATATTTCTGGTCTAGCCCAACTGGTCACAGTTCATCACTGTGTAAATGCAACCATAAAGGAAATTGAATATAAAAAGGTTTAAAGTCCCTATTTGATTGTTCAGTACAATGTTGGTTTTGTGAAATCTAGGAATAAAATTATTATAAAGCAGTTATAACTTCACTTCTGACACATTTGTACACAATGGTTGTGTATGTGCATGCATTCATGTTATTTTTAACTGTTATGGCGGATGTTTCTGTTTGGATTAAAAGTAGAAAGTAGCAGTTTTGAACAGTGCAATTCATTAAGCCCTACTGTCCATAACACTGGACATCAGCTTTTACAAATATCAAATTAAACTAGATTACATGGATTACATAGAAAACAAGCAATACAAAGTCTGTGGACTCTATGCACTGCTGATTGTAATAAATGGAAATTTTAAAATTTGTCACCCTACACCTATTATAACAAAGTAATGGAAAAGTACTTTCTCATGTAAACAAGTGGTAGAGAATAAGAGCAGAACCAGTGCTGGGTGTTGGCTGGGCTGAGTTTCTGTAAGGTTAGGAGTTCAGAATGGTGTGTGTGAGTAAGAGTGGAAAATCAAAAGCTGCCATATATATAGCTTTGTGTCTCTATCACAGATTTGTTCTTTTTTGAGAGTTTGAGATTCCTTTCTGTTCTGTCTGCCTGTGAAATTGAGACTTCACTGAAGTACTGAAGCAGATGTTCGACTTCCCAGAAGTCCCAAAACTAGTTCAGTTATGTGTGTCTGCATTTATGTCTGGGTGAGGACCATAAATGGGGACACTTTGCTGGTCTTCACAAGGAAATGTGAGGACCAGCAAATTTTTAGAAAAAAACTAAGCAGAAAAACCGTGTAGTAAAAGTCAAAGAAATGTATTCACAAATGTAGTAATAAGGTGTGGTATATAGGCATGTAAAAACAGTCTGGGAAGATAATGTGTTTACCAAGGTTACAAAGTAAATGTGTCTTATCGCAAAAAAACAAAATAAGTAGAAGAGACGATTTCTTTTCAAAGAATGGTTTCTTTCAGAACACACCGTGCCAGGTACTGACACTGTTACACCACACGGGGGCAGCAGATGCAACGAGATTATATAGTAAATGATTGATTACAGTGAATGGACTGTTCATTCACTGTAATCAACCACGTCGTGGTATTAATACATTTGTGAATCAGTTCCTTCTTGTGTTATACTGTTTCTTGGTGTTGCTACAGCTAAACCTGTCTGGTACCTGGTGTGATCGACTAGTCAGGTGCCCCTGAAAGAATATGCCTTAATGTAGCCCAATTTTCCAGCATTTCTTTTGGAATCAGGGATACTAATGGGGGAATTTGTCTTCCCTTTGGCCTAGTAACACCCTCTACTCTTCTGGCAAAGCTGATGTTGGAACCCCCACAAACCGACTGTGGGCACAATGACCACCTCATTTGGGGATGGTCCAGAGACTCTCATTATATTGGTATTTATTCTCTCATTATATCATTATATATGTTTTTTTCTATTTTACCGTTTTAAGATTTAAGATTCTTTAATCTTTAAGTCACATGCATAGTTATAGAAGTACAACATGTAGGGAAACCGTGTCCTCGAGTCAACCTGTACCTTATCAAATTAATTAAATGAAGTAGAAATTTGAAAAAAGGCTAAACTAAGGTCATATAAATAAACAGATAATGTTAATGTAGAATAATGTTAGAACTAAACAAATTGTATAAGCTTAGCATCCATCTGTACAGTGTGTAAGAAACCTCTGTGCTGTAAAGTGCAGTGTGCTGGTTCATTGATAGACTTAAATGACTGGCAACAGGAGAGATACGGTGAGAGAGAGACTTCAGTAAGTTTTAATAAACAGTTTAAAGTTGTGGTGTTGTGTCCTGGTAAAGAATCTTATGAAGACCATGTGCATAGAAGCTTAACCTGAGTCTTTTTGTTTTGGTCATAACACTCCTGAGGCGATGTCCTGATTTAAGCAGGTCAGACAGATGGTTAGTGGGCGAGACCGGTCTCTGATGATCTGGTTGCTCTGGTCATGCATCTCCTGGTCTCCTACAGAGACGGTAGAGCTGATCTAGTGCAGCATTCGGATGATTTTCTGTGATCCAATCAGATCACTCTGTGTAGTCCTTTAAACTGTTCTCTGCTGATGCCAGACCAGCATGTGAGTCTGGACACCTTCTACAGCACTAGAGTAAAAAGTCCTAAAAACCACTTAAGGGCTCTCTCTAAGCAATGGATTCATCTTCCTCTTCTCAGTAGAAGAAGGGATAGTGTAAATGTAGGAATAGTTTGGAGAGCAGATGGAGCAGATGGAAGAGATTTGTGATCTTCAAAAATCTTCAATGTGTAACATCACTGTAAGCCTGAATAACCTATACAAGAAACAATGGGTAAGAAAAAGAGAGAACTAGGAGAGCGCGAGGGAGAAGGAAGGAGAGCGAGAGAATCAAAAAGAGACAGGAAAAGAGAAAAAGAAAAGGAGACAGAGAGAAAGTAACAGGAGAGAGAGGGAAGGGGGGGGGGAAAGACACTCACTCAAGCATGTGGCAAGTGGATGAAAATACAGAAACCCTCCAGAGACCAGACAGGAAAGTCTGACTTCCTCGATTCTTCAGAGGTGTAGGGGCTTTGATAATGTGCCTCAAGATATGAAACATAAACATAACGCTCCTCTGGAATGTGAGTCCTGAAGAGAGGAGAGAAGAACCAGCGCAGCAGAGCAGGTCAGAGGCCGAGGGGTGTGAGAGGCTGTGACTTCTCCAGAGCAGGTCGAGAGCCTCGCCTCAATCCCCTCTTTATTCTCTCCCTCGCACACACACACAACACGGCCTTTGTCTCAGGAAGCTTGCAAGTAACTGGTTGACTACTGACAGACATTCAACCCAGTGACCCCCTACATTAATGCATAATCTACAAAATAAAACCGCCTCCTAACACAGCAAATGCTCTTTACTGTCCATTTTAGTGAGAATTTCTGGAAAACATCCATTGCAGCAGTCAGTTCTCCTTATGGGTCTGTTGTTTTGTTTACTAAACTATCAAAAGAAGCAGCTACCAAAAAACAGAAAACTCAGTAAAGGATTCTTCTATACTCATGTATATTTAACTGATACAAGATACAATTGTGCTACCACATTAACAAAAAGGGCACTAGTATGACACTACTACTACTCTGATTATGATAAATTACTAAAAAAAAAAAGAGCAGGTCGGAGTTGATTTGTGATATGACAAAAGTACTGGGACGCCTGACCACCAACAGGGACTTCAATGACATTGCATTCAAATACATTGACTTTTCAGCTGCAACAAAGGCTATATATATATATATGTATGTATGAGAGAGAGATGAAATGATATGATGTCCTTTAGAGGGCGCTGGTTTGCGTTCTCTCTCTCTCTCTCTCTCGCTCTCTCTCTCTCTCTCTCTCTCTCTCTCTCTCTCTCTCTTTACTGTGATGTTGGAGTGTGGAGTTGGAGGAGAGTGGGAGCTGTAGGTGTTTGTGGAGGAGTTGCAGTGTTTTCTGGTGAGGGTATGGGTGCAGGGAGCTGCTCTGGTCCTCTGGAGTAAGTTAGGTTCGGTGGGGTGGAGTGGACTCGGTTCTGGCGGAGAACTGCTGGAGGCTCGGAGAGAGAGGAGAAGAGGGGAAAAAGGAGAGACTCCAACCTGCAGAGTCCTCGCAGAGACAAACGCTACAAAGAAGCGTTCTGGAGGTAAGGGGCGATTCTCTTTTTGTTCATTTTTTTTCTCTATCTGTTTGGTATTCCTCTCCTTCCCTCAGACTACCAGAGGTTCTGTGACCCTTTTTCAGCTCCCTGCCTGTTGCAGGCCCCCTTATTATTCTACCAGGCTGGGGGGTTTGGGGCTCTGGGGCTCTGTTAGCAAGTTCAGCTGGAAAGTTGGGAGTGTTGGAGAAGCTCGGGTTCTCCCTCTAGCCCAGCTTTTGAGTAACGGGTCGTCCTGGATGTCTGTTAAAGAGGTTAAAAAAAGGACAGAGTGAAGCTTCTTGCAACTCCAGGACAATAAAAATAACAGCTTTGGCTGTTCATGTCTTCCGAATGTGTTACAGTGTTAAAACACGCAAACTGTCATAATTCCACAAAACCTGTCGTAATAGCACAAAACTATTTGGAATAGTTTGGTAATTTCGTCTTGCATGCTGGGTGTGTTACAAGGTTCACCGAGGGTTAATACAAGTATCCAATATTTTCTATTGATTCCAGTTCCAAAACAGGGCAGTCAGAATTATGTCATCAGATTACAAATACTTAAGCTCACTTTCCACAGTCATTAGGTTTCACATTTACATATTCTTTTGAATGAGATATATATGTCTTATTCAAAAGAAGAAAACGAATGTATTGAGATTTTACGAAAACAGAAGTTCTAGCATCTGACTGATGCCTTTAGAGGGCAGTAGTGAGTGATGTTTGTTTATTTGAGTTTGAACTCTGTGCTTTGTCATTTGGAAGCTACTGAAATGTATTCAAGACACAAAACAAAGTGGGATTATAAGCTGAGGCTCAGAAGAAGTGATTTGAATACATGCTTGTGTTTTATTGATTTGTTCGGTAACTTGTGCGGAAACTTGTCAACTTGTTGTTAAACAGCATTACAAACACTGTTTAATTACTTTTTATGAGTCGTTTACTCTAGTATGGGATTGTTTGCATTCGTATTATATCAAAGAAATGTTGCACTTTTTGCAAAGATGTTTGTAATAACTGGAATGAATCCCCTATTCTACTCCAGCCTCACTGATATAAAGATGAAGGGCTACTGATGGGATTTAGACTGAAACACTAATGTAAAGCAGCTGCAGTAACATCAATGTGTTTCTTGTAAGGACAACAATAAACTGCAAATATGGCACAGTGGTCATCCATGTTGTTAACAAGTTAATCACAAAACACATGCTTTGGGAATATAGAAGTTCCCAAGTTGGGTTTTCAGAGTTTACCTTTGTCTTAAATCCAGCAAGATGATTCCTTTCACATGGTGACTGAGTTACGAGTAGCTGGGCTCTCTACATCATGGTACTCGAGAAGTGAAATTCACTTTTGGTGCTTCAGACACTTCTGAGGGCAGGATTTTCTTCAAGTAAGTAAAAGTAGGAAGCAAAACGTCTTTGATCCCATTTGCTCTCCTCTTACCTCAATTCAGGTGCAGGTAAATTGACATAAAATTCATTGACCTCTTATCCATATGTTTTCAGCTATTGATCCATACTGATCATTAGCATAAGCCTATCCAGTCTGGACAGATGATAAAGGACATGAAAGGACAGAGATCATTTCCACCTGAGGTCCTCAGGCAGAACATCTTGCTGGTATTCAGCTGTTAACAACTAGGATATGAATAAATAAAGTAAAGTAAACTGTTTATTACAGTCCAGTGTGTAAGGCAACTGAGACAGGCATTTCAAGCTTCAAATGATGTTCTCTGAAATGGTTTAGTTTAGATGTACGGATTTTAATTGGTCAAAATGAATGAATTTCTTTTGAATAATCCAAGTGGAGCGCTTTTAAATACCCCAAAGTCATAGATTTGATGAAAATATCCATTTGGACATTACATGGAATCATACAAAATTACTGAGTGGCCACAAATGAAGAAAAACATTGTGTCAGCTGTTACTTTAACAACAATACACTTGTTTTTTAGTGTATTATTAACAAATTTCTCCCCATTTAGTTTTCTGCAGTTTTACCCACTAGCTAGGATCCCAAAATCAGTGCTAGGGGGAGCACTAAGCACAGGCTTCCTCCAAGTCAGGTGAATTTAACCAAACCAATCCGTCTTTTCAAACTGCCTCTAATGCAACATCATTGGACAGTGTAATGTGCTTAAAGGAGAATGCTGAGTGACAATTTTATTATGTTGGCTAAAAGACACCTGTGCTGTCTAGCATTGAGCTGAATGATGTGGGGGAAGGGAAGCCGACCCAGCCCACCCAGAGCGAGCGAAGCCACTTGTGCTCTCCTGATCTCACGGCCATTCTCACCTGGCATCAATCATCTATCAATAATAATGGCAACATGTGATGTAAGAGTAGAGTGGACCTTGTAGTCATGCTTTAACACAGCACAGCGTGAACAGTGTTAAATTCTTTCTCTGTATGTAACCCATTCACCAAGTGAAACACATTGAAGCTGTGGGCATCTACCAAAGGCAGCAACCTGGGAGCAGAGTGGGGGGATGGTACCTTTCTAAAGGCTACCTCAGGGGTGCCACCATCAGTCCTGGGATTCAAACCTATGACATTCTGATTGTAGGGGCAATTCCCGAACCACTAGGCCACAATCTAAACGTATGCAAATGTTCTGATTGTGAAAGTGATGGGATTCATATGTGTGCATCTTGATTTTCCCTCCAGTTAAAGGATTATAAACTTTTGTTCAGGTAGAAATTTCATTCAGTTGTATTATTTTGTGAGGTGTTTATATGAAGGGTTTTCAGTGTTTTATTGTTCTATTATGCAAAGTACTAAGGCATAATTAGACTATGTGTAAACCTGTTGAACTTGAGAGTTCTCTACACGGCATTGTCCCAAGGACGAAAATGACAGATGATTGATTAGATCAGATAAAAACAGCGATGACCAGGCGCCGTTTAGTATGAAGAAGGTTGTCTATCCATTCCTGGTCGTGTCCTTCACAGCTGCAGAGGTACATTGCTGTAATCTCATAGTGATGGTAAACACAGAGCGGTGAGGGAGGGAGGAGAGTGCAAGGAAGAGAAGCAGTCTAATGAATCAAATGACTGTCATTTTAGAACAGACGGAAGGAAAGGGAACCCGTCCAGGACACGTTTTAATCATGGAAGTGGGTGTTGCACCTCCGAGATATCCATAATTGCATTGTGGGGTGTGTGTGAGGGAGTGGCTTTAGAAAATGTAGGCATAGAAAGTTCCGTTATTTATTCAATTATTATTTTTATCATTATTATTAATTCCATTATTTCATCTTTAAGAAAGAGCTGCACAGCTAAATCTCTACTAAATCACTAAAAACTGTTACTGCACTCATGATGTAAATTAGCTTTTTATTTCTTTTAAATAAAGTTCCTTAAATGGTTCAAAGTTACATTCTCACTGCTTCACCATTTTAAGTGGAACATCAAAATGTTAGCCAGATGATGGAAACTTATCTGGAGTCAGCAATGGAACAGAAATGTGTCCTCATCTGGTAAAGCAGCTAAACTGGCAGTTCTTTACTTCTTTATCATCACTGCTGTCTATTTCAGCAAATATCCAGTCAGACTCCCGGGCCTCCATTTCTAAACATGAACATAAAGCCTCTTGCCATCTTTTTTTAGAAATGGATGTATTCACTTATATTTCTACATGTATATGCTTATGGTACCACAGAACAAAACCTGTGTGTGTGTGTGTGGTTGTGTGTATACACAATTACATTTTTAATCACAATTAATCGCATTGTTATACACAAAATTCAATAATTAATTAAAAAAATAGGGCGCTGTGAATAAGTGTGTGTGTATGTTTGGCCAGTTGTTCTGCTATCGCAGCACTTCTGAAAAACTTTCTTAGGGTCTTCTGTCACACTCCTTTTCACAATCAAACCAAACAGGCTACAGATCAGATGCTCTCTTACAGAAGTTTGTGTGTTGTGTTTCTGTTTGTGTTGTGTTTCTGAAAAGTTTAGACACTCTTGACTGTAACGACTTTTTAATGTGTGTTTGAGTTTGTGTGTGGTACACTGTGTTTACCAGCTGGTTCATCACAGCCTGGAAAAGCAAAGGCAGCTGCTGCACAGACCCTTGTTTTATTGACAACACTTTCTTACACTTACATGCTGTTTCTCGAGAGTGTGTGCCCAAATCTGCGCGTGTTTGTCTATTGTCGGTCAGTCAGCCGTGTTAAAGGTCATGGGTGGTTCTGGAGATTTCTGAAGGATTGCAACATTCATTTCATCACAGTGTAGTGCAGTTTAGGAGGATCCACTCATTCTTTGCAATTTTTTGCATCTGTAAACTCTAGAGGTGTAACAATGCATTAAAAGAGGTTCATATCCCAATGCAAAAATGTGACGGTATGCATTGTGGTAATGTGGCAGTGCATCATGGAGAATAAGCACTTTGTTGATTATAATTTCATGTAATGGAATTATTTAAACTAGTGCCAGTCCAGCACATACACACCATGCCTAACCCCCATCCCCCATCTCCTTCTAGCTCTGGTTGCATTAAGAAATTGTGCCAGAAAAAAAGAATCATCTTCACTCTTTAATTCTGAATATTTTAAGAATATTTAATTGTTTTTAGTCTTACTTTGTTAAATATATCATGAGTGCATCGAACTGTGAGCCTTGAATCGTCTATCAAACCAAATCATGAGTTGACTATAAAGTTACAGGTCATAGTTTTTTTTTCCTCTCATGTTGGGGTGAGTGATACTTTTTGACACCGGAACAGGTACTGACTCCTTCATTGTAACTATTACAGTTATGTCAAATTTATCGAATAATCATGTACAAGATGGCCGAATGTTTGTTATAGTAAATAGTACCTGCTATAATCTCAGTCACACTTAGTAGTACTGGACGCGGGAATCCCAGGGGGAAGCTGGTGGTGGAGAATTTGTAGGACACTCTGTAACATTAGGTGAATGCGAAAAAGGAAAGGAAGATGGCTGTGGGTCTTTCTATTTGCTGTGGAACTTGGAGCATCTTTCTGCTCTTAAAATGATTCCATGCACGTTTTAGTATTTCATCAGAGTCACCGTGTCGCCAGCCTTGGCAGCAGCACTCCTTTTTATATATGGAATTGTGAACTAATGGCATGGAGCCAGATAAAATTACACACTGTTGTCAAGCCTCTCAGAAGACGACACAAACACACACACACAAAGGAGTCCCTGTTTTTATTATTATTGTATTTTGCTTTTTCATGTTACATTATATTGAATATCTGGCTTGTTGCTCAAGATGATTCATAGAGAGAACAAACATAAGGCTAATTAATAAATTGTTTAAAAAGGGGCACATGGATTTAATTCATGCATTTATAATGTCACTTTCATTTTGCTTAGATTTGCTTTGGTTGAAGTTGTGAAACTATATGAAGATTTAATGTGCATTTGAATGTAAATGAGCTGAAAATGTTACATGTTGACTTATCAAAAAAACCTACAAAACCCATTTTAGAGAGTTTCTAATCGTGTTTATGAGACTGTTTTGTTTCAGCTGAATGAAACCCAAAACCTTGTAGTCTGAAAAAAATCAGCAAAACATTTTTGTGGCTTTGGTTTGTTTTTCTACCTTCTTGCTCGAGTTGGACAACATTCTTATAGTACTCTGTAGTAAACCACAGTGTGTGGAGAGTCTAAAAAAATGTCCTCTCTGTTGTCCTTGTAGTTTTGTATATGAAACAAACTCTCTGATCTTCATGTTTATCTCTGGTCAGCATTTCAAAGCACTGGCATCTGGAACAGTATGTACATATAGTTAGATAAATGAACAGACATTTAGTGATTTATGAAGTCTCTATATCTCTGTATTTTTTTCTTTGTCTTTCTTGCATATTCTTTACCAATTAAAACAAGATGTAATGCAGAGCAGTGGGAAACACTCACTGTCTTATCAGGTCTTCCTGCTTCTCCTTTTCCTCACTTGTAGAGAACTCTGACATCCAAGAGGTTGATTTGGTTTTGTATTAAGTAACAAGTAACTGAGATATCTTTTGTGTTTCTGCACACTCTGATGGTTGGCATGCATGTCTGTAAGGTCACCACTTATTGATCGATTTATTTATGACTTATTTATAACATCCATGAACCCGGTTAACCTTTTTCTCCGGTTCCTTTTTGTTGTACTGTAATCCAAAACTGCACTCTTGGCTTTGCTTTATTTGCATACACAGCAGAGGGTAGCCCTGTGAGTGAATGTAACTGGCTAAATAGGGAAGAAACATGTATTTTTGTAGTATCATAATGTTAGTTTAATTCCTCAGGTCTTTCCATACTGAGCAGAAGTGCCTTCTAACACATGGAAGCTTTCATGGGCTTTTATTACGCAATAGAGGATGAAGAAAAGCACATAGAAGATTAAGAGGGAGAGAAAATGAGCTGTAATAGTTCAGAGAGATAGTACTAAAAATGTGCCTCATCCTTCTGGCACAAATGGAAACGGGGCTAGGTTTTAATACGTGTTACTGTGGTTCAGTATTTTATCTTCAGTATTTTATCTTCAGTCAGGTAGCCTTTCATTGTGAAAGTAGGCTGTTTATGGCCACGCTCAGTGCTGAATTCCACGATCCTTTATCTTGGCTATTCCTCCAGTCTATGGGAAAGCCCCTCTATCTGAGATTATTACAATGTGGGGAATGTTCACACAGGCCAGAAGAACGGTACATATTAAATTAGCTTGAAATGGGTTTGTAATGACCTGGCATGTGGTCAGTGTGCTGTTATCCAAATTGCATGCATGAAGCGGTCCCTTGGCGCTTGCAGACAATATGGTTTTTGTTGTTTAAAGATAGACTTTAGTGGCATTTTAGACGAGCACTGAAATGCAGTACAGCTTCTCAGTATGCAGCTGACATACTATCATCAATGCATACCTTAAGTAGAGGTGAAATTTGTTCCACCCTGCTGTAATGAAGACCTGTGTGTCCTCTGACGCAAAAGGAGACATCTGAGAGTTATTATAATAGCAGACATCTTTGTGCATTACACAGCCAGCAAAAGAGTGTCTCTAAATGTCTCCACATAGTATCAGCAAGACGTTCTGAATCAGATTCCATTATAAAATGAACCCAGCCCACCTAGAAACAACTATGAATAAAAACAGCTACTTCTGTACTTCAGTTGTTTGTGGAAAGGTCCGTTGAGTCCTTATTTTAGGCTTGGTTATTGTTTGAATGTTATCAATATAGAAACAACTATGAATAAAAACAGGGGGATGGAAGTTTGATGCATATCATACTAGAAGGATGTGGTATGCAAATAAGCTCTCTAATAATGCCTGCTATTTTTATTGTGTGCCTCAGATGTTGCATTTTCATTTCTGCAGTCATTTAGATGAATCGAGGCATTAATTTGATCCAGCAAACCAAATTTTGGTTAGTATGAAGCATCTTTTAATCGTGTTTCATTATTGATTTGGCTAATGCATTTTAAATACAACTAGGAGCAGAACTCCCTCGTCATTTTCTGTTGATTTTATAAGTGAAGAGATGTTCATGCAAAGTAAATTTGACCCATTTCTGCAGACTGTAATGCCTTAACACTTTTTTGCTTCACTTATTAGGCCTTAATCCAAGTCAGGTGTTGACAGTAAATAACCTTCAAACCACTCAGCGCCTGACTGAGAATCTAAAACTAAAAATAATTGACTCTTACAAAGTAAGAGGAGACAATAAAAAACTGCAATGAAGGAACAGCTCTTAAACATGTGGCAGATCTATTATCATTTGAGATTGTGTGGGATCCAGTGGCACAGGACATGATATGTGAATAAAGAAAAAAAAGAATTTCAGTAAATGTGGCCAAATGTTGACAATCATTGAAGACATTTAAGAACAGAGGAGGCTGGATATTACACCACAGCGTACGTCAGCACCACCTTGAACTACTTCAGGCAAGTTGAACGTTTTGAAATGACCTTCACCATTCCAGACTTTAAAATGATTGAACATGTGGGGTAAGATCTCAAAAATGCAGTGCAGGCTAGATGAACTATGGATTTTAAAAGCTTTTTGCAATGAAAAAAAGACGTGATTCGTCTTAAATCACGAAGACAAACTCTGTTAGCTGTTCCCAACCACAGAAGTCTGAATAAGTACTGAATGGGTGTCCAAACTTGTGCACATGCCACATTTTGTATTTAATATTTTGTAGTATTTTATCATGTGGATTAAAATGTTGTTAATCCTGTTTCATACAGTAGTGGCGCGATGAGGGCTTTAATGTCCGAACTGCTCTGGACCTACATCTCCTGGTATGAAGGGAGAACAGACTTGCAGCAGCATTCTGCCGCATGGATCACTCTCTGAAGAGCTTTTCGGTCCTGAACACAGCTATTCCCACACCAGGATGTGATGTTCTGTGTGAGGATGCACAGCGCCTGAATAGCAAGTCCTGAGGATCATTGAAGAGAAGCAGAACTTTCTCAGTTGCCGAAGGTAGTACAGGCACTGCCTAGCCTTTTTGGACTGGACCTGATTGTGAGCAGTCCATGTCACTCAAACACCTTCAATACTTCCGAAGTCAGTGCAACTGTCCGGTAGTCATTTAGGCATGAAGGCTTGGTGTTCTTGGTCACGGGGACGATGGTGGATCTTTTGAAGCACTTGGGGACCACGGTGTTTGCCAGTGGCTCATTGAAAATGGAAGTGGTTGGTTATTTTGTTACCAGTTCTAATTCAGAACCTACTTATTTCAGCGAGGTAATAATACCTTCTTGATTATTGCTTCAGGCTTCTTCTCTGACTTCTATTGCTTCTTTTCTCAAGCGTCAAATACTTAGCTTTTATCTGAGAGTTTACTTGCCCACACTAGATCAAATTAGAAGTTACAGGGTATTTGGCTGTGTGAACATCCAGAGAGCAAGTGGGTTCATTAATGTGCAGTTTAAAGACAGGTAGGCCTTGTTTTGCTGCTCCATCTTCAACACTTAGCTCAGTAGCTTTCAGACGTCAGGTTCTTTCCTGTTACAGTCGTCTTCTGCCGAGTCAGAGGTTAAGCCAGCTACTCTTCGTAAATCATTACAGACCGTAGTGTTTACAACACGTGGTTACAAATTGGATTCTGTTGCTGTCTTACAGCCATAGCTGATATCTAGCTTGCTTTATTCATCATGTTATATTTCCTCTCACAGAGTGATGAATCTCTTCCTTCAGAATCACTCTATCTTTTGGCCAGTACAGTGATATGAATCAGCGTAATGAAAGGTGTAGATGGGCATGTTTGAGTGCCTCTTGTTCCCAGATCGTAAATCATGGAGATGGCCTCAACAGAAGTCAGATCTAGCAGATTCATTGGACGAAGTGGAGCTGATTTTGTTCTGGCAGACATGCTGATCTCTTTCAGCCACCTGGATAGAATCTCTCCAACAGGGACGTGTGCCACCAGACGCTGTATTATCTGAACAAATTGCCTAACTGCATCACCAGCTGCTATGGGTAGAAGTTACTGTGTTGATTTAAGCTTATGAAGGCTGGCTGTGCCTCGCTTTAAATGCTCTGACCCTCCTAGTCGAGGGTTTTGGCCATGCGCCAGCCTGTGCTCCGCTATCCTCGGTGATGAGGCCAGTCTCCTGCAAAGCCAGTGAAAGAAAGCCAACTCAGCAATAGCACGGCTGGCGAGACTCAGCCAGGATTACACAGCCCACGCTGAACTACACATGCACTCAACTCGCATTTTTTAGGAATCGAATTGTTCAGCATTAACCCTTAGATGCCAAAAGTTATAATTGTAGTTTTGCTCTCCTGTTTAAATGCAGTCCTCTGCTTACATAATCACATATTTCCATAAATAATAACATTTGCTTCTGCACTGAGAGGGTTGACTTTGCGCATCTTCACACTTTTTTGTATTTGTCAAAAAATGACTGTATGCACGCAATAATAGTTCATCAATGTTGGTGTCGGAACAAAATCTCACATCTCTAAAAAAGTAACAATAACACACTGCTCCCCGGGCGCTGTGTTCGTAGCTGCCCCCTGCTTCACTTGGTGAATGGGTTAAATGCAGAGGAAGTA
>JBBPDB010000007.1:6181443-6213305 GCA_037974465.1 Brachypetersius altus
ACACACACACACACACACACACACAAACACACACACACACACACACACACACACACACACACACACACACACACACAGCACGGAGGGGGAATGCGAAGGGCAGACTGCTCGCTTCCACGGCTAATGGCCATACACACCCAAATGTGAACGCCTCAGCGGCTCCTGAGCGAAATGCAAAGCCCTCACTGTGGCGCACTCATTGTGCACAGGCAGCACTGACAGCAGGACAGCAGCAGGAAACAGGAGGCTGCTGGGAAACTGGGGGAGCTGTCCACACCACAGGCCAGCACTTTACTGAATACAGCTCAATCAGAGTCGAAACACTGGCAAAGCTAAAGAATCTCAGGGCGGATAGCAACCCGCCTGTCACAGAACATTAAAGGGATTCTTTAAAGGTTCTAGAAAAATTCTTTAAGGGTTCTAGACACAACCATGGCAGCACATCAATGATTCTTTCATGGTATATTTAAAGCAACAAAAAAAATTCTCACACAGAGTAGTGCAGAGATCATACTGACTGGGTGATAGCTCTAATAGAACTGACTTCATTTTTAAGAGCACCAAACTGTTCAAAGGTTATTCAGGCCACTCAAAGCAAAAAATATTAAAAGATGTCCAAGCATATTTCGCCTCAATTTTGTAAGTGTCAGCTAGAACAAAATGATGGTTCTCGGTTGCTGTTCTAAAACTCCTGCATAACATTTACTTGAATGCATTTGTAACTGCTTATTTACTATAAAGAATTTTTAAAAATTAAGTTCCTCCCCAAAACTATTCTAGAGAAATGAAGTCAAATTTTACATTTTATGAATAGCATTGGCAGATACATGCATTAAGAATATCAGAATACGGCATCAACCTACATTTCCAATAAGAGGGCATACTAAAATTATCAGCAACATTGGGCCGATGCTTAAATCTGAACAATATCTGAAACTGATATTTGACAACACACTGAGTGCACAGTGAAAGAGCAATTTTTACAAGACGCTGGCTGGACTACTGCAGTGCAGCTAAAATGTCTGCAGCACAAAAGAGCATAACCTCCAGTCACTCATCCAAGGTGATGGAATTTATCACTCTGGAAGATCAGCTCTGTTGTGGTGAATATAGGGTTTGGTTCAGATTCTTCCGCCTAAATCGTTGCATGGTTGCTAAAATGTCCACTGATATTTCTTCATTTTTGTATTACGTAAAATGTTTCAGAGAAATAAAACCATGTGCTTACAGAAGTAAAGTAAGTTTCCTTAAGAAGTGAAATATACAAACATATGCACGCACTATATCCACTCTCACTGTGGTTAACAGTACTGTGTGTGCCCTGGATGTAAATTTAAACTTACACCTATAACCACAATGCCTCAATAATTTTAATCTTAAACTCAGATGCCCTTGAAAGGCATAAGTAAGTACCTAAAATGACTGCAACATTCTGTCTTGCACATGTTGATTTCCCACACATAAAAGTCTGATTCAAACAGTATGTTTAGTAGCGATTTGGCAGGTGCTTTTATTGTCTGTAAGTCAGTTGTGATCTCCCTCATAAATCGTCTTAACGGCAAAGCTCACATGACCTGAGGGGTGCTGCAGCTGGCTGTCTTTGGACAGATTGTGAGACCAGACTACCCAGATAATCCCCTTTAGAGTCCCAGGTTCGTAAAACCTTAAGAGGCGACACACAGTTAAATCACATGCCTAAAGGGCAGACTAGGACAGGATGATACTTTCTGTCAAAACTGTTTGGTCTGAGTGGTCCAATATCAGCTTTAGGCAATGATAGCAAGTCTTTCAAGCTTCTACACTTTACAAAAAAATCCAATGGCACCAACCTAAGAAGTGTAACTGGGAAAATGAGAGGAAGAACAGAAGGATCAAAACAATGACATTTGGCAGATGATTAATTCAGTGATGGACATATAGTCTGCACAACAATTAATTGTACCTCTGAGGCCAAACGATTGAAACTGAGCATGGCTTAGCTCATGTCAAAGCAGGGCTGCTGCTCATTAGTTCTGGCAAGCATCTATGTTTCCTAGACTCTGAAACAACAGAAGATATAGCATTTATTCTCTGAAATATTCTACGGTACATGAATGTGATAACCACTCAGAATCCTATCATACAGTAATAAAGTGTCAACAGTAATAGTCAATTCAGTTACTTCAGCTAATAGCCCAGGCTTGGCTTGCATTGTGTTGGGACAAGCATCCCACCCACCTGGAGAGAGCGAGGCCAATTATTCTCTCCTAGACTTGCAGCTATTGATGGCCGAGATATCCTCCATTTAGGATTTAACTCAATTCAAAGGCGGTAAGGCAACTCCACTCTGAGCCATTAAAAGACCACAGGTTCCGACCCAGCTGACCACATCCTGCTGTTGTGAACTCTGTAAGGGCAGCTGACCTCAAGCTGCCCCAGAGGTTGCAGCAAATTAGCTACTTAAAAGTCGCTCTGGGGAACAATGGCAGACAAATAAACACTGGCAGAGGGACGGGCTGTGGGCTGGGTGGGTAAATGAGATTACTGAAGGAGTTCTGATGTGGTCTACATTGTTTGAGGGCGCTGCTGTTCTAGCTCGTGCCAGCAGTGTGGCGAGGCACCCGTCCAGCCAGTCGCCCACACTACCAGTACATGTGGAAATCATTTTCCGTCATATGCCGGACCATTATCATTAAGTGTGCAGATCTGAAGCCACATCAGCCAGCAGTACACACTCAGATGGTTGATAAAGAGACCACAACAGAAGACACGACAAAATCCACAGCTGGCATTATTCTCTGATCATTAGACAAGTCCACCACAACACAAACTCGAAAAGTCTCTGTCAATGATAAAATGTGCACTAGTGAGGCTGTTATGAAGCACAGAAAAGCAGATGGCATGTTCTACTCTTTAAGCTTAGGGGGGAAAATCAAAAACAGGTTTTGTTATTTTCTCAGTTTTATTTATAACTCTTCACACATCCACAACTGATCCAGAGGCTGTTTAGTCTGCAGAACTAATATTCAGCAGCTGGCTGACACATCAGATGAACATTCATGTGTTTGATACACATAATTTCATACACTGAAGCGCAACTATAGATATGCAGAGCCGTTCATCTTGTTTTTATTAGGCCTGTAAAGGTCTCACACTGCAGCAGATGTAGTAAATATTGCAGGACCGCTCAGCTTGCTAATATAGGTCGCTGTTATATAAGCAGACAATCTTATGCAGTGCAACACTACAAATGTCAGTCCAGATACTTTGTTCTCAAGCAAAATGGGAATGTATTGTCAATTGATGTTTATTTTTTTATTTTTCTACACAGTTGTCAGTTCAGCACTTGCAGTGAGTTCCCTTAAGCCCACTCTGACCCACTAACAGGGACAGTCCCAGAACAACATGGTCTACAGCATCTCAGTTCATAACCAAAATGAACTTGGATCCATTTTTCATGAAAAAAGCCTGAACTGATTTCCCCAGATTGCCTTAATGTGAGTTAAATCTACAACATCGCACCACTTACTCCTCATCAAATCTTTATGGAAGTCTGTAGACTGAAATTAGCAGCTAATGATGGAGACAAGAATGGAGACACGCATGGCTTGAAGCAATCTGTGGCTGTGCAGTGGAAAGAGAGCAAATTTAGTGACTGAACCCAGAGGGCTCCCAGATAACCAGGGCAAGGGAGCGAGCAAGTGTGTGTGTGTGTGTGTGTTTGATAGCAGGGGTAAATAAGCCCTGTCTGCCGCAGGGAAGTGAAGGTATCCGGAACAAGCTTGCACATCAGCCAACAGCTAACTGCCAACCTCAGCATTCCAGGCTGCATACTGATGTTAGCAGAGAGAGAAAGGCCCCGTTGCTGCCGTTTCACATTTTCTCCTGCACAGATACACACTCAGACCCAGCTTCCAATGTTAGCCTAACAGAATGAGTAGTAGGCTGATAGGTCAACATTCAGTTTATTAATAATCAAAAAATCATTCAATTGCTTTAAAAATGTCACTTTTTCAAGGTCAAACCATATAAATGGACATCATACATACGCGCCACAGATTTAAAACAATTTGCTGGAAAATGGAAGCCTTTACAAATGTGAGCTATGGGATGTATTTGTAATAGCCAGTTAGAAAAAACAGAAATGCGAACATGTTACGCAAAAGGCCTGTTTTGCCAGTGCCAGGACTGAGACATGGCAGCACTGACCTGAGGCCATTCTGTCTGATGACTGAAATCTGATACTGTTGTCTGAAAAAGTTCTAAAACATTCATCACTTTTTATACGGGCATGATATCTCCCTGCCGTAGCAGCACACGGTGCCTAGCCCCCCCCTACCCAAAGCAACTCATTTTATCATCACCAGGTACAGTCTTTTAATCCAGCAGATACATTTAAACACGCTTTGAAAAACATTTTGTGATTTTGGCTTCCAGAACCATTACGTCAAGGCAAATAATGTCGCACACATTGATGGGGAGCACAAGAGGTCACTACACAAGGCATGTTAAACTGGTCCCCAACCAGTGACACCTAATCCTATAACGAGACACTCCTATTTCATTTACAGACAAGGTCATGGACTAGCAAGATTTTAAGTGGTAACGGAGGTGTATCACATATCCTGTATGCGAAGACCCTAAGGCTAAAGGCCAGAACATAACAGCGATGTGCCAACACAAAACAGTCATTAATCACTATATCTATATAGCCTTTAACAACACATTACCCGCACTGGACTAAGCACCATGTACCCGCCATTAGTAAAGCAGATTAATTCAGAGTGGAGAAGAGGTGGGCCAGAGGTAGGCTTAGTCAAACAGGGGCAAAGACAAGTACTTATATAATAGAACTTATATCAGGCTTATATCAAACCACACTAAAATATGAATTTTACATAAAACATATACACAATAACACAAAATCATTCTTAAGCACTTGAGAAAACTCTACAGCTTCTTTCATCAAACTAAACACTAAAAATCCATGTAGCTCTAAGCAAGTTGCTTTTATTATCTGATTAGAGAAAGCACCTCTGAGAGGTAGCGCTGATGTTAAAAGTCTAAACATTTCGGAAGGAAAACAAATGATAATTTTGTGGATAATACAGTTTTATCGCTAAGCATTATCCTGTAATTATGGGTGAGGCGGCTCAGGCAGAGCTATCAGCGGTCATAATAAACGGACATAATTGCTGTGGCTTGGGCACAGGACCCGAGAGACATCTTAACTGTTGCAGCCAAGCATAGAACAATTTCACATGATCTTCTGTTGAACCTGACCGCGGGCAGGACTCACATGAGCGTGAATACTACTTTAAAAAGAACTACGTATTAAAGTGAATGGGTACAATGACTATGACATAGTTGGGCAGCGGCAAAAGAAGAGTATTACACTTTCATGATGTACAGCAGTTGAAGAAGAGAAAAAGCCCCAGCAGTGCCACATTTAAGAATATTATCAACTAGTTAACTACCAATATACTGGTCTTAACCAGCTTTTAAACCTGCTGCACTGCACGAAAGCAAGTTAAACAAGAGTAATAATATTTTTATAGTGTATAATGCAGTTGATCGGTGTTCCTTATTCACTAACAATATCTATAATATGCTCTTAAAATAATACTGCACCATAGTATGACCCTTAGTGTGGTAAAAATGTAAAATAATCATACAGTGCACCCCTAACTTTGCCCAGTGAAATAAGATAAAATGTAAGTCAGCCTGTTCCAACCTGTCTTGGCCCCATAATAAAAGAGATCTGCATCACTGATCTTGTGTGCAGTTGGAAATAATGGAGTTTAATTCTACCAATGAGCCAAGACGGGCGATATTTATGATATGATATGGTTAGTGCGATAAATGACATCATGATTAGCTTTGCCTTGCGTAAACAGCAGATAGAACTAACTTTGTAAAACAGAAACAGCTGGAAAAACCTTGGTCTTCCTACCTGATTGCATCCCAGAAGGTTACGACCACCATAGTTGATTACAAAACTAAAACATTTATTTTCCATTGGAATTTAAATACTAAATACTAAAGTCATAGTTTAAATACTAAAGTCATGCATTACAATGCATGTTCTTGATGAACTGGTTAATAAGAGATCCGCATCACTGCTCATGTGTGCAGTTGGAATGAATGAAACTATGGAATTCTATCGATCAACAAAGAGGGGTGATTTTACGATATAATATGGTTAGTGCTATAAATGACATCCTGATTAGCTTTGCCATGTGTATTACAGGTTTTGTCTATGTCTATGTAATTACACTTAACAACTGCAAGTTTCTGATGTAGAATAGGGTCCAAAGTGCTGTAGCTGTTTAGGGTTTCGTCCTGTTGTCAGAAAATCACGAGCCAATCCCAAGAGACCAGGAGAACAGAACTGGTGCTGCTTAGTTGGACACATTGGTGCATTGTGTCTGATAGAATTGATCAAATCTTAGAGCAAAAAAAAAATAATTCACAAAATGTATTGTGAAAACATCTTTATTCCCAATCGTTATTGGGAATGTTGCATACTTATAATTAGGGATGCACCGATTGCAATTACTGATTTTTTTGCAATTTCTTTAATTTTCTTTAATATAAAGCTTTTTTTCATAACAAATTTTCTTTACAAATTTAAATAAATAAAATGTAATACATAAAGAAATAAATAAACTCCCCAAAAAAGATTGGTTTGAAATCGGCTATATGTGCAAGTGATGGGCCGATCGCCGATCAGGCCAAACATCGGCTGATTCCGATCACTGGCCGATCGATCGGTGCATCCCTAGTTTCAAATGAAGGAGGCCAAAACAGGTTAGATCATCTCCTAAACGTTTTGTTGCAGTGCTGGTAGGACAGTTCGTCTTTACAGCCCGTGTGGTCTGAGCCGAGGATGAGAATAGCACCAGAGTAATGTCAGAAAGTGGCTGTGGAAACATAGACCTTACAGAGGATACTGCCACACATGCATGATCTAAACTGGTCCCACTGCCCGACAGAGTGTCTGCATCTGTGTGTATTGAGCACAGAGCAGTACATCAACTTAACACTCAACACACATCCAGAACGACACAGAAGCTGGTCATTACTTCTGTAGGTGCTGTAAATATAAATATGGTTACATGAAATAGCATAGATTGTCAAAAGGTGAGTTTCAACACTACGGACTTCAAATATAGACTATTCAGTTGTTCAAATGTAAATAGTTATTCAGTATCAATTATAAATGATTAAGTTACTTTGAATGTGTCGGTAGCTACAATGGATCATTTAAGACACCGACATGCACTACACTCATCCCAGAGGAGCTGTATGTGAGAATGCAATTAAATTCAGTTTTATTTATGTAGCGCTTTTTACAACCAAAACTGTCACAAAGCAGCACTACAGAACCCAGAAAGCAAGCCAAAGGCAACAGAGGCGAGGAAAATCTCCCTGAGCTGGAGGAAGAAACCTCGGGAAGAACAAAGACTCAATAGGGGAACCCATACTCTCTCCTCTTCCTCCTCAGTTAAGAGTCAGTAGGTAGATTATGTTTGAAAGGCAGCTGAGAGTCTTAAGTCCGCAACACCAGGAACAACAATCTCCTCCGGAGCTTTAAACAGCAGTTGCCCTTGGATGGGGGAAATGTCCGATTGAGTCAGAGTGTGAGTAGAGCAGATCATTGCCCTGAGAATTCATAGCAGGCGAGTGTGCATGTTTCTATGTGGCGCAAAAAACGAAAGAATTACAAGCAACCAAAGGTGAAGAAGAAGTGTCATTTACATGAAGACACCAACAACATTGTCGAAGAGGTTTTGAAACACCAGAATCATCTGACATTTTAGGGAATGGCGAGAGACTTCGATTTGCTGTAAACAAAACACTGATTTCTGCAGCATTTTGATATTTTATCAAACCCAGTAGTAAACTTGAATTTATGGTATTTAACCGTTCTTGGTAAGATATCAATGGCTTGTTCTTTTTTTAATAAATACCCTGCTAAATTAAAGGTTTGCTAAATATGCACTCCTGCTTACACCTTTGACAATCAGACACTGTTAGATTTTGGTAAATGTTAGTACCATCAGTACCAGCTATTAGGCCACAGTAGGTTCAACTGTGACACCAAGAGGTTCATATATCTTCTATATATATCTTCTATTTTCACTTCAACAATGAACCTGGAACTAATATTACCTAAAGCTAGTCAGCAGGAGAGGAGGACCACTCAAAGCGCTACACTGTTTGTACATTGCGAGGCTGCTCTACTTTGGTTCATACCAGTGCGAGGGTTATACTGACATTAATGGTGCTTTATTACTGCTTGTCTCAAATAGGAAATAAATTCCCACCCCTGACATGTATCTGCTTCAGTTCAGGCTATCTATGGCATCTATGTCACTCATGTATGTCAAAAAGTTCATCACGGTATCATATTCTCTGTAGCCAATAGAAATACTGTATTAATGTGCCAGTGTCAGTATCACAACACTTGTAATGAATGTGGATTTTTCAGTAACTTCCATGAATTATTCAGTAACATGGATTTTCGAATATTATTCAGTAACTACTATTAATTACTCAGTAATGACTATAAAATAAAACAGCTGTATATTATTCAGAAAATACTATAAAACTCACACAACAGCACAATCATTTACAAATACACTGCAAGTTTCCCCATTAAATATTTGCTTACATTTACACCACTAGTACTTGCATATTAACACACAGATTTTTTCATCTTATAAAGGAAACTGGTTTGGACATTTTCATTTACAGTTGTTCGCTCAACAACTTCCCAGTGCTTAAGAAAAACAAGTTCTATAAAATAAATGAATAAGCCTAGAAAACCCTAGACTGATTTGTTTCTGGACAAGTAATATGTTAAGAATGTCACAACATGAAAAAATGCTATTTTTTCCTGCAATAAAACGAAGGTACATGCACTACATAAACTTCATATCTCCTAAATAAGTGATAATTAATGTATATTAAATGAGTGCTATGGGTTACGTTTGAGCTTGTTTATTTATGACAGTTTGCTTGCTCTGTTTTTAGAAGTGAAATACAGTCGTGTTTCCAGTCTGTAGCAGAGGCAACACTCTGAGGCGGCCGTAATAAAAACAGTAACTCTCTTGTGCCTGATTGCGGTGCGTAATAGGGTGGAATTCCTCTGGAGCTGCCTCACCTCTACTCATTGAGTCTTAATGTGAACCACATGCATTGTGTTCAGAAAAGGAGGCGAGTGTTTCCAGCCTGACCCGGCACAGCCCTCTCACACTCGGGGTCCTCAGCCAGCCCTAGCTGCCATTTTTGCCCTGTTCCATGCCTGTGCCTTCAGACACACCATGTAATTTTGAGGGAGCCCAAAGCTACCAGCATTTAGCCACTGTCCTTTTGTCATTGTAATTTGGTCTCTCTGTCTATTGTGTGGTGTGCATTCATAGCAGGCATGCACCGCTTTTCAGCATTAGTTTTTCAGTTGATAGCATTCTGAAATGCTGATGGGATCTGAAATCCATGTCAGTAGTTGAAATGTATAACATGAAATAATGCAGTGTCTTTCTGCACATTTTACAGAAAATTTTACATTTCTTACATTTCTTTAGCAATTGTAACAAATACATTGTGTGTGTATGTAGGCGTACAGTGTAAATAACTTGTTAGCATTTGTTCTATGTATTGCATATCTAAATATATAGATCAGTGCTTAACCTTAGACTGCAGCACGTCTTTTGCTTAAAAAGGAACCGAAATGTACACTGATTTCTGTATAGGACTGTATGTAATGCAAAGTGGTTTTTCTTGATCTGAGGAGCCTGAGCTTAATATGCCAGATGATTCATTGGCCTGAGTGATCACAGGCAGCAGAAATCAATAATACTTTACCTGGAAGGAGAGCCATTTGTGTATTGAACTGTCAGCCAGTTTGAACATCCTAGGCCTCTGAGGGGCGGCTGGCAGTTGTATTTTTGTGTTGGGGGAGGGGAAGAACAGGCTATAATGGTAAACAGATGTCCCTGACCCAAATGGACCTGAATTATTTATGGCAGAAGGACAGTTTAGATGTGCTGCTATGTTGTAGACTTTGTTTCTAAAAATGAAATACTGTGATTCTGAGGTGTGAGACAGAGCACATTTAGCAGTGCTTCAATGCACATCTGTGTAAAAAAAATAGAGCTTACGTCAAATGGGGGAAAAAAACTTAGTGGATAAACCCATTTTTATGTATTTTACCACATTAAGTCTTTAGTAATATAATTACATGCTACCTTTTTTTTCCCAGTAAAACATTTTGGAACATTTTGAAAATACTTTTCTCGGCCTATTATTGTTCTGTTAAGTTGCTTTTAAAGGTAAAAACGACTCCAGTGACACCACTGTGTCAAAGTAAACTATTTTTGGCTGAGGAAAGAGCTATTAGGAAACTACCAGTCACACTCTTGGCTGAGAACGCCATGTGAGAAAAGGCAGAAGTGAAATTAACCCCTTGGCTCTTCTGTCCCATAAGAACTCAGAATAGAACAGCGTTGCTGCTAAGCGGAAGTTCATGGCCCCTGCTTGTGTCCATCACATCACCAGCCTCATAGAGGACCTGAAAACAGTTGTGGAGTACCACTGAAGTTTCTTTTGAATGAATACATTTTTGTTTGAAAAGTTGTATATTGTTAATCAGGAGATTGTGGATTACATCCCAGTGATTCTGTCGTCTATGCCCAGAGAGTCCAGAGAGAACAACTGGCTTTGCTTTCTCTGGGTGGGTAGGATGGCCCTCCCACTCTCCATCACTCAGGATTATACTAGCCAGTCTGTTAAGCAATCCTTCCATGCACTTTATCCGAGTGTTTGTGGTATTGTGTAATGTGGGATGTCTTAGCTAGTGTGCAGAATTGAACATGACTAAATTGGGCAGAAAATTGGGTAAAAAGTGTCATATTGTGAATACTGGAAATGATCTACAGTCTTTCATTTCTCATCTTGACGCCTTCTATGTCTGCATAATTTCTCCGTTTTGTTTCAGATGGACCTTAAACTACTTCTGATATCAACATTGTTAGGAGTTATTTGCTACAGCAGCGCCCAGCCAGGTAATGTGATTCGACTCTTTCAGTTTGTTTTTCACTTTTCTTTTTATTAACTGTACAGAGAATGTCATTGAAGTCGCGCGGCCTCGAATAATTCATTCTAGTCCCATCAAAACGAGTAAACTGTAATTTAATATGATCATTAAGTGACTGCCTTCTTCTGTCTGCACGTCTGAGAGCGAAGCCCTCTTTCACAGTAATGTCCTCATGTCATTACGCAGACGTAACTCCGCCTAAGATGAATTGGAGCATTAAACATAATGGAAAACATGGATTAGTCCATCTCTGGCTCCAATTACAGATGACCACAGAGTTTCAAATGAAGCGATGCGAGAGAGGCAGAGCTCCCTGCCAGTTTTTTTCTGTACCTCATGACGGGCGTTTCTGTTGCTTTTGTTGTCCACAGAGGGGAATGAGTGCATCAAGGCTAATGCAGAGTCCTGCGGGGACTGCATACAAGTGGGGGCAAAGTGTGGGTGGTGCACGGACACGGTGAGTAGAGCTTACATGCTCAGTTTAACGGGTTCCGCCCAAACAAACAACGGAAGAATAGCTTTTACGCCTGGTAACGCAGGCCACAGGTTCACTCAAGTAATGTGCGTTTGTGTTTTCACATCTTGTGTTAAGTTGATCTTGTTGCTAAGAAATGGAAAACTGTGATTTTGACAAATACAGTGACTATAGCTCAGAAATTCCGTTACGCTTGTAGAAAAATAAACAGGCCAGATGTTCCTTCAAGCTCTTTGTGACATTGAGTGTTAAAAAGCATTTGATATATGAACATGTACTGCATATAAATATACATATATATTTGCTATACACAGGAACACAGACTTGTAAAAACAGCTCAGAATATCTTCAGCTTTGACCACTCAGTAAACAAAACATGCAGCTGATAAGAGTTAATGTTGCATTTGGAACATTTTCGAACCAGCAGGAGAACATTGGTCTGCTAGATGACTAGATTACTCTGTTCCTGAGGTGTTTGGTGTTGTGGTTGAAGTGAATGTCCCAGCAGTCCTCTCCAGTTTTGTGTGGTTTAGGGTGGGATTGAAAAACCAAAGCACAGCTACTCCTGTTCCTCGAATCCATAAAAAAAATTGCCCAGAGCCGTTGAGCCAACTAACTGCTTTCCCAGATGTATTGAGTCAGATTCTGACATTATATATGAAGCAAAGCTGTTAAAATGTAGATAAAATGGCTGGTAAAAGGTACAGCAGCACTACTGATGCTGCATCATGAGCAATGTAAAAGTCTCTGACTTTGATGTTCATCAATGATTCTGTAATATATATTTTTTTCCAATTTTTTTATTCATTAAAACTAAACAGGTTGTTTTTTACTGTACTTCTAAGACCAATATATACATTACCTCTGTTCTGATTTGCTGTTATGTATAATGCCACATTCCAAAATCAGTCTAGCTGACGCACTCCTTATGACTTCAGTGTGAGTTGGCGAGGCGTAACTGCAGCGGGTTGTAAAAGTGGGTACATGTAAACAGCCATAAAATTAAGTACGTTTGAACATATCAATAATGTGCCGGTGGCCCCACATTCAGTCTTAAGGGGTTACAGCACTTGTGTTTCACAGCAAGGCAAAGTAGCTTTATATACTGTAAAAATACTTAGAACAGAACACAGAGAGAGCAGAGTCTCTGCTGCTATAGTGTATATTCAAAACAAACAGTTGCCTGCATGAAAACATGACGTCTGACATAACCCTAACCTTCTCTGCAGGAGTTCCTGAAGCAGGGTGAACCCACATCAGCCCGGTGTGATGAACTAGACTCTTTAAAGAAGAGAGGATGTGCGGCAGCCAAGATCGAAAACCCTCGGGGTGGCCGGAGGATCCTCAGAGACAAACCTGTCACCAACCGCAAGAAAGGAGGAGAGAAACTTAAACCTGAGGACATCACCCAGATCCAGCCACAGAAACTCTCCCTCAGCCTCAGATCTGGTACAATTAAAGACTAAGCCAGGTTTTATACTGTAATTTTACAAATGACGCCCATTCATAGTGTACAGTACAGTACAAATGCTGCCCTGTTTTAAAAAGTTAAAAATGTTCTGTGTGAATAAGATAAGCATTAGTTAGTTCCATAATTGGGAAATTTGCATTGTTACAGCAGAAAAGAGGAAATTAAGAGCAGCAAAACAACAGAATAAAAGCTATAGAACACAACAGTATAATATAAAAAGTACTATATAAATGTACATATAGAAGTTTGTGTGTATGCGTATATGTATGTAAATACAGGTGTCCTGGAGTTACGACACGTATCTGTTCCTTCGACAGCGATGTAACTTGAATTTTGGTGTTAGTCATGAACACACTCTAGTCTAAGTCACTTAACTGCCTAACACAGTTGAAATATAAAAACACAGCTAAGCCACAGAAAAAAGGAGAAGGAAAATACCCTCACTCATACGCCGCGTTACTGCGTATTTTTCCGCCGTGCGTAACCAAAGTATTTCACCAACGTCCATAAATACTAGGTTAACGGTATAAGTCGAGTGGGAGTGAGCGCCATAAACCTGAAACATTGTATGTCAAGACCGTTGGAACTCGAGGACCCCCTGTGTGGTTCTGGGGTGGGGAGTTGTGCAGGAAGTCACAAATTAGGTACGCAATTGCGCTGTAAAGACCGAAAACCGGTGCACATTTTGTGTCCCACTTACGTCTATTCAGGCTTGCATACC
Organism: Brachypetersius altus; assembly: GCA_037974465.1. Lineage (NCBI taxonomy): Eukaryota > Metazoa > Chordata > Actinopteri > Characiformes > Alestidae > Brachypetersius > Brachypetersius altus. The sequence continues at coordinate 6,195,191 of JBBPDB010000007.1, forward strand.
ACTTATGTCAATCCCTGTATATAAACCTATATAGGTGTATGTATGTATGTATGTACACACATGAGATATGTATGAATATATGTATGTGGATATATCTGTGTATTGGTAATACATATACATGACCTTCTTGCAGGGGAACCACAGACAATAGATCTGAAGTTCAAAAGGGCAGAGGACTATCCTATTGACCTGTACTACCTTATGGACCTGTCCTACTCCATGAAGGATGATCTGGAAAATGTCAAGAACTTGGGCACCAGCTTGATGCTGGAGATGTCCAAGATCACCTCCGACTTCAGAATCGGTGGGTTGTCATAATATAATACCATAATGTAATACATAATATAATACATAATATAATACAATACTACTTCTGAATTTTAGACCAGTACCCTGTTAACTACCCTGTGAACTAGGCTAAAAGTGGCTGAGATTGAGAGAAACTGCAGTTGTCGTGTGCTCTATATGTACTGATTTAGCACTTTCAGTAACATTTCTTTTTAGGTATTAGTTACTGTCAAAAATAATACGCAAATTATTATTTAAAAGTCTGTTGAAAACCTATTTAAATTTTTGTTCAGATTTTTACTGAAAAAACAGCAAAAACATTTTTTTTTCCAGAAAAAAAACATTTTTTAAAAAAAAGTTATTTCTTCATAAATAAATTAAAGTCAGCTTAAGTCATCGTTGTCTGTATGTACAGATGTGGAACTATTTTTCTCACCACTTTCAGAAGGTATTCTGTGTTCTTAGGGGACTGTATATATATGTATATATATAGCTTTATAGAGCCACATAATGCACTGGACTTTGTCAAGTGTCTCCAGTCTTTTTATTGCTGCCCTTAAAAGCATTTATAATGTTTTAGTACCTATTTTATGTGAAATCAAATGTTTTGACGTTTTCTAAAATCCAGCCTGAATTCACTTGCCATGTTTCAATCATCTTTCACTATTTCTACCATCAGTGAAACCATTGGAGGGCCACTGAATCCATGCTTTTAGTTGGATCGGCTGATTGACATATTTTAGAGTATGACTGGCTGCCAAATGATGATAAAAGCAACAAATAAAATGCTGTAAAAAATAGTTCTGTGGTCTAATATACAGGTGGCTGACTCTGCAGATGTAGTGTAGATAAGGTCTGAGATTTCACAGGAATGTACAACACTCACTGCATGTTGTTTGGTAAAATGTTCTCTAGATTATCATTAAATCTGTGTGTTAATTAGAAGTTTACACATACAGTCATTTGTGTTTCAAAGCAAAGCAACATTATATGCTGAAAGCTTGGTAGTATATCCTCCCTTGTTGCAGTAAAGGCAGCACAGTGATCTGGTCTTAAAGCACATGCTATAGTGTGTATTTATAATCGTAAGTTCTTTAACAAGTGAAGTCTTTAACAAGAATGCACCCATATTTCCATCTGTCAGGTTTTGGCTCCTTCGTGGAGAAGACAGTCATGCCCTATATCAGTACCACTCCTGCTAAGCTCCTGAACCCCTGCACTGGAGACCAGAACTGCACCAGTCCATTCAGCTACAAAAACGTGCTGAAGCTCACCAGCAATGGGCAGCAGTTCAACACTCTGGTGGGCCAGCAGCAGATCTCTGGTAACCTGGACTCTCCAGAGGGAGGGTTTGATGCCATCATGCAAGTGGCTGTCTGTGGGGTGAGTGAGGAGTGCTTAAAATTAAGGAGTTATTAAAGTCAATTTGTTATACTTGTAACTATTATAGTATTAGAATAAAGGAATAAAGCAGTTAAAGAGGTAAAATGGTGCTTTTTCACAGAGGAAAACAAATTTGTGCTCTCTGTAAGATTGTTTTGAAAGTCACTTTGTGTAGCTGTTTGTTTTCATTGGCTGTGCTTCTTACTCTCTCTCTCTCTCTCTCCCCCTCTCTCCCTCCCTCCCTCTGTTTTTTCAGCAACACATTGGCTGGAGAAACGTCACTCGTTTGCTGGTGTTTTCTACAGACGCTGGTTTCCACTTTGCTGGGGATGGAAAACTGGGTGGAATTGTGCTTCCTAATGATGGCAAATGCCACCTGGAGGACAACATGTACACTATGAGCCACCACTACGTACGTGCTATGTGAACTAATCCGTGCCACATAGCTACTCTGTATTAGATTAAATATTAAATATTTAAGATTAAATATATGTTTACTTATTTGTTTGTTTTAATTTGACAGGACTATCCCTCTATTGCCCATCTGGTACAAAAACTGAGTGACAACAACATCCAGACCATATTTGCTGTCACAGAGGAGTTTCAACCTGTTTATAAAGTACGTTTTCTCAGCTGTGTGTGTGTGTGCACATACTGGGCATTTCTTTCATGTTGATTTCGGGAGTTTACTTTTTCTCTGAGTTAAATTCTTTTCCTCTGTTTAATGTCTGGCTTTTTCAAATCTGTAAAAATGTTCTCCCGGCCAGTAGCTTGTGTTCACGCTCTAACCCGAACATAAGCAAAGCTCCATAGGCTTCCATTCTCCCCCCTCTTTAATGGAATTAAACAAATCTCTCATAATAACTAACATTAAATTGTGCTATCAGGTATCTGAATCTCTGGTAGAAAGGAATTCTCTCTGAGGCTGCGTGAACCCGCCTCTCTCTGAATTTGGAAAGCTGCAACACCAAAAATAGTCTCTAACTCCAGACTTGGCCTTCGCCACACTCCAAAATCACCGTTTAGAATTCCTGGCTGAAGCGTAACTGGGCCTGTTATGAAACAAACTTACTTTTAGTCTGTTCTAGGCTGCAGTGTTTTATATTTGTCTCTATTCCGTGGCTCACACCCAGACACATTTTTCTGTGTTTTTTCCATCTTCCGCAGGAATTGAAAAACCTCATTCCAAAATCTGCAGTGGGAACACTGTCGGCGAACTCCAGCAATGTGATCAATCTTATTATTGATGCCTACAATGTGAGCACATCCACTTTTATGGCTTTGATTATTTTTTAATCGTTCAACTTTTAAAAAAAATGCATAAAAACTCTTTATTATTGTTTATTACAGTCTCTGTCCTCAGAAGTGATCCTGGAGAACAGCAAACTTCCTGAAGGAGTAACCATCACCTACCAGTCCCGCTGTAAAAATGGAGTGGTCAGTTTTGGAGAGGAGGGACGGAAATGCTCCAACATCTCCATAGGAGATGAGGTGAGACCTCAGTAGACCCCAAATACTTCTCCAGATCAGAGATTATCTACGCATTATCTACAAGAATTTTTCTGTCCTGTTACTATGATCGAATTTGTATTAGCCACATTCAAATTTGTCTTAAACACACAGTATGGCTGCATTAAAGCTTCAGTTTATTCAAAACACTACTGAGCTCACTCCCTGCTCTAGAAAATCTCTTAATATAATATGTGGCATTTCATGATTTATGTTCTTAGTAAAATGAAAACATTGACTATGGTTCAGCATTGTAGTGCCAGGTATGTGGAATATAGAAATATGCCATTTTTAGTGCTAAAATTGAAATATGAAGAAATATAATACTTGCACTCCTGTGAACCATTTTTATTTGAACCACGATGATAAAATATGATAATGTGATTCCCATCTATTTGACGCCAGGTCTACTTCAGCATAAATATCACTGCTCAGGGCTGCCCCAAACAAGGCAAGCCTGATTCTTTAAAGATCAGACCACTGGGCTTCACTGAGGAAGTGGAGATCAAACTGAGCTTTATCTGTGACTGCGAGTGCCAGAAGAAAGGACTCGTCAGCAGAGACCTCTGCCATAACGGCAACGGCACCTTCGAGTGTGGAGCCTGCAGGTAACCTTTTCCAATATTCTGGCTTAGCAGAACCTTAGAGCTTTTGTACACAATTTGTACATATAATACGCTTAAAGACTTTTGTTTACTTAATGTTTATTTCAAAATTGGGTATTAATAAGAAAATTTGCGCCCCTTTGCTGTAGTAACAGCCTATACCCCTCTGATAAGGCTTTACACTAGGGGCTCTAAGCTAAGAGATAAATCTTTATTGTCATTGTCACTTTTTCAAGGAACCACGAAATTTAACGTGCATATAGTTAAAGACAGGAATAAAATAAGAATAAAATAGCAAGGAATAGTAATAGTAGTACACCGATTATATACAAATTGCACCCTAAGCTATCCCCAAGGTAATGTTGTTCCAATACTCCAGAGAATGCGGTTTCACTGCCACACAGCTCAAAACTTTAGGCATGGAGACGGTAGGCCCATGTGCAGCTGTTCCAGAGCATCCCATTCTTTTGACAAGGCTTTTCTGGGCACATTGTACAAGCTCTGTGTGTGTGTGCGTGTGTGAACTCCTGTTGCTGAGTAAAAAGTATGTGAATTAATTTAGGAGAGTGTGTGGATTGTTTTGTACATATAATGTTTAATCAAGTTCTGAGTGTATGAGTTATTTCCATAGATCTGTCCTGTGTATGCTGAAGGTTTTTGATCTATCTGAATAATTATGCTGCCTTATACTTTCCTATAATTTCAGACTATCCGCATAGTCTGCAGTTTATATTCTGCTCTCTTCTTCCACTCAGGTGTAATAAGGGCCGTATTGGCCGAGAGTGTGAATGTAGAAAAGATGAGGTTTCTAGTGAAGACCTGGATAAGAACTGCCGCAAGGACAACGGCACAGATCTCTGCAGCAACAACGGCGAATGTGTGTGTGGAAAGTGTGAGTGTAAGAAGAGGGACAACCCTGAGGAGTATTACAGCGGCAAGTTCTGCGAGTGTGACAACTTCAACTGTGACCGGTCCAACAACAAGCTCTGTGGAGGTACTGTCTTCAGTCTGGCATCTAACCAGAGTAGTTATTTCACTTATAATCCATATAAAGAGACAACTGATATCTATACAGCCATGGGAAAAAAAATGAAACCACATCTTTTTTTTCTGGTTATTGTGTGTGTGTGTGTAAAATGTGCATGTCACTATTGTTTTATACACTATGGACCACACCTGATCCAAAATACCAAACAGAAGTGAAGCTGCTGGGATACAGTCTGCTATACAAACACTACTGCACTCACAACACATATGGAGGCGTTTCTTATTTTTTACACAGCTCACACTGCAATAGTTCATAAAAGAATTGCAACCTGTGCATTTTACACACACACACACACACACGGACTGGGAAACTAAATTTAAGTGGGTTTTTTTTCTTATACTTTGTTAATAAAGTCAACTTGTAGCCTAACATTTATACCACAAATCATACAGTAAATGCACATTTAGCAAACATATATCTATATAGAAAGGTTTGACTTGCACAGTGTAACATTAGAAAAACTCCTTTTGGTCCTTTATCAAACCACTTTTTTAATGTTCTTTAAAGAACATTAAAGAGAGCAACCTTTTAACCAGGCAAAGAACCATTTATCCATTCAAATGGTTCGGCTATTTATTCCAACCTCCATGATGCAAATATTAATCTTTAAAAGCACAATAAGAAGATGTGACTGTTTCATTCTAAGATATGAGAAGAAGCTAAAAATAACTTTGGGGGTTTCCAGTTTTGGTCCTGGAGTGGTAACCCTGTAGAGTTTACCCAAAGCTCTAATCTAGTACGCCTGATCCAGAAAGCAAAGTCTTTCAGGGACATCTGAGAATTCAGGTGTTGGATCTAAACTCTCCAGTAGACAGATCTCCAGGAAGATGCATGTTATTACTTTAGCTTATGTCTTTATTTCTCTTTTACAGGGCACGGGCGCTGTGAATGCAGAGTGTGCATCTGTGATGCCAACTACACAGGAAGTGCATGTGATTGCTCTCTGGATACATCCACCTGTCTGGCCTCGAACAACCAGATCTGTAACGGCAGGGGTAATTGTGAGTGCGGTGTCTGCAGGTGCACTGACCCCAAATTCCAGGGACCCACCTGTGAGATCTGCCCCACCTGCCCTGGAGTCTGCACCGAACACAAGTAAGAACAGAGGACCAACAAACATGTAGATCTTTCAATATATAATGTGTAATATGGACGTTGATGACGCCTAATCACTAATTACTCTAGGTTATTACTGATCAGTCCTACTTTAAATAACCATTTATAAAGTAAAACTAACGCTAAATATCATGGTGCAATTTCAAATACAACATTGTTTCTGTTTTGCTATTGTATATTAGCACTATTTCAGTTTTTAGAATATTAATGCCATTAACAATAAATTATGCACTCCATAGATTCTGCATTCTGTCGAGTTTGGTTCAGTCATATGAGTAACATACTGTGTGTGCTCTTGCAGGGCGTGTGTGCAGTGCCGGGCCTTCGGTACAGGTGAGAAGAAGGACACTTGCGAGCGAGACTGCAACTACTTCACTCTGATCAAGGTGAAAGACAGAGACAAGCTGCCCCAGCCTGTGCAGACCTTCCCTCTAATGCACTGCAAGGAGAGAGACGCCAACGACTGCTGGTTCTACTACACCTACGCTGTCAACAACAACACGGAGGTCCATGTTGTGGAGACTTTAGGTAAAAAGGGGGAAATGGATGCTGTACACTGCTTTAATTCATTCAGTAGTTACTACTTAGTGTAAGGTCATGAAAAAGGTCATGTACACACACATACACAGACGTTCTACGGGGAACATACATGTGCACATTTTAAATGCACAGGTACAATTTATATACTGAATATATAGGAAAAATACATTTTGGACTGTAAGAGTTATATATTATTATTCATTATATATATTATTTTTTCCAACATACTGAATTCAGCCCTGTGGATGTTTTTTGTGTGTTTGCTTAATCAGTCACCAAATATGACCAGTAGATATTACACATGGGACAACAACATTCAAAAAAAGTTTTTTACTTTTTGCTCAAAGAGATAACAGCTATTTTCTCATCGTCCTTCATTTCCCAGAATGCCCGGCAGGCCCTGACATCATCCCCATCGTGGCAGGAGTGGTTGCTGGAATCGTGCTAATTGGTTTGGCCCTTCTGTTAATCTGGAAACTGCTCATGATCATTCATGACCGCCGCGAGTTTGCTAAGTTCGAGAAGGAGAAAATGAATGCCAAATGGGACACGGTAAGAAAAAGCTTCTGTCGTCAGTATTGAGCCCTTGGGTTGTATCTCATGGTCTTTAAACCCATCCTGGTCTTTCAATGGCATTTTCATCAAGTTAGTAGATTTAAGGTCTAGGTCAAGGTCTCTAGCAGTTGCAAAAGAGGGACATTTTGCATTTTCTTTCTAGGTGTGGTCTGTTCAGACTGGTCTGGAGAGGCCGGGTGCCTCAGTGCTGCCCTCTGTGGTTTAAAGAGCTTTTAGTGTCCCAGATTAAAGACAAACCAGCTCCCACACTGGAGCCATGAAAAGCTCAGCAGAATAATGACTTTAAAATCAAACCAGAATTCCGTTTTACTTTGATTATCTGGTGCACGTTTTGATGCTTATAAGCCAGACTTGTTTTTAAAGGCAGTCTTTCAAGTTGTGAGGTTTCATCTTGAACACTGCCTCCTTTCACTCTGTAGGGTCTCCATTAGAGGCTGCGTGACATGGGCAGGGCACTGAAGCTTCAAAACCTTCTTATTAAGGTTCTGGAGTCAGTCACAGACAACCCACGCTGTCTATCAGTGACTGTGATTAAAAGCATCTTCAAAGGCTTGTGCAGCTTGTGATAAATGCTGAATCGCTTATCTCAAGTCCTCAAGCCAAATGTGACCTTATGGGAACCTGAGCATTGTATGTTGTGGGATTTTTAAATGCATTATGATTAGTAAACCCTTATTTTAGTTTTAAAAACTAAAGGATCATTTGCATTGTTACAGCAGTTGTTCACAGTATTGTAGACTTCGAGTTAGGTTGAGTTTAATCAAGTAAGCCTGGTGTTTTCTGTTTAGCACAAGAAATTTTCTGCAGACAAAGAATGTTTGTGTATTTTATATTGAATTCCCATCATTGTTATCTTGTAGATCCTCACTTTCCCTTTCCTCTTCTTTATCATTGTTGCTTTTGTTTGTTTTGTACTATTATCTCCTGTTCTTTTTCATCTCCCTTCAACTTCTCTGTGCCTGTTTTTCCCTTCTTAGCAAGAGAATCCAATTTACAAGAGTCCTATTAATAAGTTCCAGAATCCAAACTATGGACGTAAAACTGCTGCTCTTTAAGTGTGTATTCCTCTCCGCTCTCCTCTGCATGGTCCCTGTGTGAGGACATGTGTGTGGTTTACTCCATAACAATACATGTATTTTTGTTTTGTTTAAGATTTTTTTGGTAAGTGTGCTCTTGGAGGGAAAACTGCAGCCGTGCATTATTTTTAACACGATTAGTGTTTTTGAAAATTATTTTGAAACATTTCTGAGACAGTTATAAGCCGAAGTTTGGGCACCCCTGATCAAGTGATGCTTTGTTGATTTTTCTATGTGAGCATTAGTACACATCATCTACAGGCAACACACATATGCTGTTTTTAATGCACTGTTTTTGTTATTCAGTCCGTGCAATTCTATGTTAAATTCAGAAGTTAAATACACATTGTGCACTAAAAATGGCAGAAAATAATGTCAGATTTAAGTTATGTGTACTAACTTATTAATTAAAAAACATGCTGTTTGACTGAGGGTGTTAACTTTTCCATACTACTTACATTACGCCTGGTATAAACATAATGTAGCATAAATGTGTTTGTGTGTGTGTGTGTGTGTGTGTGCGTGTGCGTGCGCATTATGTTTTATGCAGCATGTGCGAATGCAATGGTGTTCTGGTTACCTAACTACTTTATAAGTTCAAAAATTCAATATGAACGTTTACTTTATATGTGGACTAACAGAGATAAAGCATGCTTGCCTGTTTTTTTTTATTCATTTGTTTCTTCTCTTCTTACAGGGGGAAAACCCGATCTATAAGAGTGCGGTTACAACTGTGGTCAATCCCAAATATGAAGGCAAATAATGGACACCTCCACTGTGTTCGCAACAGTGTTCTTAATTTGACTTTGAAATATTATGTCCTTCCATTTAAACCTTTATTTTGTAGGAACGTGTATTTTATATTGTAAGCACTGCATTAGGACACAGTCCTTATGTGCCTCCTATCAATTCATTGCAATTCATTGTACAGTTTGTATAGACTTTTTATTTGCATATATCCTTTATTTTCACCCAAGACAGACATTCATGCATTTCATAGCAATGCAAGAGCGTTTTGATTAATGCTGCGAGGCAAAGACGCCTATAAAGCTTTCAGAACCGGTACATAAAAGTATCAGGAAGAATTTTAGGAAGACAGATAATCGACTCTCAACTTCTGGCTTTGTGTACAGACTGCTGTATAAATCCTGATTAGTGGTTGTCCTGCGTTTGACTGGGTGTATTGAAATGACACTGATGTACAACATGCCATTAATGGTCTGAATATAACATCTCGTTAATGACACACCTGACAGTCAGAGCACCGCTTATTCTTATCTGCTTATTTTGCCAGTAAGCCCATAGATACAGTGCTAGAGGCATAATCCTGTACAAATGACGTTTGTGGCTTTTTTGGCTTCTCTAAAGTTAAAGTAAGGAATACAGAGGATGCACATTTGAATGCACAAAACACAAAACACAAAAATGTGTCTTGCAAAGGTAAGGGCATATTAATGTTTTATTTTAAATAGTTATATTTTCAGGAAAATGCCATATTTGTTGTTTCTTGTTAAGGCTATGCACTTATTTTCATATAGAAACTCATGTATGTTGGCCATGGTTATGCATCCCTTTGGACTGGACTGTTCATGCTTTCGATGTATCACAGGTATCCTACAATGTTATCAGACTTATTTGAGAACATACTCTTTTTTTTTTTTTACTGAGTTTGATTCATGGCACATTTGTCTTATCGTTTTTCTTCTTTGTCCTTTACTATGAATGGTTTGTATTAAGCAGTTATGCAATTGTCTAGATATCCAGTCCTTGAGACAGAACTGCACATGTTTTCATCCTCTGGCTGTGGAAAGCCTCAGAAAAATCCTGTACTGTCATTCATAAGAAACCCTAAGTTCAGATTCATTACTCATTCAGATCTGTTACAACAGGTAAATAGGTTCCAAATAGGCCAATTAACTTACTTTGTGTGAATATATACATAATCTAGATACCGCTTAATTTGTTCTGCTTTAGTACCATTCTAGCAGGGCCTCCGAGTCCCATTTCCACATGGTGATAAACTGGCCTTTACTGAAAATAACATTCAAAACAATGTGTTGTACATGCTGCGAGGTCATACCAGGATAGATAATATTCTGTGATTAAAAAGACATGGTTTGAAATCACTGGTGCCTTTTTTTTTTGTAACCGAAGGATTACATTTGTGAAAGTTAATTTAATGGTACACGGTTTTGGGATTTAAATCCTTCTGAGATTTAACGGCTCCAGTTTAAAAGGTACAAGATGATGTAAACACATATAATGGTATGAAGTATAATTTGAATTTGAATACTTTGTCGAGCAAGACATGAAAAATACTGATATTTGGTTGAGACAAGACAGTATTATGACACCAGAGATGCCTCGAATACAGGCTTGACAAGTCCTTTATTTTTAAGTGCCTTTTTAACATGTTCACCATTGCCATGCTGTTTTGAATTTATTTATTAAAATGGAATCTCAAATGACAAAAATGCATTCCTTTCTTTCTACTGGTCTGTTGGTGTACTGTCCTGACACGTGTTATTGTTTCCTCTGCAGTTCTTGCGAACAAAGAACACATGGCCGTAAGACCTAGCATTTCTACAGGAATTTGATTTCATTGGTCAAGTAATGAACCACTGACAAAAATCATCTTGGTAGAAGTTCACATTGAGTCAACCTAGGATATGTATGTGCTTGTGGTTCACGAATGCTTAAGCACCACTTACCTTTTTCTGGAACATTTTATTCATTTCAGACAAGGCTGAAATCAGAACATACAAGAAAGGAGCATTTGCCTTTTTAACAATTCATTTTACATTGAATAAACTCTCAGAAAGGGATCTCCATAAAGGACCTGTGAACAAACCTTAACCTAGTAAATGACCAATTTAATGTGGAGGTTATTTAAACCCTGAAAAGGTTCTTCACCCTCATTTATAAGCCTGTTTGTTGTAGTGCGTTTCTCCAATTACACACTGCAGCAATATTTCCCCCCCTAATCCTGGTCCTTTTAGTGCCTTCCCTTCGTTACCAAAAAACCCACTTGAGGGCTTGATAACCAGCTGATTAGTTGGACCAGGTGTGTTGCAAGCAGTGCTTGAAGCCATAGAACTACTCTGGCTTCCCCAAAGAACCTTTCAGTCAATTGTTCTTTAGAGAACCACTTTTGTAAACATTTACAAGCCTGTTATATCAAAGTGAAAGTTACTCCAGTAACTTGGGACTTTTTTGCCCACCCTGGCCCTATTAGTGCCTTCCCTTCTTCACAAAACGCACTTCACACAGTAAGGCAGTCCTGGACAGTTTGATGGTTTCCTCACACACCTTCAATAAAACCAGACAATTAACTGGTGAGGTGAACCAGGTGTTTCTGAGCAGGAAAATCGCCAAAACATGCTGGACCACGGCCCTCCAGGACTGGAGTTCCACACCTCCGCAAGTAAGGGCTTGATAACCAGCTGATTAGTTGGATCACATGTGTTGGAAGCAGTGAAAATGCTCAGATGTATAGGGCAGTTTGCCTCAGGAACTGGAAAACACTGAGGGTTGATGTATGTTGCAGTGTGGTCCAAGGAGAAATATCTCAAACTATGTACATGTTCATACCTGCTGATGACAAAGTAACCTTAAGTGGTCTTGGGAGCTCAGCATTCCAGTGGACGACCTGATGCACCTGTCCCAACTCACTGTGTTCTTCTGAAGACCTTGGTTGGCTGGATCAGGTTCATTTGTGTGTTAGAAAGTGGATCTCCAGGAGGAGGGTTGACGATCACCTGCTGTTACAGCAGACCTGCTTCCAAGCTATTGAGGGGAAATGGGTTTATTAGAAGTGTTTAAGTTCTGCTGCTGTAGTGTTTTCACTACTTCCGACACACCTGATCCAACTAATCAGCCCCTTAACCTGCCCTTACTTAAGTTCATTTCTTAAATAAGGGAAAGCACTTAAATAAGTAGAGCAGTGGTATCAAGGACCAGGACTAGGAAACCAAGTTAGAGAAGGAAACACAATCTGGAGGGCAGTAGTGCTCCAGGAATGAGAAGATATTTCAGTATTTCCCAACGTTGGTTCTGGAGGTTCTAGCTGTAAAGGGGGAACAGACTCCATATTAAAATTTGTATTTAAAAGAAAGTCCCTGTAGATATAATGGTCAGGCATAGTTTTTGTGTGTATGTATATGTATATATAAAAAGTGCATGTGTGTGTGTGTGTGTGTTTGTGTGTACACTAGCTGTATAGACAGACACTGACATAGGCTTTGTGTCTTTGCTAGTTTTGTTCAAACTTCGTACAGCATTCAACACCATTGACCAGTCTATTCTACTGTACAGACTAGAAAACCTGGTCGGGGTCAAGGGAACAGCTTTATCCTTGTTTAGATCATACCTGACCTATGACCACTATTTGCTTGTAAGTGTGAACAGGGAACAGTAAAATATGGAGTCCTGCAAGGTTCTGTCTGAGCTCTTTTATTTACATGATGCCACTGGTTATGATTCTGAAAACAAAGGATTAGCTTCCACCATGCAGACGACACACAATCAGTGAACCCAGATAAACAGGTGGACTTGATGTCACATATCTTGTTGCTTCTAGCGTTCTAGGTCCTCCTTCTAGGCCCAAAAGCTGCCCATAACAAACGGTCAGGTTTAATGCTAAATCTTGCTGTCTAGTCAGCTTCTTCAATCTTAACTATAAAAAAATCTCTGTAGACTCTGTTGAAATAATGCTAAGCTAAGAAATACACTATGCAGAAAAATGCTGCCTTTATTACCATCAGGCTTGATTACTGTAACATCCTGCAGTCAGACAGCTCCAAAATGAACCTAAAGAAGCTTCAACTAATCCCAAATGTAGCAGCCAGAGTCCTTGCACCAGGAAGTTTGTAGTCAGGATCTAGGAAACACTTTAGTCAGATATTATCAAGACAAAAATTTGTATTGGCTATAAAAAGTCCTGAATAGCCTCACACCCAAATGCCTCCATGAACTCATCTCTTGCTACGAATCTCCACACTCACTCAGATGTCAAGGTGCTTGCCCCAAGAGTGATGAGTGCTACAGCAAGGGGAAGAGCCTTTTCATAAAGAGCCTTTTTAAAGCATTCCAGCTTTGGAATAAAGCTTTGGGTTCTGTTTGAGACAGTTGTAAAGTCTAGGCTGAAATCCTACTTGTTTAGTCGGGCTCTCTGTAATTAACGTTTCCCACCAGATGAAGGGTGTAGAGCTGGGAGGTGATGGGCACAGAAAATTCTAGTAAACTGACACAGACACATGCCGATTCCTCACACTGTACCTGCTCTGTTAACCATAGATGCCCAGCTGTTCACTTGGTGTTCACTTGGTGAATGGGTTTAATGCAGAATAGAATTTCTTGCTGTTAACACTGTATGCTGTGGTGTGTTCACGTACAACAAATGGACTCTTTATACTTACAAACTATCCTCCAGCTGTAGGGAGTTTCTCCTCACCTCTGTGGCCCTTGCCTTGCTTAGTAGTGGCTCAGACCTGCATTCTGTAAAGCTGCATTGTGACATTGGTATGAACTGAATTTAATTTATGTAGAAACACACGTGTGTGTCTGTGGTGCATGTAAATGTACATGAATGTATAAATGTATATATTTATATATACTTTATATACATTTCTACTTTCTCTTGTAAACTGAATTTGATGTGTACTACACTAGATGCATTCCTCTATACTCCATGAATATCTCTTTATAATAATTCCTTATAATTAGTGAATTTGCCTACAGCCTCCTTTTATTCATTACTTTGGTGACGAGGCTAATCCTGACAAGTTAATTAGTGATTTTTTTTTTTTCCTGGGGAAAACACCCAATTAATGTATTTACCACTTATGACACTTGATATCAGGCAAATTTTATGGAAAGGCATGTGCAGTTTTATTTGTCCTTCATCTGACTTTGAGTTAAGACCTGAGAAATCAATAGAAAGTGAAGTAAAGTGGCCTGAACACAGCACCGCACACAGTGTGGAATTCTCTCTCTTTATTTAACCAGTTCACCAAGTGAAGCAGTGGGCTGTCACCAACAGGATGGTACCTAGTTCAATGGTATCTCAGTGGTGTGACTAGCAATCCTGGGATTCAAACTTACAACCTTCTGATCACAGGGGCAACTCCCTAATCACAAGGCCACCAGCTCCACAAGACCATGGATACTTGGGCATCACCCACTGTGTGGTTTAAAATGCTGTTACATCTGTAATGGTCTGTAATCTCCTGTGAAGTCTCTGTGAAGAGCTGGTGGAGTCTGAGGCTGATCATTCTGGCTGTTCTCTCTGGAATCTAAGGTGAGGATTTTGTACATTTATTTACTAGAAGTGTCAAAAATAAACTTTAAAAAGCCATGCGAGTCTATGGTCACTAGGCCCAATTCCATGTGTGAACTAGAGGGTATAAACCCCAGCATTAATGATCTTATGACTGAATGCAATGAACACCCTCACAGCAATGTTCCACAGCTTTCCCACAAGAGTAAAGGGGGGGAAGGCTGCTTATTAATGAATAGCCTTGATTTCAGAAGGAACATTGGAAGAATATTTACAAACTTCTAGACATACTGTGTATATTCCAGATGGACCAATACTAATGAAATTGCAAACAATCATTACTGATCAGAATAGTTGATTCAGCTTTAAACAAATAAACCAAAACTGAAAAAGGCTGACATTGAATTAAAATTTCCATAGCTACAGTTGCTAGGTTGGACATGCTTTATAGAATATTTGGGATTTTTTTGTTTCACCTGATACAACAGCTTCGAAATCTTGTGCCTACTTACGATTAAAACCTGTGTAATGATTATAACGAAGATTATTTCACACTGTTGGGACTGATTGTGTGTAGATTTTTGAGCTTCAACATGCACTGATTTTGCATAATAAGCCCTACAACCCACTAGCTCCCCCTTTTGGTTCGGGTTTGAAAACAGGACATTAGACTTCTTTAAAGATTCTGAAGTGAGATTACGCCTCATCATGCATATCTTATAAATATTTATTCTGATGAAACAACTAGTACCTACCTAGAAATACTGTCAGTCAGGAGCTTGAGGGAAGAGCTTATCACAGCCCATGGATTTCCTGTGGTCCGTTTAGTAACCCTGCATTCATTCAGCAGTTCTGTCTCCTAGAAAACAGTGCAGATGGTTAAAGGAATCAGTTTTCATATTTATAAAGAACATCTCTAATTAAAGGATGCAGACTTTCAGTTAAATTAGCACAAGGGGGTCACTATTGTTGGATGTAAACAATACCCGTCAAAAGTTTTTGCATATCACAGGTTTTTACCTTTTGACCATGTATTTCATAACCTGCAGATTTTCTATTCTTATTAATCATTGCAAAATTGTTGAGCGAGCAGAGACCTGAAAATGTGTCAAATAAACCAGGTTCCCTTTGGGAAGACAGTGCATGTCTGATATCCTATTGACTGGCTGTGTGGTGAAGCAGAGTCAAATTCTAGACTGTCCTTTAACTTTAAATGCACTCGTTAACTAATTCTCACTTAAATATCAGTTGTCTGGTGATCCATTTTAACATTAAAATTACATTAGGTGGCTTCTTATTGGTCGATAGTGATGAATAGAAATATGACATATTTTGGCCAGTAAAGATACTCAGATGTAGAGCCCGGCCGATATATTCAAACTATCGGTATTTATAATGGCCGATAAATGAATATTTCAAAAATAAAAAAAAAACGAACGAAACACCCTTCAACCATGTCATGAGTGTTGGCGTTGTATAGTTTGTCCACCAGAGGGCACTCTACACCGTCCCTGTTGGCAACACTTGTGTATAACGCGCCACACATCCTGCGACCTGCTGATCCAGCCAGAGTCGGGCAGAGAGACCAGTTATCTGCGAGTGAGATCCTCGGTGAAGTGTGTTCAATAACTAATGTTAGGGAAATCTGTTAATGTTTTGTTGCGTGTTCCTGAAATAATAATAAAATTATATATATATATATATGTAACAGGTGGGCATAGATTCATTTTTTTAACGCCATTAATCTCATTGTAATCGTGGCGTTAACGGTGTTAACCGCGCGAAATTCTTCTCGCCGTTAACGGCCCAGCACTAATATATATATATATCAGCCGATATATCGGAATATCGGATTTTAAAACCAACAAATATTTGTATCGTTTCGGCCTTCAAAATCCGTTATCGGTCGGGCTCTACTCAGATTGTGAACATACTTTGTAAGTATTAGTGTGTATGTATATATATAGATATATTTATCAGTGCTGGGCAACCATTAAAACTGTTAGTTGCCATTAATCGCATTGGTTTTCTGCAATTAATCGCATTGTTATACACAAAATTGAATAATAAATTCAAAAGTAGTGTATCGGGCACTTATTTTTAAAGTACTGTTATATGAACAAAAGTGCAAGAATATTTGGTCTGCAAACACTTTAAACAAAGAGCTTTTTAACAGCAGTGTTCCCTTTAACACAGTCACACAGCTGCAGTTCAAATATTTCTGTAAATCTCAACGTAAACATTAATGTAATCAAATCAAAAATAAAACCAAAGCTATTTGCCCTTGAAGGGCATTCACAATTATCTACTTAGTTATAGAAAAAACGAGCATTATAGCAACTGCAAAGAGGGACCAACTCCATATGAAAGTCTGCATATTTGAATTCAGTGTCCTGTAATAGTCAGGCGTCCCAATACTTTTAATAGACAAAAGTTATGGGACGCCTGACCCCCACTAGATCTGTGTGTGCACTTTTATATGCACAATTCGGTCATATTTTATTACTATGAGGATTTGATTAGTTTAGGGTCATACTTACCACTGGTTCATCCCAAAGGTAAAGGCTCCATTAGGTCACTCAGCAAAAAAATTAAATACATACAGTTAACAAGCAAAGAAATGTTTGGAGTGCACATTTTTTTTAATTTAGAACGGGAGCTATGAGGATAACCTCTGCACCTGCTCAAACCACATCCAGCTCTTCGTTAGAGTGAAACAGACTCACTGTGAGCTATAAAAATGATGAAAGGTTCACCATCTTAGACAACAGGGCTGTAGAGTACTGATCTTGGTTCAGAACGCCGATTATGATAACTGTAGACTAACACATCTGCTCCTGGGACAAGTAAAAAGATACACAGTTGTCTAAAATAGCTAACTACTAATTTATTTGTTCATTTTTATAGCTCAAAGTAAATCATACCGTATTCTTATCCAACACGTCTGCATCGCATTAATAAAAGCTGAATGAGTTTAATTGGGTTGGGACACATTGTGAGGATCTATTTATGAAAACAAGGGGACTGTTGACTTCTAGTGTTACTAGTGTTGGCTTTGCGGCCCACGTTTTAAACTGAAGAAGCAACTTTCGCTCTCCAGACATGACTTGGCTGATTGACAGCATTGGGAGTCAGTGGAAAATTTCAGTGTTTCGCCAATCCAATCCTTTGAGCTCATGGGGCTGCTCCAAAACACTCCGTTTTATTGGCAAATATTTTCTAACGGGGATTATACGGGCCATGTGTTCGCAACTGGATGCATGTCAGCAATCAGTGCTAATTAAATTAGCCGAATTTGCTTTGTGTGTTGAGATGTTTTACAGCTGTTCATTGACAAAGCTGGAGCAGAGATTATAAAATTATAAACAGTTATTGGTTCTTAGCAGTCCTAGAAAATATAAATGAAGTAAAAGTATGAAAACCTGACCTCATCCACGTGGGTCATCTAATGGGCATCATCAGCACTTCACAGTCTTCAAGCAGTGCCTCTAGTCCATTTACAGACGCTGAAAACATTCTCAAGCACGTACAATGCAATAAATAACATACAGTGACCGGGTCCAGACGATTACGACGGAGGTTAGGGCGTTCATCCTGCGACCAGAAAGTCGTGGGTTCGATTCCCAAGCATCGAACCCACAACCCCTAAACACCTCTGAAGTAACCCTGAGTAAGGTACCGTCCACACACTGCTCCC
>JBBPDB010000007.1:6222101-6232923 GCA_037974465.1 Brachypetersius altus
TATATAATGAAACATGAATAGAAGAACATATATAATGAAATATGAACAATATTCTAAATAATAGTTTCAACCTAACAGGGTGCGATCCGGAAAAGTCACGAATGAGAGAGAGAGAGACAGACAGAGTACATCCGCACTACAATATCAAGGTGAAAGTCATCATAGCTTGCGTAGTATAGATCCAGCTCCCAACCCAACTTTCTGAATAGATTAACGGTGATATTTTTTTATCTCACATTAACGCCGATAACAGCCCACCACTAATATATACACACACACAGCTATGTAGTAATTGGCACCCTTGATCGAAAGGCTATGGTAACATGTCTGGCTAATTAGTTAATTAACCCAATCTTACCCTAAAAACATGAGGGGGAAATTGTTTCTTCAATTATAGGCCTCCAATTTTCATCAACAAATTACTTGTTTACACTTAAAACCACCCAAGTGTTTGGAAACTCTTCGGTAATCATTCATGACTTCCTGTTTCACATGTAGTATGAATATTATAGATCAACCAATTATCAGCCTGGCTGAAAATCAGATTCAAAGTTCAGGTTTGAATAGCATTTTTTAAAACTGAATTGTCATTTATCCATATATCAAAAATGCATTACTTTAGTCTCTGTCTGTAGTTACCACTCTGTGTTCTGGATTCATGTGTCAACCACACTGACTGGTTCAATGTCACGAGTAATAGCCTACAGTTAGTTTTTTAAACTCTTTAAATATAAACCTGACTAATATACAACTGAGCTGGCTGAAGCCCCAAAACTATTTATAGCAAAAGTCTGTCTGTCATCCTCTAAAATGGACGTGATGAGAGAATATGTACAGCACTCATTTTCATTTAGGTTTATTTACTCAAAAATCTGTTTAGCCATAGACGAATATGTATTCCCAATATCCTCATGGACATCCTGAATGTGCTGCTTAGTTGGAGAGCAGTGGCCCTCAACTGTCAAAAATGTTATAGGAAACAATGTAAAGTAATACATCATTAAAAAAAAATAAAAAAATACTATTCAAAAATACTACACAGTGATTCTATCTTACCGGTGTCCTTATCCTTGGCTTTGTAGACCTGTCCATAGGTACCTTCTCCGGTGATCCCAATGATCTCAAACTTGTCGACACATCTTTTTCCCCAATCTATCTCTGTCTCCTTAATCTCTCCAAAACGTGGCCCACATATTCTGCCAAATCAAAAACAAATATTACAATGGGCCTCTATTTATGACTGAAAACTTACAGCATGATTAACTAAAAATTTTAACATACTTAGGCCTCTTGCGTAAAGTGGGGGTCTTTTTCTCCTCTGGGGGGCTGTGAGGTGATCCAAGTGTACTGCCAGGAAGCTCAGGAGGGAGAGGAAGGTCTGTGAGCAGATGCCGAGTTTTCTTTTCTGGTTTCTTCTTCCCTGAGTGTGCTGATAAGGAGTCCTTCAAGCTACAAACAGACAAAACAAGAAAAAGAGGCAGCTCATTAACAGAAATACAGCAAATATGGGTTTATCTAGCTACAGAAAAATGAACAGTACACAGCTCACACAAGATGTTTATGAAGCACAAATCATTACTGGAACTGATTTGTTCAAGTAACAGCTACCCATAAATAGAACACTACCTGTGAAGACTGGATTCATTTTTGACAATTTTCCTCGATTTGTTTATTGGACATTAGGATCAATTTGCAAGACTGGTCATTCACTTAATCTCAACCCACTAGGCACATTACTCAAGTGTATCCTGAAGCTGTCTCAGACTCTTCTAATAGAGATGCAGGATATTGTTAGGAGAAATCACATCTAAGGCCTAACATTACAATATCTAAGGCCTTTACATTACAATACATAGCACAGCATACTATTTTTTTTCTCAATTTAGGGCGTAGTATTTGCAGTGCTGGTTTAATGTGTTTTAATGATTGTATGCTAAATAAAGGCAGTTTCCAGATAAGAATGTAACTGTCATTATGGGAAAGGGCTATTTTTCATTATATATACTACACTACAATATTTTTACTTTGTTTTTTCATGTTTATTTTCAGCTACTATCTATTCATATACAAACACACATATACCCTAAACATATTGTGATACATAATCACCTTGCTACCAACCTGTCGGCTCCATCGATGTGGTCTAGGAGGATGGGCGGCAGAGGCAGGGATGACAGCGTGGACGCAGATGGGATACCTCTGTCTTTCTCCTTCCCCTGAGAGGACTGGACTTTCTTCTTCTCCTCTTTAACCCTGCCCTCCTTGCCAGGAGGAGGAGGGGCCTCTGAGCTACACTTGGTGGGCCGCTCGACAGGTGACTGAGGCTGGCTAGACAGGGGGGTTCTGGGGCCTTTCTCAGATACTGGCGGTGGTGAGGGAGGTCGAGGTTTCTTCACTGTGTGGTTGGTGACAGGGCTGGGCTGGGGGGCACTGGAAGAAGAAGAGCCCTTGGTAGGTGTGGAGGCATTGCTGGAGCTCTTGACGCGTGCAGCCTCTGCAGCCTTGGCCTTCTTCTGCTTGCTGAGCTCAGCAGCCAAGCTGCTCTTGAAGGTGAGTGTGCTGGGGGAGAGGCTGGAGGGCCGGCTGCGTGAGCGTGATTTGCGGTGACGGCTCCGGGAGCGTGAGTGACGCGAAGACGTGTACGGGCTGCGGCTCCGTGATTTTGCAGGACGTCTGGTCATAAGACAGAGCAGAAATTCACAATGAACACAGACAAATTAGCAGCTATAACACAAGCAAATAAAAAAAAGAGGTTAAATTATCTAAGAACATTTGTCAAAAGTGAATGTTTTTCGTTCCATAAAAGAGTATACAAAACAGACAGTACAGCATTTAAACTCAAGAGGGACATCATAGAGACCCAGTGTAGAATAAACACAGAATAAACACAATCAAAGCTGCTGGCAATGCTACATAAAGACTAGGAAGACATTACTACTATTGCCATCCGGTTCAAAAGCCATCTGATGTAAGGAACATGATGTTGGAAATACACAGCCTTGTGTGGCTAGAAAGGGAAGTAATTCTGCAATACAGCAGAAACAACTAAACATGGAACTAGTGGTGGGATGGCGCATGATGGTAGTTCAAGGCCTGACCGAAAATATTAGGCCCCATTCAGTAAGATTTAAATCGATTGGCCACTAGGGCTAGCCAGACGCACTCGTCACTGGATACTGCTATTGTTGCATAGTCAAGAAAATTTGGTGATCTCATTAAATCAATTAAAGATAACAAATCTTTTGGTGGTCAATGTGACTTTCTTAGGAAAAGGCTTAGCGAAAATTCCACCTAAAACATTCCTTAATATTATTACTGTACAGAGATGTGCTAGATCACTACCACTGGTCGTTACATTCATGGAGCTGGTGAAGCTCCTCACACGTGAAGAAAAATAAAAAGACCTCCACCTACTGCAGTGTTTACGTTCACTATGAAAACTTCTAAAACCAGTTATGTTTATTAGTTAATTATAGACTGTGGTCTACTATGAGTTATGCAATTAGTGGTTATGGTTGGGTTTATGTGGGCAGTGCTGTAATTATACACCACCATACCATCATCTAGGGGTTAGCAATGACAGTATTTCATGTTGTTATTGTGATCATGTCACATTATGTTCTATAATCACATCATGGACAATGTAGGCACATAGGTTTAAAACTGCAAAACTGACCATTATAAAGAGAGCTTAAGATCTGATCACATGGAATTACTGCAAAAATGCTGAAACAAGTCATTCCAGTACAGTTTTTGTTCGTATTTCTTGAAATGTGGCATTCAGGACACTGGTTCTTTGTCTGTTCCAACCTACCAGATGTAAGAAAAATACCCAAATGACAACCACACAGTTTTATAATTCTGATTTCAAATACAGTGACAATTTCTTTAACTTTGTGATTATATATTTTCCACATTGCCCAAGATATTGTAGATATCGTCAGTACTTTTTGCTCAGTGCTCCATAAAGCTTCTCTCATTCCAACACAGCGGTTCAGGCCACGTGCATAGCCATTCATTACAGTGAGACTCAAAGAGGGCATAGTTCACAAAAGAAGTGCACACTGTATGGAAGTGAGTACGTTATATGCTTGTATAACTAACCTATCTTTTTGCTTTGAGGGTGACAGGCTAGTGGGTGTTTGGGGGCCTAAAGTGAGCATTATGTTGAGGAAATGGTACAAAGCCCCCTAAAC
Organism: Brachypetersius altus; assembly: GCA_037974465.1. Lineage (NCBI taxonomy): Eukaryota > Metazoa > Chordata > Actinopteri > Characiformes > Alestidae > Brachypetersius > Brachypetersius altus. The sequence goes on from JBBPDB010000007.1 coordinate 6,226,298, forward strand.
CTTTCTGTTAAACAAGGAGATTGCCTCATAAAAGCGTTTCTAGTCATTACAATATTCCAGTAACAGCTTTCAATACAGACTGAAGGGGTTTTCCCACTGACAGTCTAAAAACTACAAGCCCTGCAATGATAATATTATGAAGGTTCATTTCCCCTTGAAGTTAGTAAATACCAGTAGAATGCTAATCATAAGCAGCTCGTATTTGTAAATGTGAAACTGACTAACTAACAAAAAATCTGTAATCTGTAACAAAAAAAAGTTATGTCTTTAATCTTTCAGTAAGTTTTGTCTTATATGTATGAGTATAAACACAGAGTAAAGAGTGTTGAAACCGGACTGGAGGATGATAACATCGTCCCCTAACTTCTGTATTAACTCAACTTTCTGAACTTCTGATCATGGATTCCTATAAAGTGATCTGTGCACATACTTTTCCACTTGGGGGTCAAGGTGTTTGGTCATACTCTTACATAGAGAAATGAAGTTAAGTAGCCCATTATAGTTACGTGTGAACACAGCACACCACAGCATAGTGTGAAATTCTTTCTTTAACCCATTCACCAAGTGGAGCAGTGTGTGGGGACGGTGATTATCTCAGTGGTGCCAAAAGCAGTCCTGGAATTCAACCCTACGACCTAACTAATTTGTATAAACGAGTATAAGCACTGATACTGTGAAATGTGCTGAAACAGAATTGGAGGTTGGCGGCCTAAGTCTTACTCAACTCCTCTTTCTGAACTAACTGATCACAGATCCCTAACAATGTGACCTTTGGATACACTCTTCCACCCAGGCGTCAAGGTGTTTGAGGTCAGGCCCTTATATAGATAAGTAAAGTAAAAGTGGTCGCTTCTGTGCGCATGGGCAACTCCCTAACCACTAGGCCACTAGCTGCCCCAGGGAGTTGCCCCTGCTATCAGAAGGCTGTGGGTTCAAATCCCAGGACTGCTGGTGGCATCACCGAGGTATCCTTGAGAAAAGTAGAGTAGTTGTCCCTGGTCATGGGTTTGAATGCAATGCCTGCTAGGGGCACCACTGCGGTATTCCTGAAAAAGGTATTGTACATACTTTACTAACTAAGCAGTAGGCTGCCCACCAAAGACCTCGTGATAGCTTGACGTTACCTTAACTCCGGGCTCGGACTCAGAGACTTGCGGTAGGGACTCCTTGACCTCCTCCGCCCGTAAGGACTGGAGGCGGGCTCCCACTGCTCGTAGGCCGGGCTGGGGCGCCCGTAGCTGGGAGAACGGCGCCAGGCGTACGGGCTGCCGGGGGAGCGCTTCCTCTTGGCTGTCGAATGCGATGTGGGCGACTTTGTGACCCCATAGGCTCCGTACCCCTCACTGTCCCGGCCGTAGTAGGTCGTGTTGGGCGACTGCCTTTTGCCCCCGTAGCTGGGGCTCCTCCTCGCCCCGACCTGGTTGTAGGTAGGGGACTGGTAGCTCCCTCCATACGAGTAGGACCCTCCGTACGGGCTCTCGGCTTTAAAGCCCGGGCTCCTCCTGTATCCCCGCAGTTCCTCTCGCTCGTCTCGGTACGCCTGGGGGGTCTCTCTGTAGGCGGAGGGGGGCTCCTTCTTCTCCGACCTGCTCCTGCTTTTGCGTCTCTTAGACTCGGATGACTTTTTCCCGTTGCTGTCGTGGTTCCTCAAGCCGTCTCGAGGGGCTTTGGGGGCCGCTTTGGCCGAGGAGGAGGAGTCCCTCTCACGGCTTGAAGGCTCCTTCTTTTTGCCCTCTCGCTCTCCTAAGACTTTGCCTCTCTCGGTTGCTCCGTCCCTCTTCGCCTGACCCCTCTCGGCCTCTCTCCGAGACCTCCTCTCCCTCTCCTTGTCTGGTAAGACGGTTGCGAGTTTGAGGCCGGCGCTGCTCTCTTGGAGCTCCGCTTCACTCAGCCGGTCCGCCCGGGGAGAGGGGGAGCCGGAGAAGCGCTCGGACTGCGAGCTCACGTCGTCGTACTCCACCAGACCTTGAAGCTCATCTCCGTCCCTGTCGAAGAGCCCTCGCCTCTCGATGTCAGAGGGCCACTGCTGCCTGTCCCGGTCCCTCTCCCTGTCCCGGACACGCTTGTGTCTCTTTCGACGCCGGGAGGAGGACGCGGAGCGCCGCTTGTCTCTGTGGCGCTCCCGCTGGCTCGGATTAGCCTTGCCGCGTCTCTCCTGCCTCGGCTGTAGCCTCTGGCTCATGGGGCCCCGGCCGTCGTGGGAGATCTCCGGGTTAGGCATTAAAAACGGAACGAAAGAGAAGGAAACGGAGGAGAAGGAGTGCCTGTGCTGGGTGCCCGGTAAACAAAGCAAAACATCGGAAAGACCGATTCGGCCGGCAGCTAGCCCCGGTTTCAGCCCTGGGTACTCCCAGCGACGACTCTATCCTCGCCCCAACCGCACGGAACACACCGCATGGGACATCCAAGAACACAAATCCGTCGAAAAGGGTCCTCTAAAGGGACTAAAACGCCGAGACTGGGGCCCGGGGGTGCCGGTTCATCCTAATCCGGGCTGCCCGCTTAGCCTCCTCGGCTAACTCTCCAACCCTCCTGCCATGCTCCGGGGCTCCTCCTCGAACAAACTTCGCCCCCAACGGCTAGAGAATGGCCTCAAAAATATGTCCAACTTCCAAAGAAATAAAAAATGAACTCTTCTTCTCTCTTTTGAGTGGAAAAATAAACTTCTTGACGCTTTTTAGCCCCCAAGCCTGACTCTCGACTCTCTCTAACGAGGAAGTAGCAACACGCAGGCTCCGTTAGCCTCTCTGCTCTGCTCTGACCGGGCGGCAGATTCAACACGAGAACAGAGACGAAAAATAAATACACAGGGCTCAAAGGCTGAGTGTGAAAAACACTGATGGGCCTTTTCGCTCTCTTTGGGATGCGATAAATACCTGATTATTATTTGGTACTCATCCAGAAAGGATTTGGTATAATTTTGAAGCGAAACGTAGCGAGCCTCGTGTGCATGTGGGCCTGCTGGAGCAGTGAGAGGCCTCCAGTGGAGACCCGGCCGGGACTGGAGCTACTCCTCCAGCAGGGGGCGCTCCTGACAGATCTCTCTCTCTCTCACACACAATGTGACACACAGGGCTTCCAACACAGACAAGATATCAGGGTTTAGTTTAGTTTAGTTTAGTTTAGCTTTTTAAACATTTCCCAAATACAAACAACTTCTTTATACATAACAATCGGATGCATAAGAATAAACAGAAAGACAAAAAAAAATGTATATCCATAACAGAATCAGGTGCCCAAAATAACCATTCATTTAAGTAGCTAGAGTTCAATCATATCCTTCAGTGCGAAGTCCCTTTGCCGCATTTTCTTCAGTGTTTCAAACATTTGCCAAATACAAACATGACTTTGAATTCTTTGTGCATGACCATCATATGCATAAACATAACCAGAGAAACAGACAAATAAACAGACAAAAATAAAACTTTACCAGGCTAGGGCTTATTTGTTAGAATATATTTTTCAATAATACTAAGAGAATACTTTGCATAAAGTACAAGAAATCATTTTTTTTACATTTGCCAAACACAAATAAAATGACTTTGAATAATTAATAAATAACAACAGAATCAGGAGCACAAAAAAAAATCAGAAAGTCAATATTTTTCTTAACTCTGAAGGACAAGAAACGAGTTATAAGAACTGTAAATCTATATTCAAGTAAAAATATGAGTATCTTTCAATTAAAAGTGGGCTTATGTAGCCAAAATATACTTGAGTAAACATATTGAGTAAATATACATGGAAAAGTATTTACTTCAACAGAAAGTAAGTTACCTTCAGTGGTGTGTGATGCAATGTTTTAATTGAATTAAAAAATTATTTTCCCCCTCTATACTAGCTTTTCAGATTGTGCTTATTCATATACAAATAGGAACACATTACCATACAGACAAGGGGAAGTTAAACATTTTAAATAAAGGACATTACTAGAGTACTAACTGTCGCAAGATCTCCTGTTTTTATTGGTTCAATAGAGAATTATTCATTTTAGCATCATTAATTGATCTATTAATTTACCTTGCATCTCTAAAAAGTACATTTACAAGAGTAGAAACATGTTTTACTTCTTAACATAAGCATGTAACATGTAATTTTAATCGATTTCTATTGACTGGTCGATCATAGAATTTTGAAAGTCATTTTGCACGTTCCTTTCCAGAACCCTCTGAAATGATCAGCCCTTTTGGTAAACATGAAAAAATGAGTGTTACAATAAAGGAAGACCACAAAAAATGTATGGTTTATCAATAATCTTACACAGAGAATCTAAGCATGAGGAAGAACAGTTGAAAAGGAATCCTCCCCAGTGATGCTGCAGCCACATGTGGGAGGGAATCACACTCTCTGGGTGGGTAAGAAGGCCCACCCCCTCCCCTGATCACCCAGCATGAACATGTGTAAGCTGACATAACAGAACTGGCAGTCCTCCAAGAGCACTGAGCTGTCCGATGACATCATGTTAGTGGCAGCTCAGAAAGATGTGGTGGCCGGAGTGACTCGACAGAGGAACGTGCTATCTTTCGCCTTTCAAGTTTTTTTAGCAGCATGAGCTAGAAGGTAAGCTAGCTTGCAGTTTGAATATTATATTACTACAATCGAGGAGAAAATGACTTTTGTGACTTTTTTAGAGCAAAGCACTTATGGAATCACACACAGTTGCGTACAGAATTGCCCAGTGTAAGAATACGCATACAATAAAGCAGCTCATACTCCCTGCAGCTTTAGATATGGTGTCATACAGAAGAAATGATTGTTGCTAAGTTTGATGTTTATCGACATAAAGACACACAGAGACTCTTCTTTCATTTGATAGAAAAGGTTTGAGAACTACTACCCTAAACCAACAACATACACTAAGGTCAAAACACAAAATAGCATCTCTTGCATGGATTCTGACACCAGTGGGCTTGGCAAGAGTCAAAGTCATGCAAACACCCACAGCCAGAAGCAAATTTCTGGTGCGTTTACATGGTTGGCCAACATATTCCAAAAGAACTCACAAGCTTAGAGGTGGATCTGAAGTTTTAGTAAGTTTTTTTTTATCCTACATGAAATGCTAGATTTGATCAAAATCTATTTGCCTCTGCCATGACTGGCCAAACATCTAAATCCACTGAATCACCACAAAATGGGGTGCTGACCACTGAAGATTCGGCATTGGCCATCCCAGTTCCCTTACACAATCCTTGTTCAATACCTATGGGTTGAATTGAAGAAGACTCCACAAGTTCTGAAAGATATGGAGAGATTTTGAATGGAGGAACCGTGTCTGTCTTTCAAAGTGTGCTCTCCTGCCACCCAGCCTCATAGGAGAAGATTCAATGCTGCTATTTCAAGAGATGATTTTACTCCTTGGAAAGGCTATATCAGTCATGTTTTCAGTGAAAGATCAAGTTCATACGCAACAAAGACATAATTTCATATTTCCAGTAACTACACATGGCACTGATAATAAAAAAAACAAAACAAAACAGAGCCTTCAAGAGTCCGTTTTCGTATAAAATGTTCATCACCTTCATTTTATTTTATTTTCCAATGGCTCACACATCACAAGTTAGACATTTTGAGTATACAGGGATCTGGTTAATATAACAGCCAAAAACTGCAATGAGTAATTTACCTGTATACTTGATTCACAGCAATAAGATATGCCTTTAAAGAACCCCTCCCCCGCAAAAAAACAACCAAACAAACCTAAAGAAAATCCCAAAAAAACAAACAATGGACTTGACAGAGCTGGTTAAACTCTCCACAACATAAAGATCTGCAACAGGTAAGGGATGAAAAGGTTAGAAGCATGATTATAAAGGAATATTTAAAAAGAAGCATAGTGGTTTTTGTCAATGCAACATTGCTGCTACAACTTGGGGATGGCAAGTCCTCGCCATCCGCTGCCATCCTAAGAAATGTGAGGCAGTTCACTGTGTTACATGTCAAACCAACAAAAACATTAAGGACGAATTCAACTGATCAGAATCAGATTTAGCATTGTAATCTTTTCTTGCACATGTACACTATTCAGACCACAAGTTTTAAATCACCCCCTATGTGTGTATTCACACACATTCATTCATGCTTACACACACACCCTCATACCCACACTTACACACACGTGAACAGCAAAGTTTAAGCCATTGTAAGTCAGCAAAAATAGCACCATGACAGGATTGGTAAGTAAGCAGGCGAAACACAGTTTAGCAATTCTGCTACAAAAGCCCACCAAGACTATCCAAGCGAACCCTCATACATACTAAGCGTAAGCAAAGAGATACAGTTCAATATGACACCCTACTGAACTTTGGTTTGCTATAAACGGCTCCATGGAGTTCCATGGGTTCTTCTACATTTCTGCATGAGTGGAGTGGTTTGATGTGAAATGCTCTATTCTAAAGAACCATAAGAGTTAGAACTGCCCACAGTGGTGGTGATAGGAACCAGATGGCTCTGAAGCCTTCATCACAGAAAATGATTACATGACATGGTAATGAGTACTTATACCTTATACAGTGTTTTCTTATAGCTTGAGTTTTTTTCACTTTTCTCCCCACCAACATGATTCAATATAAAAAAAAAAAAAAAAAAAAAAAAAAAAAAAAAAAACGTAGGTTCCCTCGCCATTGTGA
>JBBPDB010000007.1:6232933-6248757 GCA_037974465.1 Brachypetersius altus
CCCACCACCATGATTCAATATAAAATCTTAGAAGACACGCGTAGGTTCACTCGCAGGTTCACTTGCCATTGTGAAGTATTAAAAAAAATGGTCACAGACATTGTGACCCCTGGTGCCAATCACCACCACCAACATATTCAAGTTTCTTCAGAATACATCATTTCATTTCAAATAACTCAATGACTTTATTCGTCGTGACAACTAAAGAATGCAGAAATTTGGATAAATCGATGGAATTCCCCAGTTAATGTCAGGTAATCACTTGCAAACAGCTATATTTTATTATTAATAAAATCAGTTTATTATATATAATTATAAGGTTGATAGGGGTCAGATCCACATCTCTTCACCAAGATATTACTTTTTTCAATATCACAGTAGTGTGCAGTTTAGTTCCATATTCAGATGTTTAATTATTCTTTAATTATTTAATCATCCTTTGCAATAATTTAAAAAATAACTCTGACATTGCAGTAAGTATAATTCATTTCATTAGTGTTGCAGCTTGGTTTAGTGAAGAGTAAACCATTTGATAGTGTTTTGAAAGCAAGCAAACCTCATGGTTTTGGTAAACTAGGCGACTGGCATAAGTTCATTGTGCTAAGAAGCAACGCATAAGAGGTACGGTTACAAAAAATAAGGAAAAGCAGTTCACATACCACAATAAATCCAATGGTACATTGAAAGTAATTTTATACTTTTCTAAAATAAAATTACTGTAATTCACAGTAAGCAACAAAATATAAACAATACCTTTAAAAAACTGGCCATGTCACTGAATCAAATTCTAATCGCGAGATTCGAGTTTAGATGTGTATTCGTCTAGAAAATACATACAGAAAGTCACAACTCCAACAGTTTCATACCACACACAAAAACAAAACAAACAAAAACTGCAGTGGCATTTCACAGGGCTATACAAATGAAACAGCTGTGGCTTTTTGCAAATTGTATCTCTGATATTAAGGCAGAGAACAACTTGCAAAACAGTCACATGTTCAACCTATAATCAAGCCCAGTACAAACAGTGCTTATAATTTAAAACAATATAGCACAGGGCAATCAGCCTTCCCCGCACTGCCGTTCCAATTTAACAAATCGCCAGCAGGTCACGGTGGAGCTCAGGCGGTCAGGTTAGTCCACTTCACATTCACAATGGACATCAAGGCATCAGGAAGTCATGCAAAACGCTCAGAACCAACTCGACTACCTGTTTCCAATTCACATTTCTCATAAGCCTGACAGAAGAAAAGATTAAAATGGAATTATGGCTGGGAGTGGGGGGGGGGGTTAAAATGGTTAAATAAATACACAGGCAACAATGAAATATTTTAGTGTTTCATAGGTATTAAACATCAGTGTTTAACTGGGATTAACCTACGGTCAAAGATGTCACTGTGCTTTTCATTTGCATGGCAATGATTACTCATTACTGAACCACAACTGACAACCGATAAGTTCACACCACCTTAACTCTAACGACATATTTACGCAACGGTTTTTTAAAACAAGGACACTCGACAGTCCCGCAGCTGATCTGTATTCAGTGTCTCTGACCTTGTGTTTTACCTATATAAAGTCAATTAGTGAGTCAACTCCACCTTCATTCATTCAGACTAAGGCAGTTCGAGGTCAGTCTGGCAGGCCATCTACAAATAGCCCAGCCGGACAAGGTACCAAGGAGACCTGAATACGAGATGAGGGTCATAGTTAAGAGTGGTTAACTATTTTTGACCTGCAGGGCTCCAGTTTGTGATTCAAAAGAGCAGCAGGATCCTGGGGCTTGTGCTGTGACTGTGAAAATCATTGGTTGGATAGAGAAAGCGGTTCCGAACCGGACCGGTCACCAACGTGTGGCATTTGTCATCAGACATTCCGCAGGTTTTTGTGGACTCCCAGCATGAAATCTGACAGAAAGCGCATTTCAGAAAGTGGGAAAGAGTTCCCTGGGAGCTTCTCCTAGACACTTCTGAAGGGAATCCAAGCCCTCTAAATCTCTATCAAACCAACCCCAGCTCTGACGCACAAACACCACGACAATGCTGCAAACCCCACAGACCAGGATTAGTTGGCAATGGGGTGAAATATGGAACATATAGATATAAACATATTTAAAACATAGAGGAAGAGCATGGTAATGATTGCTAAAGCGCCATTTACTATAAAATGCAACATCTCTCTCGAATTCTCTTGGCCAAACTTTTCCTCTTCTTTTTCCCGTTCTTCTCCTTGCTGTCCTCCATTTTCCTGGCACGAATTTCCCTCATAAGGTCAAAGAACACCTGTGGAAACAAAGAAAGCTGTAAACATCTAAAACACTCAAGTCAGATACTCTGTTCTGTACTGCGGCATCCTTATAACAAAATATGTGGCATTCTTATAACAAAATATACGTTATATGTAAGTTCTGTATATGTTATATATGATCAATTCCTAAGACTGCTAAGCACTGCTCCCCGGGTGCTGTGTTCCTGGCCGCCCGCTGCTTCACTTGGTGAATGGGTTAAATGCAAAGTAGCGTTGATTTCGTCAACAAAAATTATGACTAAACATTGTTGTCAATGAACATTTATGTGACAACAACGAGACAATGCTGGTCATGTGCCGATAACGTAAATGCTGGTCATGTGATGATAACTATAACAAAATATATAATGTAATATTGTTGACTGATAGGAACGAGACTACATGTGGTTATAAAAACTATGCTAAAATGTCTTAATTTCCATTGACTAAAACAAAATGAGACGCTATTTCCTGTTTGGTTGGCAAAACAACTTATTCATATATAATAATAATAATAATAATAATAATTTATTTTATAAGTCAACATGTTTGGTTGGCAAAATAAATGTCATTAATTCAAAGTTTCTAATTAATTCAAATTAATTCAAAGTTTATTCCGTGTCTGGAAAGGATGTACAGTATTCTTGATAACAACAATATAATAGTAAAATAACATTGTTTGAATTGTGAAATAGGTTTGACTAAAAGAAAAAAGTCAACTGAAACTTGACTAGACTAAAAAGAGTATGACTAAGGTAAAAAGAGACGTGACTAAGGCTAATGTAATGTTTTAGTCTAGCTTGAGGCAAAGACTAGACTAAAACTAAAATTCGTGCTGTTCACACTCTGTGCTGTGGTCTGTTCACGCATGACAGAATGGTCACTTTCACTTTCAACTCTCAGCTGCTCCAGGGAAACTCTCCCTGTAACTGATTGTAAGATGCTCTGGATAAGGGTGTCCGTATTTACCACAAGCCCACCTACACATTTAGATGTTAAATATTTAAAAAACTGAAGTAGTTAAAATTGCATATCATCAAGTACTGTCTGTTGTTCTAAAAAAAGGAGAATTTAGCTAAGAAACGGTGTTAAGCAAACAGCTCTATCTCTGAGTAACTAAACCACACATTTCTTAAATGAATACATCTGATTCTTATGCTCTCAGTACAGGGCCCATCACACAATACTGACCTTGTCTACATTGGCGCGGGTCTTGGCGGATGTTTCCACATAGCACACCCCCCACTGCTCAGCTCGGGCTTTGGCCTCGTCCGCGCTCACCTGCCTTCTGTCCTCCAGGTCTGATTTATTCCCCACCAACAGGAAAGGAACATTCTCATCTTCTTTCACCCGCAGGATCTGCTCTCTGCAAGCAGAAAGTGATTTCTGTATGGACCATTCACATTTACCTATAGCTATGCTTAGACTGAGCTGACATATACACACACTCTGCAAGAATGTCCTGCCTCTTCCTTTTACAAAAAACTAACAGAGACTGAATACATTTCTGTGTCGGGCTGCACTCATATATTGACACTGCTCTTTCCACATATGCTAACAAGTAGATAATCCACACATTTAATTATGTTAAGAGGAAATTAGATTTACTATGTAACCACTGAAATCCCTATTTTTGTATTCTGAAAGAAACGCTACACTACCTGAAGTCAGCAGTGGCTGCAAAAGACTCCAGTTCAGTGATGGAGAAGACACAGAGGAAGCCCTCTCCACTGCGAAAGTAGTTGTCTCGAATGGCTGCGTAGTCTTCCTGACCTGCTGTATCCAGAATGTCGATCTGAACCTCCTCTCCATCCAGGACCACTTTCTTCCTGTAGCTGTCTGCCTTTGTGGGCTCATAATCCTCCACAAACTGAGAGCAACAGGTTAAGAGCTCATTAGTTGGTTGTAAAAACTAGTTTGGTTCTTTGGAAGCAAAATATGAAGAAATGAGGCCCGGCTCAAGACTTTAGCACAGTACTGTAGTTGGTACGGATGCAAATATATAGAAACACTTCAATGCATTCAAACTACGAAACCACAGCCTACAAATATTAGCATACAATAAATAATGACATAACATTTATATTTGTATGGATAAAAATTTAGAGGTCAAAATGAATAGCTGGATGAACAGCCACCAGCCCCAGCAGAAGAAAGGTGGTATCACAGTGCACAAAGACATAAAGGCAAGATGGAATATTTATGCCCACATGAACAGCAGACTATAGGAGAGAATTTATTGCTGACTCAGATGAGACAGATTGTGACAAGACAATACCAAGTTATCTGTTATATGTTTAGTGTTCTTACCTCATCATACATAAACTGCAAGGTGAGAGCTGACTTGCCCACACCTCCACTTCCCACCATAATCACCTTATGCAGGGCCAGTGAGTTCTGCCCTTTTGGCTTGGCTGCTGCCATGGCAAGTCTGGTTGAAGGGTCAGGTTAGAGAGGAGGATTGTGGAGAGGAGAGTGTCAAGAGGAAGAGAAAGAGGTTGGAGGAAATGTAAAATGTCACTGGAGTCAAGTGGGGCTGCGTGGACCCTTTATTGAGAGAAGATTCTGTTCTGCTCCAAAGAGTGTACCTGCAAGGAGAGTGGATTTTAACCAAATGAAACCTGACAACAGCAATTATTCAGGGACGTTCTGTCCAAATAATACTCCAGCAGTGTTCAATGCAATCACCTTCTGCCACATTTGAAGATCAATTACCACAGAATCATTCTGGCACATTTTCCTGTACATTGTAAAAGAACACCACAGAAGTAAGGGTGGCAGATACGGCAAAAATATCTAATACTTTTCACAATAGGTCACAATATTTTGTTTTCTTCACATAAGTTGGAACGACCAAAAAGTAGCCAGTAGGCCCACAATTGAAAATGCTACCAAAAACAAAGTATTTTATTCCATGTTTCACACACTGTTATGCACTTGGTCCCATTAAAATGATGAAACAAGCAGATGGCTGTTTCTTTAAGCACTGACTATATGACATTATGCTCAGAAAAGCATACAGAGGCAATAAAGCAAAAGGGGGAGGGGAAGGGCTTATGCTGCGCACACAGTGACGCTCAAATATCACTTATAAATTCCAAGCACTGTGACTTATTTTATTGGAGGGCTGACATAGCAGGGACTGTATATGAGCCATTTAAAAAGTCATTTTTCTGAGACAAATCAATCTGCCAGGTATATAATTTGTAGAATCACGACCAACACAAAAATAAAAAAACGAATCAAATGATGACTTTAAATATATCAGTCATTACACTCCTACTCACAAGTCAGCTGGAGGAAGCCGCAAACAGTTTAATCAGATGAGATGAGCAGAAAATGTTTGTTTTATTCTGTTAGATGATGTGTAAATATGTTCGTATCCAACAGGTCAAAAGAGACATCAGAGCTAGAGATGCGCCGAACAAAGCTGAATGAAGTTTTAGAATAAGACAAGACAATATAACCCTTTATTAGTCTCCCACGTGGGACTAATAAAGGGTTATATTGTCTTGTCTTATTCTAAAACTTCATTCAGCATGGTAAAACCCACACAGTCAGTCTCACAGGCTGTAGCAGTGATGACTCTCTTTGTGTCTCTAAAATGCTTTAGTCACCTGTGAAGCTCTTTCTTGTATTTTCATGGGTGTGGTTAAAAATTCCACCAGTCATTTTATCTGAAAGTTGACATACAAGTCCATAAAAAGTGTAGAAATTGATGTGTGCCACATGACTCATGGACAAAATATCAGTCCATACAAGACAAGGAAGCATAGACTGATATAAGATTAACACTGTATTCGCTAAACAGAATATTACTTCTAATAAAAGTGAGGGGCATCATTTACAAAACAATATTTTCTGAATCCATCACAGCCCAGGCACCATGAGAGCTGCTACTCCTCACTAAAAACAACGCTTTACAAACCTGATAGATTGATCTGACTGCACTGTTTTGTTCTGTTCTGCTTTACCTAAAATTACACCAAACGAAACTTTACACAGAACTGTATATTAAATGTTAAACAGACATTACAGGAAAGAAACTTGGTGTGTCTGGCTTGTTTTTTATCCGAAGCACCCAGTTAATGACATTGCAGTTAACCAACAGATACTAGATACTGCCATAAAAGATATTCAACTATTAATGACATTGACAAACTGATGTCAAATGTTATAAATAATGACGACAATATCATGCTATTACTGGTATAGACTAGCACAGCACAGTGATGAGTGTTTTAACATATATGACTGCTTTTTCAAAACAGTTCTTCCTAAACACTACAAATAACCTGAGAAATTGTATTTTTATCTGAGCCTCAGAAACTGAAAGCTCATGGAGGGGCAACGTGTTCAGAAGACAAGACATTAATGAAGCGACCAGACATTCAAGTCAATAACTAAGCCCCTCACCAGACAAGAAGCTGAAATAGCCAAACCAGGTTATTTACTCATATCATGCCCACTAGACTAAACACCCTCTGCTCATATTGTGCTTATTTAGTCTTATGCCTTAAAGCCAAAGACTTGGATGATATGTCTGTGAAGTGCACTTTAAAGATGAGTGCAAGATGCAGCAGTCTCACCGTGATCACCGACAACTAGGGCTGCAAAATATGGGCAACATATCTATACTGAGATTTCGCTGTGATTATGATGTCTTTCTGCAATCAAAAAGCCTTAAAGTCTGCAAATATTGTTTCAAATTATATGTTCACGCCCACCCACACAGACCTTTATGGAAACTAAGCTACAAAAACAGACCATTTCAAGTTAGTTTTGTGATATGACAAAACCAACTTTAAAGATTGAAATAGTTTAAATATTTCTCCTTATTCTGGCTGCAGCAGTGTAGCCCACCTATTCATGCACTGATTTACCAACACCTTTAAGGGTTAAAGATGAAAATAGTTAGACTTTTGTTAGACTACATTAAAACCACGCTTCAATAAAATACCTGAAACTACCACTTAAAACAAGACGCAAATAAGTTCCACTTACTCTACATGGACAAAAATATTGGGACACCTGATCATTACACCAACAGGGTCATTGCATTCAAATACATTGACTTCTATATGGAGTCGGCCCCCTTTACAGCTACAACAGCTTCTACTCTTCTTGGAGGGCTTTTCACAAATGTTTGGTGTTTTTGTGGGAATTTGTGCCCATTCATTCTATAAAGCATTTATGAAGTCAGACACTGATGTTGGACGAGAAGGCCTGGTTCCCGAATTCTGTTCCAGTTCATCCCAAAAGTGTTGGATGGGGTTGAGATCAGAGTTTTCTGTGGGCCAGTCAAGTTCTTCCATCCAAACATGTCTTTATGGAACTTCCACTCATGATGGAACAGAAAAGGGCCTTCCCCACACTGTGTCCAAAAAGTTGGAGGTATGGCATTGTCCAAAATGATGACCCTTCACTGGAGGTATGTGGCTACCTAATTTTAGTGATTAGGAGAGGTGTCCCAATATTTTTGTCCACATAGTGTACCCACAGACAACAGCACTATCCTCCCAGTACAAAAGGGCAGGGCATAACGGTCACAGGGACTAAGAAAATACACATACTCTTGGTTAACCGACCATCTGGAGTTCCAGATGCCCTCTTGGCTGTCCTGATCCCATTACAGACCCAGCAGGCTCCTCCACTGACCCAGGAGAGGTGTCTCTTCTCTAGCTAAGCTAATATCCAAGCTATGTGATGTGTCTATTAGGCTAACTGGCTAGGTGGCTAACATAACTGTCCTGTTGCTTTTTTCCAGCAAAAATGCCTTTTGTAACACTCAAACCTCACATATGAACATTCATAAAAATGTGCTTACCCCCTTCCGACTCACCACTGTTCACCGGTGTCCGCTCAAAGAGGGTAAATTTGGTCAATTTTGAGTTTTGTCCCTGGAAGGGGAGCCCTTTCCTTCCCTTCTCTTCTCTTCTTCTGTACAGATTCAGACGATTCAGCCTCGGTGGCCCCACATTATCAAAATTCTGAAAAAGACGAGCCTCTCAAACACTCCGTTTTGAATCAAAACGTCTGTGTGATACCCAAGGAACGACCAGCAGTCATCAGGTAGAGGTTGAGAAGAAGAAGTCTGGAAATATAGGTGGGTCAGACAGGCTTCAAGCAGGTTGGAAGGACCACTGAGCTCAGGGCAGGGAGGCACACTGCGCACGCGCGGGGACTAAGTCTACTACAAGAGCGCCACTCTGTGTTAATTTAATTCTTATAATAAAAGAAGTAGGATCTCATTACATTGTTTTCTGATAATATTCCCAAATATGAATAACGTAAGCACTCCTGTGCGTGGGTTGCAGTTTCGTTATTTTATGGCAGAGTGATAAAATGCACGTTTTCTCTCAAAGAACTAAAGCAAACAGATGGATGAGATGGATTCAGAGGACAATGGTAAGAGAGCAATCATGTAGGAATACATGAAGCACGCATATGTGTAGGGATTTTGTCTTTGCCTAAAGATATGTTGCTGATTGTTAAAAAGGATTTTCACATGTATTTACAGTGGTGTTGATAGGAACCATATGCCACACACAAATATAGACGTTTTAGTCCAAAATCACCAGGGGGCCTACAAGTGTCTCCTGAAGTTTTTGTATGCAGCCCAGTGTTGAAAAAAAAAGTTGAAATGTTGGTAAATGTGGGGAAAACCTGTTGCTTTGGGAACTGTTTTTCCTTACACCTTGCATGTACCCTGCAGCCATGAATGGATTAAAAATGTTTAGGCCAAACTCTCAAAGCTTTCATAAAACAGGCATTAAATCTTCTGACGTCTGGTTCCTATCGCTACTGCTGTGAACAATGCTGACTTAGTAAGCGTTTCTAAAAGGGAGCATCTCATGTCAAACCTACCTGGATGACTGTGTTTAGGTCTTAAACCTTTAATTATGCACAGAAATAAATATATTCCCCTTCTCCACCTCTTTCAATGTCATCTGCGTCTTTTTAAAAAAAACTTTTTTTGGTCTAAAATTAAGAGTAAAATTATAATAAAATAAAAGGTTTAAATATTCATTACTGGCACAACTTACCCCAAACCCTTTGGCACGAATCACCCCAACCCCACCATTTTGGAAAAAATGCATCATCCAGCAGTTTTGAGCTAACATCATGCTAGCTGTACAGACTCATAGTGTAGGTTACCAAAGCCATAAAACGTGTGTGAAAAGTTTTCAAACGTGCATATAACTTTTCAGACACAACGATCTCTTATGCAATGAGGCTCTCTTTTTTTCTTCAAAAATGTTTGTTCACATGACTCCCTAGAAACAGGAAGTGGCACAATTTCCCCCCTGGCACAAATCACCCCACTCTCCTCTATAATTTTGTGTGTGATTCTTTCTATGGCCATTTAGTCATGAAGAAGACTTTCATGTCGCAGTTATACTCCAAATACGCAGAGAAACCATGGAATGAGACTTTTCAACTGGTGCGCAGATGCATGGTAAGAGAACCTTCAGTCTCCTGTGCTCATATGAAATGCTAAGAACCTGGCAGAAGGCAGAATGATGTAAGATGTGGTTTAGCTCAAGGTTGAGCCCAATATTGACCTTCAGCCAAATGCAGACATAAGCTCCTCTATGTCATGTTATATGCCTCACTCAAGTGATTTCATGTTGGTCTCAGTGCTGCTGTGCTGCTGAGTAAGTTGCGTGCACGGCCTAATAAATGTCTTCCAGATGCAGGGCTTAAGCAAGACTGCTGTGGCCAGAACAGTTTTGAGCCAAACTAGTACGTAAACAGCTGCCTTTTCTCTGGACTTTGGGAGAGCTTTACTTCTACGTGCTCTTGTACACATTTCTTCCCAAGCAGCTGTAAAATCTTCATTCCTTTCGCTTTTTCCCTTACTGTCAGGCATTTTTTCCTTACTGTCAGGCATCTGTACCTGGATGCAGAAAGACGCAGGTTTATGTGTGGGTGTCTGTTTTATTTATAGAACGTGAAAGGCAAAAGGTGGGTCCCTTTGCTGCCATTTTATGAATACAGTACTGTCCCATAGTCTTTGGAGAGGACTTGGATCCATGAAGTGACCAAGGGGTTTCAGCCTAGAGATGATTTAATACCTGGGTCGATGCCCAACAGTTACGATCCCACTTGAACTGTGAATCATAACATTTTTTCTATAAGCATCTTAAACATTAAGGATATTGTATTATATATTATATATCCAAAAGTAGAATCTCGTTACAAGGAGAATGGCACGCTCTGGAGCAGCCACACACAAGCCTAAGGCCGAAAGCCAAGCATCTGCTAGGGTATTAAGTCTCCAACCCAGTGCATGAGAGATTCTCTGGAGTGGCATCCAGTAGTTCTGGGATGAATTGGAGTGGCGTTTGTGATCCAGCATCACAACCATCATCAGTTCCTGACCCCACTTTTGTGGCTGAGTGCAATGTTCCAGTTTGCAGAAGAGTAGGGCCTGTTACTTTAGCGAAGAAGGGCGTTTTTAATACCCTTGATTTAAAAGGAAACACCACCTGATGAGCACCTGTCATGTTTGGATGTAGTAGATTAATATAAATAATAATCAAAACTTGAAATGTACTTCCCCCTTTCTCTACAGGACAAAACCAGAACAGCCACCAAACCCTGTGAGCCAATTGTGAAGTGCTTGCATAAACTTCATGAAACTCTTAATGGTGAGATATTCCTGTACAACCTGAGACGGTTACACAAGGAAATATCTAGGGATCAAAAATATCTCTTGGACAAAAAAGTGCTGTCTTTGAGGGTGTTTGTCTTTACTATCTGCAGTGTCCACTGTGAACGACATGATGACCAGATTGGAGAGGATTGCCAACCATAGAGGGTCTGAACTCTTTGCCACATTGGAATAAGCATCTATTGTACAAATTGACTTCATGTTAGATTTCGTAGTTATGTGTTATTATTGTATTCACACTATGTCAGTAGGATGTGATGGGGGCGGTTCTGAGTTAAGAAATATTCCTCTAGGGGTCACAGAACAGTTACTCACAGACACAGAACTTAAAATTGTAAGATATCCACAAACCTTTATCATGTCTTTATCAAGCCAATGACAATTATAGTTTATTTATAACACACTCTCACCACTGCTCTATCCAGTCTGGGCTCCCACAGAAGCCCCACAGGGACGGCATGCTATCTGACAGCAGATCTCTTCTACCTGGAGGTGCTCCTGTTGCCGGGGGGTGGGGTGGAGGATGTGAAGGTAGCCCAGCATGGTGAAGCTCCTGAGGTAGGGTGAACACAGACAAAATGATGGCGGGGAGATTTAATATATAAAATCGATTTTGAGGTATAAGTAGTGACCATTGGCCAATTATGTATTTTTACATTCTAGTCAAGTGTGTCCCTCCTTCAGTTGCTGAGGTACGTTAACCATTGATTGAAGTCTTTAAGCCTTCTGAATGGACATGCATGTAAGCTAACCCTTGCTTATCTACAAAGGATGAAGAAATTTGAGGAATTCTCTCTCAAATTGAATGACCTTGCCTCTCTATATAGCCTACCAGGAGACAGGTAATCCTGTGCATATGGATTGATACTGTATTTTGCATTTGTATTCATGTTTATATGGTGAGTGTTGTCTTACAGTGAGACAAAGACAAAGGTCTATACATCACTTCAACATCTGCAGAAGGACCTTCTCAAGATTTCCAACTTACCAAGGTATGAAGAACGAAAGGCTCCAAAAAGATGCAACTCTTTTAAAAACCAAAAAACATATAATTTTCCCTTTACATTGTAGACGTTTGATAGAGAGTGATGTCCGTGTTGACGTGGTTCTGAATGGCAGAATTGGGAATATCTTACCTGGCAGAGAAGGTATGAGGGAATGAGGGGAGATACACCAGTAAGTATCAGTGAATTTTTATATATATTGTCTATTCAAAATTGAACAATTACTACACCTGTTCAAAACATTCCTAGTGGTCTCCTACCGTGATGCCACAGCAGTCCTGAGAGTAAGATTTTCCAGCTTTAAGACGACGGAACCCTCCTTCAGATGATTAGGAGGAAGAAGTAGAAATATTTAAAATGTTTTTTCCACTAAATGGCTAACGCAGAAGGAAGCCCAGGAGGCTCACGTTACTGCTGGCAGACCAAAGACCACATCTGTATTTGTAAGCCTCTGTTGGTGTGTTTCTTTATTGCCACTGGGGGATTCCGATGGTTGCATGATGTATTCGTGCAATACGTGCTGGATCTTAGTAACCGAACATGATGAAAAAGTTACAAAACCATGAATTCTTGAGGCTCCCAAATTTCAAAAAATTAGTTCAGACCCCAGCGATGCTGCAGCCGTCCTTGGGCTGAAGTCCAGTACAGGATACATAGCCTCACTTTTTTCTCTTATCCTAGACTGCACTGTTAGCCATGTATTATTACATTTTTCTTTTTTTAAATTGGCCAACTGCCCAAAAAAGAGTCATGAGTCAAACCAGTTGGGCTACAATGGGATGCAATGCTGCACAACAGAATTCTACTTAATGTCAAATAACATTAAATGTTGTTTTGGGTTGAACTATACTTTTAATGCTGCACTTGGTTCAGTATTGGAATTTAATATAAATGCTTACCTATCAGGAAACCCAACGACCATCCAGTATTATATCAGCCCCTCGGATGTTCTGATGGAGATGTTATGTCCAGGTATTTCAAGATAATCTTCTATTTCTCTGTAGCTGTAATGAGGTCAACACTATAGGGATTGAGGTGATGTTTCACTAACAATGTTTAGTGTATTAACACACATTACTGTGGTGCTGGGTTGGACATTACATGCTGGAAGTCAGTAGATTAGCCACCATTTACTGTTTCTTACGTGACTTATTTGTTATCCGCTAGGTGATGGCAGCCGTGGCCAGGTTGCCATGGTAGCAGTGGGTGCCAGTGGCACTACACACAGGTTGCAGATGGAGTCTCTGATCCCCACACCCCCTCAAGTCGACTCACTGGGGTGAGATTATAAAATTCGAAGTCAGTCTCCTGGCACTCTTTGGGTCACTGTCAGGGATTTTACCAAAAGCAGGGTTCGATTTTAGTATAAAATTAAGTTAAAATTTTAAAAAGGTGCTTTGGGGAGGGCTTAAAGGATGTGAAGATAATCCAGCATGGTGAAGCTTTAAATTTAAGAGAAGCAAAGATACTGCAAAGTAGTAAGAAGTACATTGTTTGCATACTTATAATGTGTGTCCTTTAAAATCCTAACCTAAGGAAATGTTATTTTTATGTGCTTCTTCAGCGGAAGGGTTGCACTGTGATATCTCGATCAATATTATGTATCTAAATGGATTTTCTTGCTATCGTTAAAGGATGAAGTGTGTATTTTGCAGGCTTCCTGTATTCAAGCCATTGTCTGAAGTGAGCTCTGAGCCCCTGCCAGCCTTCTTCCTTCTCAAGCTCCAGCCACCACTTCCCACATTCAACTCCTTCATCAGCAAGATGAGCCAAATCACAGGTCCACGCAATGTAACTAATAACAGAGTAGAGTAGTAATATGTGTTAACCCACTTGTGTACATTTTTTTCAAAAACATTATTTTTCCCTTAATCTAAAGTTGCAGGTTCAAATACCTCTGTAATATCTCTTTCACATTTGTATTGCTTCATGTGCTACATTTTTTTTTAGAAAAGAGAAAGAAGGCTGTACATTGTAACAGCCTTGCCAAAAGTCTTAATTGTGATTGGTCAGGATACAAACTTGTGTCTCCCTAACTGGTAACTTTACACAAAAAAACATCACATTTTAATGTATGGGAAAATGTTGTGTGCTGAGTAGTTTTAGGTCATTTTGAGCACTCTAGTATTCAAGGTTTACATAATGTAAAGGGAGTTTTGAAATGGTGACAGTGATCTGTTTAACCTAAAAATACATAGCTGTGAGGGGAAATAAGATGAGGTTGCAGGTTTAGCCAGTAAAACTTTGCCTTAACAAGTACATTTACTTCCCGAGTTGGCTAGTAGCTAGTGTTATTTACTCATACATGTGTACATGCACACACAGGTTAGATAAATGTGTATTTTCCTGGAGTAATGCTTTTGTTTGCTCAGGTATGTTTGTATAGTTTTTATCCAGTTACATTTTCATCTTTAAACTTTTAAATTACTTTTAATTTGATTGTTACCTTAGCAACCATTTAATTCTAGAGGTTTCAGGCGAAAAGCAAACCTCATCAAGTTTCTATGATGGGTACTGTACTAGTTCTGCTGAAGTTTTTGATCTGGTGCATTTTAGTGTTTGCTATTTTTGTTATTATTGTATAGCCACAATCTTTTTACTGTAGTTTGGGTCTAGACTACTGTACACACCAGTGTTGTCTCATGTAAACCGTATTAAGAATCGTGCCATAGTTGTTTCGGGGTGCTGACAGTGAGCCTGATTGATCTCCTCTAGGTGTCACACCAGTTGCTGACCTGCAGGGGGAGCCCTTATTCCAGGTGATAAAGACCAACATGCCACAGGACAAGACCTTGGAGAGGTCACGTGATGACAGGGATGCTCGTTTTCTTGTGGTATGCAAAATATTATATTGGCTTATTGTAAAAATATATTCAATTCTTATCTTTTATACTTACTGTTTTTGTGAACATCATTTCATGTGGAGAATATTTTAATGCTTGAAAGTCTTAACTGGAAGTAGATCTTAATGTAAATGTGAAATAATGCACACACACACTGTGTGTCTGGATCATCAGACAACTGTTTAACAAGCTATTAAGCAACAGCCAGTGGGATGAAACAGTAAATGAGTGCGTTTAAAGTTAAAGGACTGTCTAGAATTTGACTCTGTATCACCACACAACCATTTAACAGGATGCCAGACATGCACTCCTACAGTTTCTTGAAGCTTATAAAGGAAACTTGTTTTATTTGTCACATTTGACACATTTTCCAATTCTTACCAAGAAAAACAATCTGCAGTTTATGAAAAAATGGATGTGGTAAAAACCTGTGGTGTGCAAAAACCTTTAACTGGTAGTGTATGTAACTGCTAAATATGCCTAATTGTTACCACAATTTGAATTATGCTCTTCTAATCTGTCAGACACTGCCAGACACCGAACTTCACAGCTATTTATTCTGTGAGTGGAGGTGTGACTATTGGAAAGGAGCTCTCATTGACATGGTTCCCTTCACTCACCCGGCCCATGTGCCTGCCTTGTTGGAGATCCTCCGCCATCAGTCAGTCATCAATGGCCTTTTAGCAAGCTGCATCACCAGCCATGAGCACCATCCAGGTATTAGCAGTGAATCTTTATTGTCTCACCCTAAAACAAGTGGACTGCAGCAAAATAAAAAAGGTGTGACATATTACATAGCATATTACAGGTTCACACTTTTCGGAAATGGATAGTCCAGGGTGTCTGAGCTGAAAATGCAAGAATTTTAATGGTGGTCCATTCTGTGGTTCCTCTCCCCTCTCTGACTGCTAAAAAACAATTTCCTCAGAACCAAAACCAGATTGACCTGGATATTTTACTGATAGCTGCTTATAATACATGGAGTGAAACTGATGTGTGTGTGTGTGTGTGTGT
>JBBPDB010000007.1:6253933-6288125 GCA_037974465.1 Brachypetersius altus
TGCTGTTTATTGGTTATCTAACGCCAGTCGGCCCCCCGCTCCCCGCTTTCACTGACACAAACAAACGCGTTTGCACAGACCACGTGCTAAACACATACCGTCGGTGTGACTCATTGGTTTACACTCAGGATTATCTACAGCTAAACCCACTATAGAATCAAACAAAGCAATTTTATAAACATTACAAATACATTCTAGTAGAGAAAAGACGATGTGTATTTTTGGTGGTCAATAGAGGGTCTCTGTTATTTTTGTGCGCCTTTGATGAATTGTAGTGCTTCGTTCCCTACATTGACCACACTCACTCACACACGACATGAAGATCCAGGCAAAAACACGCAGTACAAGATGCTTATGGGGAATAAAAATAGAGATATAATAACAGGGCAAAAAGCAGATTTGGGTTGCTGAGCATAAGCATACACAACATAACTTATATAACTTTTTGCATTTCCAAACATTTAAAAACCAGCATAAATCATGACTGATTTTTTTTCCTTACTGTGACATTTCTGGTTCAAACAAAGTATTTGGGAGAGTCTCTCAGCTAGCTGAACATTTTCATTCAATTTTATTGGGGGTGGCAGGTGATGAAACCTTGTATTGGTGCTTAATGTTAGATTTCACCACCTCCTGGTGCATCAGATGCTGTTTTGAAACATATATGATGTCATGATTATATGAAAATCACCACTTATATTTTGAAAATTAATTTTATCCGGGGATGGCAAGGGAGATTAACTAAAATTTAGATTTTTGACCTGGTGCTTTGTACTGCCAGCCCCATGGACATAAAAAACTCTGAATACAAAACATGACAAGGATCCTCTAATATAGACCAAGCGTAGGACCTCTTTCCTTTTGAACGAGGCTCTTGTCTCCCAGTATGTGGTAACCAATAAAGCAGGATTGTTGTTTGTTGCTAATAACTGAATGTAAATGTATCTGTACGCTGATTTGTATGTCTTCTGCAGGCCAAGTCTGTGACCTAAACTGTGAAATTCTCCCAGAGTCTGACTGCAGCTTCTCTGTGACCTTCAGCCTCCAGGACTGTGACTCCCTGGCCGTTTGTATGTGCTTACATATTTACAAATTAAGTAGAATTAATCATTTAATATTTTATTTCTCTAATTTGATCTTTTTGATCTTATCTCCTCTCCTCTCATCTCGTTATTGGTGCCCAGTGTTGGTTTCTGTGATGGACTGTCGTCAGGTGAAGTGCAGGCTCCTGACGGCTGGTTCAGTCAATCACTCGCTAGATGACTACATCTCTAGAGTCCTCACACGGTACGCATTCTCCTTCTTTTAAAATGACACAAAACTATAGGTATGATGGTAAAAGTGCTCAAGTACTTATTTTCCTCCTTTACAAGAAGAAAAACATGGCCAACAACAAGACTTGCACAACCTCATTATTTTTTAATGTTCTATTAAACCCTTCCACACCCACCCACACACACACACACACATACACACACATCCCTGGCTTTAAACTGTAAGTGAAAGTAGACTATTTAAAAGTATATAAAACTAATAAGTTATCGTATTTCATTGTTCTTATGTTGACATGCGTGTGGCTACAGTTTTATATATTTACTTTGCTTTACATAATATTCCACTGTGAGCAATTCTGTAATATTTTAGGCTACATTTGTTACCGAGCTGAACTTGATTCATTATTTATCCAATAAAGAAGTGTTCTCAAGCTTGATTTTGTATCACTTGTTTGTCTTCCTAGATGCATGTCGATCCCCATCACCATGAGAGCCATACGGAAAAGGTTAGCGAGCCTGAAGCCTCCAGCCCCTCCAATCTGTGAACCTGTCCCTGATCTTAAGGCAGAACGTTCTCCTTCCACACCTCCTCATCATGCACAAGAGAGCGTCCCGGCTACACTCCCCTCTGCCCTGTTCTCCCCAGAGCCCATGGAGGAAGACGGCCTCCCGTCTCCTCCTGGACGCTATGTCATGTCTGTAGCTGCCGGCCCTGCTGTTGATGGTGCTAATACAGATGCTGTTGCTAACCCTTCCCCCTGTGCCTCAGTGGGTGTTTATTCACACTGGGTGGCCAGCAGTCTCCCAGCAGAGCTGATTTAAAATAGTGGAAAAGGTTTTAGAAGCTTTTCAAAGTAATGAAATTATTTTCGTTATTGTTTTTCTAGAAAATCAAAACATTTAATAAAGATAATATTTGTAAACTGAAGAAGCAATTACTGAAAATCTGAAAAGTCCATTATTGGATCTCTCTCACTGCTCATAAATAGTTTGGGGCCACCTGACGTTCTTCTGAGTGTATGGTCAATCTTCACGGTCACTTTTCAATGGAGTAAACGCAACTTTTTCTAAATACTTACTATATTTTGTTGCATGTCGCATTCAGAGATAAACAAATCCCTCATCCAGAAGTAATTGTATTCAACAAAAGGATGTGCCACGGTTGCTGGCACCCCTGCATCTCCCTTTCTAAAAAAATAATACATTAGAACATTTTAGAAGGCTGGAGAAAACAGAGCTGGACGTCTGAGACCATTCGTCTTTGCAAAGTCTCTCCAGAACACCAGGGGTCCTGGGCCCTCTCTTCTCTTCAGCTCACACCCAGGTTTTCAGTGGGGTTCAGGTCAGGCGACTGAGATGGCCTTGGTAGACACTTGATTCTCTGGTCAGCTAACATATGCTTCAGATCATTCATTTTGATTTTAAATGTCCTGGTGTTTTATGATGAGTCCATGATTTTGTGTACCCTTAAAATTTGCCAAAGGCCTTTGGAGGAAAAACAGTCCATCACACAACCGCCACCATATTTTACAGTTGGAATATGATTATTTCATTACAGCCATCCTTCTTTTTACACCAAACCACCTTAAGTGTTGTTGCCAAAAAGCTACATTTTAGTTTAATCACACTGTGGAAGCTGTGGTTTCATTTTTCTCTGGTGTACCTTCCAGTTAATGAGTTTATATGGAGGTGACGTCTGATGGTGCATTTGGAAATTGCTAAAGCCCAAGATTTCTTGTAAACTGCCAACCGTGATCTTCAGGGATTTTGTGCCACTCTCACCATTTTCCTTGTATGTGGGGGCAGAATATAATTGGGTTCTTTTCCAGGCAAGTTTGTAACAGTTCAAGGTAATGTCTTCGTTTTGTTGTTGCCCAAACAGTAGGCATGGGATTTCTCAGTCGAGTAACCATTCACTGACTTCTGAAGGTCAACACACTTCTCCCTCATTTGGTTTGTGATTTCTCTTATCTTCCCCATGTTGATGACCTTATATCTGTACACCAGTTAAAGTCATAGAGTGCAACTTCCAGGACAGTCCAATCATCTCAAAATGTACAAGTTCAGTAGGAATCATGCTGAAGGCACATTGTCATGGGCAACTCCGGCATTCAGTCTGAAGGAGACAGGTCCCCTTCACATTTCATAATTATTTGTTTGCCCCCCTCCACATTTAACATAAAATATCAGTTCACCCAGCGCTGTTTCGTGAAAGAATCTATTCCACTTAATCGATAGGAGAATACACACACCACTGGAAATCAGGGTTTGCCTCGAACTCGCTGCATTCAAGTGAAGTGTATCGTCCGTGCAAGGGACCCCATTTTGTGGCATCAGCCTCATTTTGTGCAGAAAAAAAATTTGGAAACCCTAGTCCATGTTAAATGAATGTTCAACTAAACATTTATATATTTGCCTTATTTAGGCTACTTAAACAGTATACCAAGGGTATTCTTGGTTAATGGACAATTATTTGCAACATTTGCTCCCTGCCCAAACACAATAGACATAAGAAAGTCAAACTTTCTTTTTTTTTTCTCCAGTGGAAATGTTTTATTACATCTAAAACTAAATAAAAAATGCACAGATAAAAAATGAATAAAAAAGTAAAATGCACCCATAAAGTTGGTGATAAATTGTGTCACATTAATTTCATTATCTTAGAATAGTCATTGAATTAAGTCACATTTGTAGGAGAAATTAGGTGTTTAACAACCGGTTACACCAGAATGCAGGAAATTCATTGCATTTTTAAGACCCCCACCAGTGGGTGCCCCCGCATTCTGAATGTCTCTGTCATTTCCAGGGATGCCAAATATCATGGCACATGTTTTTGTTTATTTGTTTTTCTCTGTAATTTCTTTTCACCAAAGGTAACACTTGTGTCTATATAAGAGGTGCCAATACTTGTGATTGTGGAGAGCACTATGTAGATTGATAGATCTAGATTTAGGACCAGTTTCACAGATAAGGATTAAGCCTAGTCTTGGACTACACAGTTTTCTTCCATTTAAATTTTCCATTTAAAGAGAAATGTAGTCCAATACTAGTCTTAATCCTTGTCTTGGAAACCAGTTCTTAGTGTTTATTTCCATAGTAGCACTTCAATTCCTACAATTTAGCATTTTCTTTTTGGTAAATGAAAAATCTGCAGAGCCTTCTGTTTAATTTATTATGTTCTTACAAACTGACAAAGAGACCATGCTTTTACGTTTTTAAAGAGAGACCTGTCTGGTTAGGGCTCAGCTGGCTTTTAACATTTGATGGACAGTGTATATTTTATCTCTGCAGAAATACAAGGCATTTATAGCATAGCTCAGCATCAGCACATCATTCCGGAGTGTACCGTTATTGGACTTTTTTTTCTTAGTTTTTTTAAGTTATGAAGTTGGCCCCTACTTCTGGGTCTCCAGTTTCATGGTTATATGACAGCTTTATTTTGCTCACTTTTCAAGGTTTTCAAGGTATGTTCTAAATCCATGGAAGAGAGGCCCTGCGTAATAGGTGGGGCTCCCTGGTCCTGGGGGGCTGAATTCCTGCGCAGTCTTTTTATTTTGCTGCTCAGACACACCTGATTCAGCGGGGCGGTTAGATACCAGGTTTAGTAGGTGCGACTGAGCAGCAAAATGAGCAAACCGTGCTGGACTCGGCCCTCGCTTCCCCACCCCTGCCCTAAACTGAGGAAGTAGATAGCATTCTTGGGTTGCATACCGCTGAAGTACAGCGCTTGGCTGTTAAAGGTTTCTGGGGCTTGGCATTTGACCCTGTCCCAGACAGCCAGCACACCACTGATTGGTACCATGCGGGCCAAATAAACAAGAAGAAAGTAGTGACTTGTTTTCTCAAATCCCATCCCAGAAAAATGTCTCCTCAGACATTAGGCACGCTACCCAGGCTGCGTTCAGGCCTGTAATGAATAATCAGAATATTCATCCAGATGCATTAATAAAGTCCAGAAATTTTGTGGTTTGGCCATTTTACAGTGGGCTCCTTGTGTAAAGCACAGATGAGCAGTTTTAATGCATATCTTCGTTAATGAAAAAGTTATACTTGTACTGTTTCTTTACAGAGTGAAGCTTTGAATATGTCAGCACTTTGTAAAGCAATATGGCCCTTGCCCCTGAGCCAGTGCCCCAAAAAGGAAACGAGAGTGATTAATAGCAGCTTAAAGGAGAGTAAGGAAGTAATCACACTGCAAAAATACTGTATCCTTGCTTGTTGTGCATGATTCCTGTTTTGAACTTTACATCACAATAAAGCTTCCGCTGATAGAGCTCAGTCAGTTTATTCTGAAGAGGAAGTCGCAGAGACTTACAATAGAGCAGACAGTAAGACTGCAGACAGCGACCTGCAGTTTATAAACCATGCTTTTTTCGTCTCTAAATTATGCTGAACTAGCATCAGGTCTACCTCTACAGTCCAGAGTCTAGCATTCACGAACTGAGTCATTTTTTGCAGTAAGTGGTATCAGCCACTGCTAAAGCCCCCCCAAAGCCACAAAAGACCCACCAAATATATAATCTTCTTTAGTTTGTTATAAGATTTGTCATCAGCATTACATCTAAAACTCAGAAGACAAATGTAGTTTCACTGGTGGTTTTGGGTGGTAAATATAATGACTATATTTGTGTTGTAGACATCACAATCTCTGGTTCCTATCACCACCACTATAAAGAAATATGAGTCGGTATGTTTCTCTACGATGAACCACTTCACATCAAGCCACAGTGAACATCATGTTTTGTGGATAGACCATGTCTTCTTCAGGATGGGCGCGAACAATGGGAAACAGTATGGAAGCGAAGGAACGTAGCTTTTAA
The DNA here is from genome assembly GCA_037974465.1 of Brachypetersius altus. NCBI lineage: Eukaryota > Metazoa > Chordata > Actinopteri > Characiformes > Alestidae > Brachypetersius > Brachypetersius altus. The sequence continues at coordinate 6,260,028 of JBBPDB010000007.1, forward strand.
AAAGCTGACTTAGGAACTGGTCAGATATTAAGTCAGATATGTCGATCACCACCACTATAAAGAAATATGATGATCCACTTCACATCAAGCCACAGTGACTGTTCACATCTCAGCTGTTGAATCATAAAGAACTTTTGCATAACCAGTGGAATGTCTCTTTAAATGCACATCATAATTGTATTACTCAGTTGCCCTTGCTTTGGCATTTCTGACATTATTTTGCTCATGAAGATTTTGCTCAGTATCTGGCATGTACTTCATAAAAAGTTACATGAAATGGTTATAAATATGGTGCCTGATGCCTGTCACATTTTATTTTCAATTGTTTTGAAAAGATTTGGTCGATGGATGGATGGATGGATGGATGGATGGATGGATGGATGGACAAATGGATGGATAGGCAGACGGATAGATAGATAGACAGACGGATGGGTGGATGGATAGATGGGTGGGTGGATGGATGGATGCATGGATGGATGGATGGGTGGATGGATGGATGGATGGATGGATGGATGGAGAAATAAATGTAGACATCCATGTCTGGAAGGTACATTCCTTTTGACAACATACGAAAGAGCTGCCCTAGAAAACTATAATCTGTAGACACCTGGATCTCATCACCACCATTATGAAGGGAGTATGTTTCTCTGCCTTGCATTAAAACACTGAAGGCTCTGCTCACACCTTAAAGACTGAATTATGCAGGAATTCTGGAAAGTTGGTGAAGTTCCCCTTTGAAGTTCAGCGGTCTCTTTAAAGCCTCCGTGCTTCAGCCCCTCCATCCCTGTGCTGGAGAATTTGATCTCCAGAGCTCCTCTTCTCCTCGAGCAGTCTGCTCACAGCTCACATCCCTGCAGCTGGACGACACGAAGAGTTCTCCAACCTCGGGGAGACCTTTTCAGCTCTTTCAGAGACACTCAGAGGCTGCTGTCCTCTGCTTTTTCTCCTCGTCACGATCTTGAAAGTTGGAAGTACTTTTTCCTTTGTGTGTGTGTGTGTGTGTGTGTGAGAAAGAGAGAGGGAGAGAGTGAGTGAGTGAGTGAGTGTGTGTTTTGGTGTAAAGCACCATGTGTGTTGCAGTGTTTTGTGGATAGACCATGTCTTCTTCAGGATGGGCGCGAACAATGGGAAACAGTATGGAAGCGAAGGTACGTAGCTTTTAAAAAGCTGACTTAGAAATATCTGACTTAGAAACTGTCACAGAGCTCACAGAGCACTGACTGTTGCACTTCTGCACGTAGTTTGGGACACATATGATATTCTAAAACAGGGAGAGGCACGTGTAAACCCAAAACCTTTCACCCTCTGGTTTCAGACCTTCTCAAAGCTTTAGTAGCCTTGCAGAACGTGGACTCATGCTGTCAGCTTCTCAGGCTATCAGCCTCAGCTGAGTCACCAAGACCTGGACGTCAAAGTCAGCCACATGCCTCGCCATGCTGGGTCATTTGAACTCAGTTTGATTCCACAAGCTTTGAAATCTTTCAGTCTTCCACTCAGAGGTCAAGAGCTTTGTGATCGTGGACATGAACTTGTGAATGCACAAATGAAGGGAGCATTAGATCTCTCTTTCTCTCTTTCTCTCTAGATTCATGTTTCAATTTGCTTGGATGAATTAGTACTGCCACGGCACTGAGTGTACTATCATAATGCACTATAGCAAGTAATAATAATAATAATAATAAAAACCCACTCATGTTTGTATTAACACCAAATGCTTTAAAATAAGTGAGTTTGAGAGGAGGTCCGCACTTGAAGCTCCTATTCATTTCAATCGAAGGTGTTTTAAATTTATCATCTCTACCTGTGACATCCAAACACCTCCCAGTCATCCTCACAGGTGTGGTGTGGGGAGGTGTTCTAGCCTTCTAGCTTAAAGTAGGCAAGAAGTAGGTGTTTATTGTCATTTCTACCATGTGCACAAAACACAGTGAAACAACATTTCTCCAGGAAAAACATTTCTCCAGGACCAAGAACAAAAACAGAAACAACACAAGGCTACATAAGTGTGAAGAGGACAGGACTACACAGAGCATAAAAAGAGAGAAAGTGCAATACAAGAGTACAATATTGCAGGACAGGACAACATACAGAGCAGTTGACAAAATCAGTACCAGTCCTAGTGTGAGCGATTACAGTATTATGACAGACACTGTATATAGAGTCATTAAGTGCACAAAAAAGCGAAGATGGAGGGGAATAGCAATAAATAGTTGTGCCATCAGTAGCAACAACAGTATAAAAATGTTCAGTATATAAAAATTATATAGTTAATAAGGTGTATTTACAGTGGCAGTTGAGGTGTGAATTCTTGTTTTGTGTATATATGGTTGATGGGAGAAGGAAGCAGTTCAGTTTAGGATTGTGTTTGTCCCTGAAGTTATTGATCCAGTTGTGATTTAGAGGTCTGATGGCTCAAGGAAAGAAACTCTTGGCAATGAAGGCCCATATGCTACAGAATCTTTTGCCAGGCATAAGGAGAGAGAAGCGGGTGCCCAGAGGTGAGTGGGGTCATCCTCAATGCTGGTGGCTTTGCAGCGTGTGGTGTAGTCTATATGACTAGAGTAAAAAGCAGAAGCTGCTAAAAACTTCAGACCGAGAGTTTGGACCTCTCTCACCTCCCACATCTATAGTACAGTCTCCTCTCATACGACACTATATTTTATTATTGAATAAGACTCTTCCTTTTGTGTGGGTTCGACAATGATTGATTTTGTGCCTATCCAGCTCTAATTAGCAGACTGAAACATTTGGTTTTAGAAAGTAAAAGTATTTCCATCATGTGGAGGTTCTTTAAAAGGACCTAGTTAGTATAATCAAGGCATCATCATCATGTAAATGGCTATTTATCTGGCTTAGGACTGCCAGAAGTCACAGATGTCTTGTAGTAAGTACTACAGTATTATCATAAACATCTAATGTAGTGCCTGGAAATCGTCCAACCTTTAGAGGAGATGGTTCTGCACTGACTATTAGTCATAGTCGTGACGAAGGGCAAATGATTATCCTACTGTGTTTAAAGTACACTCTTTAAGCGAGGATGCCAAAAAGGGTTCTGCTTTTGCTTTCCCGAGGCAGGGGTCCTCAGACTTTTTCATCAGAAAAAATAACTCTCCACTCTTGAACTCTTCAAATGTATTTGGCTGAGAGCTGTGCAAGTAGCTATTCTGAATGTGGGGATGGTTAGAATTATCAGATAATGTAGTGGTAAATTAGTGGTGGGCAGTGTGGCATTATTTGATCAATATCACAATGCCACAATGTGATTGTTTGAGTGCGCCCTGAGTATCTGCCTGTACTGTTAACACCTACAGCATAATTAGTCATATATAATCAGATTTTTTTGTCTGTACCAGCGTGACAAACTTCTGAGAAATGAGGTTTCTGTTATGTAACAGTCTTTTATCATTTTTATGCTCTATTTTTGCGCATTGCCCACCCTTATTTCAAGTCTTTGCAAATAATGAGTGGAGTAAATTGTTTCATGCCAAAGTTTATAGAGTGCTGGCTGTGGGAATGATGGGCTATTTATTTTGGATGTAGTGCAGCGCAAGCCAATACACCAAACAACCTTTCAGTCCATGGTTCTTTAGAGTACCGTTTTGGGAAATTGGTGAGAAGAATCATAAAGTATAGAACATTTACAATATGGGAATGTTATTTAAACCCATAGTCTTTGCACCCTCATATCCATTTTTCCTTATTTCTTTTGCTGATTTTTTTTTCAAAACTAAAATGGCTTTTTCCTGCAATTTGACAAATCTGGAGATTTTTGAAGCATTAAATTTTTTCCTAAAAAATCAGCAAATAATTATCAATGAACACTAACATGTGTGTTCTCTGTAGAGGATGTGCACTTACTTACACTACAACAAAATATTCAGAATATGTCAATTGACAAGGTGTGTATATGACTGACTGTATGTGATACTATATGGACATTTTAGGAGTTGAAACCTGTAGAGCAGTGCGTAAAGCAGTGAGTTGCCTGTAATGTCTGCAGAAAATCAAAGAAGACAGCAGTAGACATGAACTGTCTATCAAAGGTACTGACAGGAACAGTGATTTTTCTTGAGCTGGATTGTTGTAAAGGCAGTCAAATCAAAAGCTTCTCTCATGCGTCTCTGATGTTTTTCCCAGGGCAGCAAAAATACACATCCGAGCAAATTTTTTCAGTTCCAGTTTGGGCTGTGTTCATTATCCATTATCCATTTCACTGAATACTCACAGGCCAACAGCTCTTGAGTCCAGTAAAAGAAATGGCAAGTTTCAATGTGATCTGACGATTTTGTTTCACTGTCTAAAAACAGCCTGGAAGTTGATCATATGGATCCAATCACTGGCAGAATTTGATCCATAAAACAAGACTAAAATACAGTTTTGTCTAATTATGGATAATGGATGAGTACCGTGTCCCTTGGCACGTCATCTGACCATCTGCTCGTTAAAAATCTGAAGAATGAGCACTTCATCAACTACACCCAGTTGAAATTTAGAGTCTGCTTCAATTTCTAACACATTTCCCAAGCTTTAATGTCAGCTGCCTTTCAGCTCGGTAAGTTAAAGCAGGAAGATTGCTCTTCAAAGCTGAACAGTATTACAGACCTGCATGAGGAAAGAGAACTTGGCTTTCATGTGCATCTCTGCAAAACGTGATACCTCATCAAGGGTTCATAAACGTACGCCATCTTTCTCCATTTGTGCTTCAGGCATCTGCGCTCGGGATTGACCTGGTCTTGAATTTCACTCAGAGAGCTAACACCCCGCAGAAACTCTCCTTGCACCTTACATAAGCACAGCACAGGAAACCGCTGAACGTTTTTGACAAGTTGTTTTCCAGAAAGGTAAACAAGCAGGTCTCTTCTCAGTCCTGGAGCTTTTCACAGCTCACAACTTGAGAAAGTGTCGGAGGCACGTGGTGAGTTTAATGGAGCAGAGACAACAGTGTTAAACTCATAATCTCTCTCAGAGCTCTCTCTCGTCCTCACTCTCTTTGTTTTCTGTCTCTCTCTATCTCTCTCTCTTTTTCCTCCTCTGTCTTATCTCTTTGTTTATCACTTTTTCTTTGTCTCTTTTTCTCTATCTTTCTTTTGTTTTCCATTCACTGCCCCTTACTCTGTCTCTCTATCTGTCTTCCTGCCTAACCCTAACCCTAACCCTAACCCTGTCTATGTCTCTGTTTTGTCTCTTTATCGGTATCTCTCTTTCTTTCTCTGTCTCACTCTCTTTCTCGCTCCTCTTTTCTCCTCTGTCTTGCCTTTCTTTATCATTCTGTCTTTGTCTTTTTCTCTGATTTTCTTTTGTCTCCCATTCTTTGTCTTTTTCTCTCTGTCTCTGTCTTTCTTGCTACATGTCTGTCTCTCAGTCTGTTGTTATCTCTCTCTCTCTCTCTCTCTCTCTCTCTCTGTCTCCCACTGTCTGTCATCTTTCTTCTCTGTGTCCTTCTCTGTATCTCTGTCGGTATTCCTGCTTGTTTATCTCTCAATCTGTGTCTCTCTCTCACTCTCTCTCTCTCTCTCTCTCTCTCTCCCTCTCTCTCTCTCTCTCTCTCTCTCTCTCTCTCTCTCTCTCTCTCTCTCTCTCTCTCTCTCTCTCTCTCTCTCTCTCCTTCCCAAAGAGCTTTATCTCCCTTCTCTCTTGCATCTCAGTCAATTATGACATGGATGTATCTGCTGAAAAAGTGGATAGAATGATAGTCAAAGGGAAAATAGGAAAGGTTCCAGTGAAATAAATCCTCATCAGTGATGTCTGGGAAGCAACCCAGCCTTCTGTATCTTACAGGCTTTAAAAGGAAAGCAATGAAATATGACAACTGTGAAAACAGATCCAGTTTAACCCCGTCTACAGCTGCCCCATATGATATCTCACTAATTATGCAGAATGCAGAAGCCATTGACAGGAATTACGAGCATGAAGTCATTAGGTCTGCCAGTGTTATTGGTCTCTGTACAGAAGCAGAATTGAGCCTAACCTCTCTCTCTCTCCCTCCCTCCCTCCCTCTCCCCCTCTCTTTCTCTCTGCTTGAAATGTTCACATGCTCTTATTGGAAAATAGTTGTCAGTGGGTGCTAACCTCCTGAGTAATGGAAGTGCGTTTGAATGACAAAACAATCTGTGCATCATTTGGAAGATCAAACTTGGCCAGAGAATAATTTGTTGAAGGCTTGCTGCTGAAGTGAGCCTGACATTCACTGTCCAAACTCAGTGAGAGGATAATGTTTTGGTCGTTAGACTGTACGCAGTGTATAGGTTCCATGGAGAGACTTAAGGTCTGATGGATGAAAAGGATTATGATGTCAATAGCTCCTCACTCTTTGGCTGCACTGGTCTGTATCTGGGCTACTTGAGATTACCAAAACACTCCATCAAAAAGAGCAATAGCTTTATACAAGATGAAGGATAAAAGTAGGGTTGGGCCAGTGGACAGTGTCATCATCCATTGCCAATGTCGACCACCTTCTGACAGTAGTGATGCATTACTACCACATGCTGTTAGAAACAGGAAAACACATCATTTTTAAAGCATGAATGATAGTCACATAACCTTTTCTCATAATGTAATGATTATTGGAAAACAGCTGTTTTATAATAGCAAAATGAAGATATAACCACAAATCCATATTGTTTCACACACTTTTAGTATAAAATTCCGTTTTCCAGCTCAGTTTCAACACATAAGAGTCCAGTAGGCCAAAACAGTACACTGTTTAAAAAAAAAAAAATTGTCCTAGTCATTTTAGTCCCCAAAGCATAAACATCAGCGTACCCTTACTGTACAGTGGTTTGTTTTTAAGAGGACACTGTGATAGAAAAAAAAGGTTAAGTACATGCACCATAAAAATGATAACTGCAAGAAATAGTTATCTTTCCCATAAAGATACAGATACACTTTAGGTGTCCGCTCTAGTGACCGAGTTTGTACTCTGAAGTAAATCACGTCTTTAAGTTATTAGATGAGTTATGAGTCTTTAGGTCTTGATGGGAGAGTAGTGATTAAAGGATAAAATTGTTATGAGGCATGGTCAACAAATGGCTGACTAATCAGAATCATACGCTGACTCCTGAGTGCAATTTATGACTTTTTTGTAGGGTTTAATATTTAGCACAGATTGGAGATCATAATTTTAGCTGGAGAAACGGTAACACTGTACGAGAGAAATTCAGTCGCCAGACTTCTGTGGTTTTGGTTCAGACGAGACAGGAACTGTTGTGTATCCTCAGGCAACAATGTAATAACACTAAAATATAAATTTCACCATCCAGTGTGACAGCTTCAGAGCTACCCAGGAGCTTCGCATAGCAACAAAACAACAATATTCATATTTGGTCCTAATTCGTGCCGTTTGACGATACAGCAAATTGCGTCCACTTGCTTGGTGAGTCACATTCCGGGCCCTGATGTGGAAATGGAAGCAGATGTGTTGGCTCAGTGATGTCACCACAGCATGTCGTCACGATGGTAATGATGAAGGGGACCTGCTTCATGTTGGCCACATGGACTGCGCTGGTCGGTTTAGGGGAGGAGAGAATGTGGAAATGACTGAGTTTAGTTAGTGTGGTGGTTTTTATGTAGTCGTTATGAATGAGGTGCTAAGAGGGCCTTGCCTCCATCTATGCTCCAGGGGTGATGCTGAGGCTTGTTTGAATCCTGTCGTCTCCACGCAGCAGCACTAATGCTACACTCTGGTGGGTGGGTGTTTGCAGAATGTCCTCGGAGTCATGTGATGTGTGCCTATGTGTGTCATGCACACTTGGAGTGTGTGAAGAAGGACTTGTTTACAGGGAGAACGCCTTATGTGGGATAAAAGCACAAGCCAGTCTTGCAGAAAGCCACTTGTGGTTTGAGTTTATGACCTGACAGAGGATAAAGTGCTGTAAAATAGCCCCTTCACACACACACACAAGCACACAGCACTCCTCCATTAGCGAATACTGAGTTTTTGCTGAGGGCCTTAGCTTTGGACTCGCTTGTTTTGTAACAAAGAATCTGCTGGGAGCCACTCATTAGTCAATTACAACGTCATAAAACAAAATCTGGTCATTTTTATAGTAAGCAGAAATAGATGCTGCTGTCTTTTGAAAGAACATTCTCTAAGCAAGTGAAAGCAGTAATAAAGATTAACTTGAAGTTAAACTGGCCATGTTGTAAACAGGCCTCATGTCCTGATATTATCCTATTTGTTCCTGCCATGTACTGGTGCCTTTCACATAGTTGTTTAGCCTTACCATGTGCCTTTATTTTGTATGGTTTTCCTGGCATTTGCTCTTGTGTGTTCTCTTGTTCTCCTCTCTTGCTCCTCCCTCTTGACTTGCCGCTCACCTGGTCTCAGTTTGTTACCCCCCTGATTGCAGTCTTGCTCAGCTGTTTCTCGTCCCATGTCTGTGTATAGTTGCCCCTTTGTTTAGTTTTGTGTTTGTCATGTTTGGGAATTCCTGTGTTCTCTTTGTGGTCACCAGCATTTTTTGGATTTTTTCTTGTCTCTGGTTATAGTACATCCGTGCATTTATTTTTGGCTCTATTTTCTGTTCCTAGTCTGTTTGTTTATGGTTTTCTTTTGTTTTTCTGTTTCTTTTAGTATGGACATCATCACCTTTACTGCCACTGCCTCGCAGTTTAGTAGTTTAGTCAAGAATAACGTGTATCCTGCCCCCTTATTTCAGTCATGCTACATCTTTAAACTGTATGTATATTATTTGTTTATTATCCTTAAGGGATATTATATGGTAATGAATGTATATAATTCAGTAACAAGCATGAAACTAATATGTGTGTTATGTAGTCAATTGTGGGCCCACCAGGGGGCATGTGGCCTGTACAAAGGTTATGGAACAGTTTATGTTCTGTTCACTTTAAAAGCAAGAGTCTGCATGGGACATTTTACCGCTGATTTTTAACTGGCAGCAATTTTTTGAGCAAAAAGAAAAAGCCCTTAGTCTTATTAACTGTGGAGTCCAATCACAACAAAACAAATATAAAATAAACCTCTCACACCCCTTATCCAAGCATTCTTACCACACCTTGTACACACGCCCTCTTGGTCAGGTCCATTGCTGTTTCCCAGTATGTGTCCTTCTCTGCACTTGTGTTCTCATAGACTTGAGAAATATCCTAAGATATAGTGATAGCCTAAGAATAGTTCAGATTTAAAGTTTACAGATTAATAAACTTTAAAGTTTAAAGATTAGTGGGTTTCATCAAGGATGCCTAAGGAGGGCACTTGTGTTGACTTGAGTCGTCAAGTTTCAAAGAATGCATATCACACAAAGGCTCTTCTCGCATGGGTCCCCTACTCAGTGTAGCTGCTTTCTCCTCGGCTACATAGATAAGCATACCAACAACAACAGTGACCACCGCCCAGTCTATTCTACATGTTTTCCTGAAGTTTTATTGGACTTTTTAGTGCTCCTCACTCAGCAAACACAAACTACTTCCACCCTAATGGCCAACTCCCACAATTATTTCCAAGCATTGGCCCTTTTATAGGCATATATTGTGAATGTATCATTTTTATTCAGGTTTTAATCGATATATTTGGAAAAGAAAGCGAACATAGGCAATAACAAGGCTATTTTGTTGGAAATATCAATTGGGTGACAATTCAGGCTCTCAAGCCTCTGCCATACTGAGCTGTGATGTCTGCAAGAACGCTGTTGTTCTAACGTTGCTGACTGTGCGACTGCATCCTCCTGCCCTCGGGAGTCCGGATTTTTAAGATGAACTTGTTTGGTGACCCAAGCATGAGGGTCTATACTTGATGTGCTCCAAATAGGTGAACTGCTTATGTCCTGGCGCCCCCGGCACTCCGCCTTGCTGAAGTAGTGTCACCTGTAGCTCATTAAGCTCATCAGCAGCAGTATAAAACTGCCTCCCTTCAGTCTTGATGTGGATTTCTCATCTTGTATCTTATCATTTTTATTTCAGTGGTGGAAATAGTTTTAGGTCTTTCTATATTAATCCCTGGCTTTGGTAACCCTGGCATTTATCTGGTGTCATCATGTTCTGCTAACTAGTGGTTAGGGACTTGCCCTTGCCATCAGAAGATTGTGGGTTTGAGTCCCAGGACTGCTAGTGGCACCACTGGGGTACCCTTGAGCAAGGTACCGTCCCCATAAACTGCTCCCTGGGCGCTGTGTTCCTGGATGCCTGCTGCTTCACTTGGTGGATGCGTTAAATGCGGAGGAAGAATTTTGTGCTGTTCACATATGACAGAATGGACACTTTACCCCCTTTATCTGTGCAACTCGGGCTTGCCTACATGCCCTGTGCCATCCCATGTCACAGTATTGGTTAATTTCAACATTCTCTTGTAAAGTGTTTTTGATTTAGAATGACTTCCAGTTGTCTATGAGACCACAGTATTCCCTCTCGCCCTTGAATCACTTCAAGCTGCTCCTCGATGATTTGGCTTGTGTTGCAATTTTGATTTATAGATTTCTGTGCAATCCTGACGTTTTAGTTCTTGTTATCCCTCTTGAATCTGTCTCTGTAGGTTTGTTTCTTGCATAACTGAATTAATGAAACTGAATCAAAGATGGACAAATGTGTCTGAATGTGTCACAGGCCGTGGTGTCATACTCCACCGTAACAAAACTGAAAATTGCGCCAGTGATCAAGTAAAGCAATTTCTTCCATGTATTGTTCCAGTTCTGGATACTGGCTGCACTTTCACTGGCAGGAAGACATAAACTAAAAGGGATTAGCTCAGCTCCACTGCATTCATGATGAGCCCTAAATATTGAGGGTTTTTTTCTGCCTCAAAATCCTTAATCAGGAAAACCTCAGACCTCAGTTTGGACAGAAACAAGGCATGTCTCCATGCCACCAGTATTATTTTGGCTGACCAGTTAGCCTTGGATGCCTGATTACATTTTTACTGCATCTGTTATAATATTGACTGTAGTGGGAACCAAATGCTCACTCTGAGCTGACACCAAACATCAGTGCTCGCACTGCTGAGCTCATGAAGTATCAGAACTCCTGATGCAGTACCGAAAACAGTTCTGAGCATAAATCATCTAAATGAACCAGTGTGTGCCATGAGAAACCCTGTTGAACTGTATCTTTGGTCACACAGGTAAAGGAAGCTCCAGCATTTCCTCCGACGTGAGCTCCGGTACTGATCACACACCCACCAAAGCTCCCAGGAATGTGGCTACCAGTGAAGGTGAGACATCTGGTCCTCATTATGGGCTAAACCCCCTCCTCAACTCCCTCTAACTCTCTCTCTCTCTCTATCCCTCTCTCTCTCTCTCTCATGAACTGCTGACTATTTTTGGAGGCACTTGTGTGTTCCTAGGATAACCTGAAATTGCCGTTCCCATAAGAGTTAAGCACTCCGTGGGCTGGTTGTATGAATAGGTCTGAAAAAAATCTTTATATCTGCACCGCTTTATCTGTGTGTACTCTCTCAGAAAGCTATTTAATGGGTTCCTTTTAAGTTCTTAAATGCTGGTGAAAGCCCTGGACCCACTAGAGTACAACAAACTGTTTTGTTTCTTAATTGGTCTCTTTTTGATTGCATGCAGCACTATATTCCAATTTAATTGATTAATTATCATAATCTTAATGATCTGGTTGCATCAAAGGTTATCTAAAGTGTCCGTGCTTGCTGGGAAATAAATTGTTTATTGCAACCTGGTCTAGGTCCCATAAAAGTGCAGGGAGCACATGCAGTTAAGCTTGTATTCCCCACAATGGGCTGGTATAAGCAGCAGCTCTTTTGCATGTTTGAATGAATGCAGAATTAACAGAATGCATGTGGGGCTTTTGGAGATTAGAAACAGGGGTGGTCTGACCAGCTTAGGTAAGATAACAAAGTACAGTTAGATGAATAAGCACACATAGAGTTGTAAATCCAGTGGCTTATAAATTGAAACAAACAATTTCAGTGGAAGGAAGTCAGTTAATTTCTGGTACAGTATATCAGTTTCATGTGTTTCCACTGGCAGGTTTTGTTCCATTGTTTGCAGTCCGTGGAAAAAATGATATCACACAGCACAATGCCTTACAAACATGACAACAAGATAACACTGGTGTGGGAGACTAAAATATTCTAGCAATAATAGTCAAATAAGCCGTGAGCTCTTTGTGACATTCATCCTGAGACCTCCCAAATCTTTATTCCGAAATGTCGGTAACCGGTTCAAATTCAAATTCAAATTCAAGCTGCCAGGTGACCATCTGAGTGATCCTAGAGAGAAACCACGGGGAGCAATCTAAAAGGAGTTGCAAGAGAATGAGCTTTCACTTTATGTGTAAATGTAAATACTATGTACCAGTTTAAAGGGTCGTCTAAGAGCTTTTACATTATGTGGAGGTTCTTCAACGTCATACTTCTAATTTATGAAAACAGTTCTTTTAAGAACTATACACTGAAAGGTTCTTTAGGATTGCAGTAATGGTTCTGCTGTGGCATCATTCAAAGCATGCTTGCACCTATATTTTAAAGCGTAAAGAAGCTGTATCCCGAACTTAGATTATGATCAATTCTCACAAACCTCAGTTTGTCTCTTTTACACGTCTGATTTTCAGGGAGTTCTAACCACACACAGACACACTGGACAGTAGGAGAAGAGTTAGAGCATCACTTGGTCTGTTCTGCTCCTGAGCATCCCCCCGGGTGTCTGCATCTACTGGCTTTTCTGGCAGACTACTCCTATAACTCCTCAGCTGCACAGACACATCCTGTTTTGCCTCCAAACTCACTTATGGAAAAGTTTTCCAAGGAATTTAGTGTTTCTTTTTTCACCTTTTACCCACCATCAAGGTCTTTATGAAAGCCATCTTGTTGATAGTGGCTGGAGATGCTGTTTTGGGTCTGGCTGTAACGGTGCAGTTATAGGGCAGTGTGCGGTTGGGCACAAGCACCGATCTGTGGAAAACAGCCTTCCAGGCCGGCATTGTTTTCATTACAGTATGGCACTCACTTTTCCAAGGCCATGTGCCAGTGAGGCTGGGTCCAGCTCTGTGTTTTGGCCCCAGACTTGTGCGCTACCTTGTGCTCATGTTTGTAGGCATGTGAGTGTGATAGTAAGTGCCAGTTGCTAAGTATTCCCAGTTATCATCTATGGGCAATGTTAATGCAGATGATTGGCTCAATGTTGATTGATTGATTGAAATAGCCATTGACGAAAGGACAATGATGAATGTAATTAACGGTAGCAGGAAAGGTTGAAAAGAGGTGTTTCATTTACAGTTGACAGCAGGTAGCATAGTTGAATAGGCCTGCTGACTAACAACAGTAGAACTGTTGGAATCTTTAATGCTGTTTATAAACAGACTTTGCATCAGAGAGCTGCATCCTGGCTCTGTTGAACTTATTCCTTGTGTTCCTCTATAAAGCTTTAATTGAACACAACAAGAGCCTTTGCTTTTATAAATGGAAAATAGATGTAAAAGAGGTCAGAGGCATGGGATTAAATAGGAATCTTTTCATTTTTTGGCATAATTAAATGATTAAGATGTAAACAGAGTCATTCAGAGTGGTTTAATATAAGAAGCTCCATTCTAGAGAAGCTCATCAAGTCATAATTGTTGACAGTGGTGTCTATATGAACCAACTGTTGCAAGGAATTCATTCCTTCAGCAGCTTCCTCACAGAAAGTCATTACATGAGATGCTTATGAATCCACTCCTTGATGTCTGAGACATTTTACTTTAGTTTAACCCATTTTTAGTTTAAAACCCATTTTAAAACCCCTTTGTAGTAAAGTGGTACATGAAGAGTGTCCAGAGTTTTTGATTGTTATTCTTTTGCTATGTTTGTGTCGACGCAACGTTTAGGTCCTAACCTATGTGTGTCTTATCTAAAGACTGCATGTTTCTCTGCAATGCACCATTTCACAACAAACTACTCTGAATGATTTTGTTTACATCTTAAGGATTGATCTTGTTGGAATTTGGTAAGTTTGGAAAAATAGGTGGAATTATCCTCTAACAGAGTCTTTATTGACTCTTTTTTGAACTTGTTTAACTTTCCTTGACACTGTCAAATGACACTGACATCTGCACGCAAATACAAACACATGTTGTGTTTATATTTGGAAAGAAAGATAAAATCTGTAGTGTGGGAAGGATACCCACAAGATGACATGCCTATTTCTCTCGATCCTCTTTGCTGTCAGGGAATCTGGCAAGAGACTGTATTTGAGCTCTGTGGTTGCAGCATCTTCTAAACTTGCCACTCTGCCACAGAGTAAAGAAGAAAGCCTGGCACACGTGCCTAACAGTCGCTGTAAAACTCAGATTTGTGTACAAATGTGGTGGTGATAATAATGGTAAAATAGTGGTTGAAATGAAGGCATTATGTTGCCTCTGTAAGCCCTGCGTGTACCTCACAGCCATAATGTAGAACTTATTCTCAGAATGACCATAAAACAATTTCCCAGGCATCAGGCAACATATTCCTAACTTTTTCATGTAATAGCTTTCTGCGTTAAATGCTCTAATCTGGTTTCTGTCATCACAACAGTAAACAGTTCAGACTTTTCTGTAAGTTGCTTATGACACCAGAGACTTTGCCATGCCACTCTTCTCCAAAATTCTCCATTAACTAATGCTGCTCTTACCTTTGTTCTATCCACTTTCTGCCATAACAATGCAAATTCCCCACTTATCTTATTTATCTTACCTTATTATGAGGGGCTTCAGTATAATTTGACCAAAACCATCTTTTCAGTCCCATCATACATTTCTAAGCCATGTGTTCTGGACCAGAGTTTCTCCAGCCTGTGGTGTTTCATAGTAACTGCGGCCAATGGTCTGAAACGAGAGAAACAACATGGACACTCTCACACTTCGGTTCATTTTAAATGATTCAATGATTCCTGGATGCTAAACTGGAGTTTTGTGGTTCATCTTAGAGGGTGCATATTTTGAACACCTGCAGCATAAGTCTGCTATTAAATCTTTCGTATCTCATTGTTTAGTTGGTGAATGGATTCAAGTGTTGGACCACCTTGGCTCCTTCTAACCTCAGAGGATACTTAATAACAAGAACAGCCTGAAAAGCAATGAGATTTCATTAATATTTTTCTCGCTGGACACCAAATGACTGCAGCTGTCTTCATGAGGGACCTTTACCAAAACAGATGTGCTGTTCAAAATAGAGACGTTGTCTATTCATCAAATCCATCCACAGCAGGTCCTGCTGTTTTTTTTTTAACTATTTCATTAATTAACCAGCATTTTTTTACATTTTCATCAAGCCTCTTTGCAAAGAATGAACAGCTGATCCACTCCAAGCTCTGTGCTGCACATTTCTCACTTGGGACTCAGTTCAGTATAAACAATAAAAGTTCAGACCTAGCCCAGGAATGGCTGTCCCTGGATGGTTTTCTTTGGCATGCTAGTGGCTGTGGGGCATGAATGTTTTACCACAGACCGTACATGAACGAACTCTTAATCATTATCCCACTGCTTTGGGTCTAGGGTCAGCTTTAGCCCTGCTCCTAGCACCACAAGGTCTTTTTCTCTAAGATTTAAGTGAACCATTTGACAGCTGTTGAAAAGCCAACTTGTTAGGATACACAGAGACATTTTTTTATGTGGCTAATGCTTTTCTGTTTCCTCAAAGGCCATATAAACCCATTTTGCACTTGTAAACTTTGACCAACCATGTCAGTAATTCCCAACCTTCTTAAAACCTCACATACACACCACTTTGTACCAATGTGACACCAGCAAACTGCTTTAAATGGGCTTATGTGACTGTTTATAGGTTCACCTAGAAACAGTCACATAAGCCCATGTTTTGGTATGGAAATCTGAACAAGACAAATGCAAATCTGTACTACTGAACCTAATGAACCTATCCTACTCTAGGACAGTACTGACAGTACAGCAGAATAACCGAGTGTTTTATAAGAATGCATCATAGCCTTGGGATGTGGTGAGCAAAGAGGGTTTTGTTGCATCTGACCACATCCAGAGCCTTCCTCTTTCCAAGCCCAGTAAATTAAACTGAAATTAATCCACAATGTTTTCTGTCTGAGGTGTCTACAAATGTAGAGCAGAAACAGATTTGAGGACAGGAATCGTTTTTATATATAATGTCTTATTGATGTATGCATCTATAAAAAGGAATCAACCAATAGAGTCAGGAAATATTGATGTCAGCAAAGGCCTTCCTCGGCATAAAGTGCAATTGCTTTTAATGTCAACTGAATTTTACAGCAGTATTTGGCCCATATGATGCCTTTCAGACTATAAAATAATATATAATGTATAAATCATTTAATATTCACAAATGCAAATATCTAATATGAATATTATTTTCTACCAGTGGTCCCTAATCTTTCAGTTTACGCCTTGAATGGCAAAACTCACCTCATACTCATACTTTGACTGTTTTCCATGTCTAACATCACTCTGAAACCCATGGCTACAGCTTACATTTGTGAACTGTGATTTTTCAAGGACTTCCAGGAGGCTGTTTTTTTTTCTTTATTAAATTTGTACATGATTGTTTTCTCAGTCAGATTGTATGGATTGTAATTTGATGCATCTGGCTCCTGAATTTCCAACCCATGCTAAAGCCCACTTTGTTATGTCTACAAAAGGTACGGCATGAAAAATACACACAGGTTTCTACTGAATAAACTACAGCTGTAAGTACTGTATACATCTGCTGATGCCTCAGAACTGATTGTTTAATCAAAAGACTCAACAGTTTTTAAATAGCTGCACTCCATCCACAGTGCACTGATATTGCTCTTAACGTTCTCCTCTGTACTGAAGTAGATCTTTCTCCTGGATGATGCTCTGACTCAAATGACAGATATTTCCTTTTCTTGGGAAAGAGCCTAGTCTTATTCCCACCTGGAGTCATTAAGCTCATTCTACTGTGCTGTCTCTATGAATAATATGCGTGGCTTTTTCCTCATCTTTCCCCCACTGTGCCGTGAGGTCAGTGGAGGTGAGCATGTTCAAGCAGTCTAAACACACTTAGGGCCTCTACATACATCTCCAACTTAGCAGCGATCCAGCGCTTGCCGCTTGTAAACAGTCCAGAAATCCACGCTTTCCATGTTTTCTTCCATTTATTTTCTCACACAAACATATACAGCGTACAGAGTGTCAGTGTTGATCTTCTCCGCGCCAGGAAATGAAGGACTGAGTGGATATTTGTTACACGGTGCCTCCGAGACCAGCTATGAAATTAATGGAGATTTAAGTTGAGCCAACTGACAGCGCAAATTACTAGTGGAGAGCTCTAAATAACAGCAGATTAGACGACCAAGCCCGGGCCATTCTGATAAATCAACATTTCCTGATTATAATCCTGCAAATTGCCAGAGAGTATCAGATTAAATAAATATTTTATGAACAAAGACGGGGAAATACTCGAAATATTTCTTTTTCCTTTCTGAGTTTGGACGAAATGATACAAACATTTGACCTCAAATTTGAAGTCATGCCAGTGTGTGTGGTGTGTGGACCTGAAGTGGTTTTGGCAGAGAATGGCCCAGTGCATCTCAGTGACAGTTTCTTTAACCTCTGCTGCTCAGAAATGTCAGGAGGCGAATAAGACTGTAATAACAAAAAGGATGCGAAGGCAGACAGTGTTCTATTGACAAGCCACATGTGGGTGGCTTTCTCTGGGATACTGGACTGCCTAATATCCCAAACTCTGCAGGTGTGGAGTGGTGGTGTTGGACTGGGGAATGTGCATATCTGCTGTTAATTGCTGGAAAGGTATTGCTGCTATAATAGTTCATGAACCAGTTTCACTCTCATAGCACATGTATGTTAAACCTGGCTTCACCACAGTGTGGTAAGTGTGTGTATTAAATTTTCCCTGAGGGATCTAATTGTAGGATTAGCTGCTAGCTTACATAGTCTTTCCTAGTTTGATCCTATGTATCACATACATAATTTGCATACAAATAACATTCCGTACATAAACACAGTTATTGCCAAAAGCAAGCAAAGTTAAGAACAAAATGGTGGTATTGCCATCAGGTTCATTTTATTTATACAGGGCTTTTTACAGTTGAGCGTTATAGAATGCAGGTCTCTAGTGAGCAAGCCAAGGGTGTCAGAGCCAAAGAAAAACACACTAAAACTGGAGAAGTAACCTTAGCAGGATCCAAGATTCAAAAGGGGACCCCATCCCTCTCTGGCTGACAGTAACAGAGAATAATAAAATAACACAGAGGAGATGACTAATAACATAAGAGGCACAAATACACAGGCATGATCACTGATGAGCAGTAGGGTCTATAGAAGTAGGATCAGTTAGAGTCTGTAATTAGTAGCAGATTCCTTTGGAGTATGTAGGAGTAGTAGTAGTGTTGGTTGGGGGTTAAGCAGCACATGCAGATGATCCATAGTGGTCTTGAAGACCAGTAAGCAAGAGACCCTGAAGCTGGTTGAGCTGGTCTAGAGTTAAGCATGAAACCCAATCAATGGTTAATCCAGCTGAATGAGTGGGCAGTCACCCACCTTTTGCCAGAAGGTAAGACGGAGTACAAGGTGTGAGAAGTCCACAGTGCTGGTGGCTTTGTGGATGCATTGTAAATGTGTAGATGTCTGTGACAATAAAAGACTATCCTCATTTTCCGTTGTTGCGTTTTGCGTTTCAAAAAGAATTTTTCAACAACCATCCTTATTGTTTTGTCCACATTAAGAGACATGTTGTTATTTGTGCACCAGTCTGTGAGCCACTGAACTGTTCCATCACTTATCCACATCTCCTCCAAGCACTGTCTGGAATCCTTGTAACACTGTTTTGTGTGCATATGCATCATGTAGGCATGTGAATCTAAGGTTTAAATCAAATCAATATGATAGTAATGGGGTATAACTTTACTTGAGAAATCATAAATGGTGAATGTCGAAACATGTGAGCAGCTGGAGTTCAGCTGTCATTGAATTAAAGAAGTAAAATGTGTTAATGGCTTTAAAACCACTGATGTGAATCCTTTAAAACATTACCACATTATTACCATTGACAATACTAACTTAATAAAAGGAGGAAAGACATGCTGAATATAATGAACATATTTGATAGGTGATCATTATTCTAATAAGTTTTTTTGCCAAAAGAAAGTAGAACAGACTTTGTCTTGGTTCCAGTGTCATGAAGATACTTTTTAAAACAGTTTAAGGGAAACAATTCCTCTCATGCTCTAATAACCCCAACTCCTCTTCCCTTCTCAAGGCCCCCTTATCTTTCACTTAGCTATCTCGCTTCCCTCCCATTCCATCTCTCTGGAAGGAAGTTGGAGTGTTGAAACATGAAAAAGGCAAGCAGTAGATTAAACACAAAAAAACAGGAGTTTCCCTCGCAAACTTTAGTCTTCAGTGAGTCTACTGTGAGCAGCAGGGATTCTCTTTATAATGCAGGATCTTTTCTATAAGGGAATACTAAATGACTAGTGTGCTAGGACCTCTGGCAGTGCACACCGCATTGAACGTAGCTTTCATTGTGAAGCTACTTTAAATACATTTAATGGTATAATATTTGTATTACGCTGCAACCTGATGATTCATTTGAAGCTACATATTTGAGGTGATAAGACTATATTGGGAACGTGTTGAGTACTCTTAAGAGTATATCCCTGGCAGAACTTTTAGACTGATTCATAATTCGAACCATATAACCATATTCAGTGAAGTTCCCATTGCACACAGATTCAGCAGAGAGTCCTGCCCAAAATGTAAGCTTTCCTTAGAAGTTCTTTTATTATAGTTTGGCAATATGTGTGCATGCATGCTACAGTCACAATGACATGCTGCTCAGTTGAACACCACACCTCTTCAAACGCTGCCCTAATCTGTTAGAAGTAACACCTACCAGTTTTATTACACAGGGCACAAACAGACCTCTTTCCAGACGGTTTGGAGTTCAGCCATCTAATTCAACATCTCAAAATCATAAGCTTATTGGACAAGGATCAGGAAAGACTTCATTTGAAGGAGGAATACGAGAAGCCAGCAGGAAAGTGAGGGTTTGGCTCCCTTGCACCTGGACCAAATGGGCTCGGTCTGTCTTTATGACATCAGTATAGCCTCAGTGTGTTTCTTTATCCCAGGTTTGACACAATGCCGTTGGGTCAAGTTGTGTTTGGGTGCTCCTCAGAGAGGACACCCTGTTGCTGCGACCTCCACATGACTATTATGAGCCTAACCATCAAATAACACGCTAAAAATGTCAGCTTATGTGTAGGACTTCACCCTCTGACTGAACCAGATCAGGAGCAGGAGCTGACAGCATTTGCCATTCAAGCTAACTCTCCTTCATCTCATCTTCCGAGGCAGGCTCTGTGAGTTTTGCCAGCTTGAAGGTTCCTGGACAAAATGTGGTGGTGTAAATTTACTGCTCGGAGACAGCAGATCACAGAATGTTTTAACATAACTAGCTTTTTGGTTGGAGCAAAGCTTAAAAATCATATCTTCATGACATACAAACCTCATCCGTCTTAGATCCCCGATTCAAGAAATACGACTCTCCCCCTCACTTTTATACTCAACCTCCCAGATGTGTTTTTTTTTTACACAAGCAGAGACCACATTACAGGTTTGACCACAGTTTGCCTCTCGTCATAGCCAAGTGCAGGGGATCTCACGATCAGTGTGTGTGAGATGTGTGTGTTTGAGTGAGCCTGCTGCACATATGTGCAAAGTTGAAGCAGACATCGTGGAGTTTCTGTCGTTGCAAATCCAAGGCAATTGCTCAAGATTGCTCCGTAGCTTCATTTGATCTCCTCTTCATTACCCACACTTAATGGTCAGGGTGTTGCCTTTCTCTGGACTTAGGGAAAAGGTGGCATGCCAGTAAGTGATCAGTAAAGACACCAGTGAAATATTCTTTTTGGGGAAACTGAATGGAAACTTCTTTACTGCACCGTTTATTAATGGACCATGTGTTATCCATGATATTTTAGACATCATTATTATTATTATTATTATTATTATTATTATTATTACAGTCCAATTTTAGAATGGTTGTACTTATAACTGATCATTTTGTGTCATATTTATGTTCAAACATTCACTGACTGTATGGAAACTAGTGGTGTAGCGACTCCAAAAAACAACAGCCTTGTCGCTTGAGAGGAAAGTTAGGGTCCTGTACCTGTCTGACGCACTGCTGGCTCATGTGAAGTTACCGGCTTCACCACCTGTGTCATGTGACCCAAGATGCCATACGTCACCACCACAACCAGACACCACGTGACAAGCCCAAAACACTGTATTACAGCTCCTACACACCAGCCCCTTAATTATTAGTCAATAATTACCAACATCAATTTAAACAAATAGGAAACAAATACAGCCGCAATAATAAGCAACATTTTATTAGTTCGAGTTTTTATCCGCACCTGACGGACAAATCCTTTCCGGTCCGGGAAGGTTTGAATCACTCGTCCCATCAGCCATGAGTTCCGAGGGGCTGTACTGTCCATGATGAGGACGAGGTATTTCCATTCTTTTGAATGATTCATTTACCCATTTTAGTCATTTGGTAAAAGGATTTGTGAAGTGGATAACACCGTTTCCTCACAAATGGAAAACTCCTTCCAGGCTGTAACTGATATTTGTATATGTATCTATGCTCATTGTCCATTTTATTAGCTCAGCCTCACCATACAGGTGCACTTTATGGTCACTGGGAGGAAAACAAATGATGCAAAGACACAGATGGACTACAGCCTATAATTGTAAATTACACGCTGCATCTATTTGGGAAGCTGAGCTGATAAAATGAGATGATAAAGTGATTGGTGGAAGTCCTCCTAATGTTATACTGGATTGCCATTAAAAGCCATTCCAAATGAGAATGTCTGCTAAGCATGTAAATGTTAACAGTAACAGTAATATCTGATTTAACTGTGTTTAATGAATTTAGAGAACTTTATATATGGATTAGAGTGTTTTGTTTTAAAAGTAAATTCAGCTGTTATTGGGGTCATTGTCAGCTATGATTCACAGACTATAATTATTACTATAATTATTACTTCATTCCTTTTTGTGGCCATCACCCTGCTTTCATTCTTGGATGACTGAGATTCTAAGCGGAATGCTAGATATTTGCCTCGCTGTGTGGAGAGAAGCAGGGGAAGGATTGTGTGTCCTTGAAGCAGACCTAGAGGACTTGATGTTTTTCTTGGTGAAATCACCACAAAGGGGGCATAGACCAGCCCTGAGTGTACGTGCTCAGTTTGAACATGGTGCACCCACACCTTCCTGCTCTGGCGAGTGTGCAAGCTCCATTGTGCTGCAGTGGTGCCTTTGTGATATTTTGAACTTCCTGCAATGAAAACTGGGCGAACTGCTGCTGGTGCCATATAGATATCTGACCCTCCGCTCACTTAAAACAATCGCTGATAGCTTGTTTTGGAAGACCACGAAAGACTGGGAGTGAGTTTACCTTTGTTTTTACCGCCCTCTTATGAAGAAGTCATCTGCAGTTTTGGCTTTTTCCTTTTTCATGACATGTTTTATTTACTGCTTGATTATCTGGGTGAGATTAATTTCATATTTCTGTTTTTCTGACCTTGTTACCAGGTTTCATTCTGTTCCTTTTCTTTGGAAATGTTTTATTCATTACAAGATCACGCCATATTTCTCCCTGACATTTTATTTCCCCTCTGCCTTATTGTGGAGAAGTGACATACAGTGTTCTTTTTGCCAGCGAGGGTTTAGCAGCGAGTGGCAGAAACTTTCTCACATCCCGTCAAGCTCACAGACACCGTTTGGCAAGGCAGAGCACGTGGAAAAAACTGATGGAAAGGAACTCGTCACAAGGGCGCTGGCACACAGCTGATGGCTTTGACTAGCCAAGCTCTGCTCCATTAGATCATTGGCAGGAGTGCAGTTTGTTGCACTTATAGCTTGTGAAGGGTTTTGGTAGGAGGGGTTTATTTCCTCATCACACTACATGTCCCTGCTGAGCAATTTCACTGGTTTTATACCACTCACTGGCTCGGTGACAATACAGCAAGACCACTCACATACTTACTGTCTTTGCTTTCTTCAACAATTATTAAGTTTGACATTTCCTCTGTAGCTGTTCTCTTGCCTTATCCAATTCTTATTTAGCCAAAGCAAGGGCACTGCTGAAAGAAGAGCATTTTTATTTTAAAAAGACATCCAAAGCAAATACAGTGTGTGTTTATCAGAATCAACAGAATCTCAAATTCACATTTCTTTTGTTATTTCTGAAATACACATTAGCCGCTCATTGCCTTTAAAAGTGTTAGTCTTGCAGTGCAAATGACTTTCCCACCATTGTCCACTTGATGTCATATTCAGTGACACATTAATGGGGTGCGATCCATTATCTTCCGCTTTATAAGCCGCATCTCAAATCACTGAAATGCTGTTGCCTTTAGCTAATGATCTCTCCACAGGGACCTTTGCTCATGAGCCCAAATGCTGATCACTGCTGGTTTGTCCATCACTGACAAATAGTGGCAGCCAAAATGCCTTGCTGTGGTTACCCACTTGAAATGCGTAAGGTTTTCTTTCACATGTATTTTTCCCCTCTTTATAGTGCTCTGTCCAAGTCAAAGACCAGATGTTTAACCTGTTTCTCTCTGATATCTCAAACCAGTGGATTCCTCCACCATATGCAGCCATTGGCGGTTCATGTCAAGGTCAGACTGCAGGAAAAGATATGGGCCTCATTATATGCTCATGAACGACAGTCTGATTAGGAGAGGTGGAACAACCAACCACATACAACAACATCCATATCTACAATAATACAGCAACAGTTTTTTCTTTGTTCCTGTTAAAGCTGGTTGTCTGGCTCATTTGACTCATTTGCAGCGTGTCTAGGTTCTGATAATATTTCGAGTCTATGCTCATTCCCCCACCCCGAATGATGTTTTGTCTACACGGTGTTGGCTCCCTCTTTGTGTTTCGTCTGTTGTGAGAGTGTTTGTTTTAGTATGAAGGGCAGTTTATGATCCATGTTTCTATTGGGACTAAATAGATAATCAGTCCTGGGTTTTGAATTACAAATGCAATTTTCAGCGAGCTACAAAATCCAGCAGATACAGTTAAACTGTAGCAAGTTCTGGCTTGGTTCGGGGTCTGGTGTGATGCTGGGAAAGGATTCGGCACATCTGCCGTGTTTGGTTTCAGGCACATTTATGAAATGACTGAAAGTGCTGAGGTTGTTATTTTGCTTTAAACTGCAGTTGGCATGTTACAAGCCCCGATTTCACTAATGGGCGACTGGGCTTTCACCTGTTCTTACTGATCAGAGTTGAGGATGACTTTTTGACCTCTCTCTCTGGCTGCATCAGCTACTGAGGACTACAGTGTGCTTCTCACAAAAGAAAACCAGGTGCTTTCTCTCAGAGCAGAGTTAAATAAAATAAACCAAACGCCGGACTTCATTTAGCTGTTCTTGCCTGCTGTGAGACTAGATGGAGGGGCAGTCGGCGGGGAAATGTAAGCTAATTATCTCCACTCAGATTTGATGTCTCTGTAACATTCACCCTGATCAGCTACACATGTAGACTAATTAGAGCGTTTGGAAGCTGCTTCTTGGCCACCGAAGGCTGGATGGGTGGATCACATTCTGTTGATTAGGAACTGGTGGGGCAGTTGTCGGTGCCTGCCACTGAGCAGTTCAGTGCAATTCCATTTTAACTCAAAGATATCTGGTGGTTTAGTTTTGGTGTTTGTAATCTCCAGCATTATATGAAATATGGCAAATATTCAGACTTTCGATGTCTTTTCATAAAATATTTAGATCACATACAGATACAGGAGATGTAGCTTAGCAGAGTAATTCATCATGCAGGCTTCAAATCCTTTACAGTGGTGTTATGTTTGAATGCCCCCAGACAGTATATAGTCAGTCTGGGATGTTATGCACTGAACAGATACCCAGTATCTATACTGGCGTGATACCAGCAGAAGGTGCTGATCTTGGAGATCAGAAGGTGGAATGTAAAAAAATTAAGTACTGCGTATGATAAAAAACAGTAGCTATAAATGGTATATATTTATGTGTGGATATATAATATGAAGGAATTATAATTATCAACTCATCAGCTAATTAGCAAGTCCGTCATGGATTAAATTCGGAAGGTTAGAGGAAAGAAAACACAAATCTCTGCAGTGCTTGCCTGGAAATAACCCAGTTTGACCTGCCTTCTGTAGAGTGTTTGAACAGTTTGAGCAGGCACTTAGTAGCTGACCATCTTAAGTGAATTGCTTCCATTAAAACAGACAATAGTAGCAGTAAAAAAAACCACATCAATTCAAACTCAAAATTATAAGGAATTATTATCAGGGAATTATCATTATCAGTGTTATCATGTCATTAATGGTTGCAACTCTCATTGGTGTGTGATGATTGATTTTCCAATTCAAATCAGCTGGTGGTCAGTGCATTGCCTTCACACGCTACATACTGGACACGAGCCAAGGAATGCTCTAATGAAGTGCTAGGACAAACACATGGCTTCTGAGACTCAATGGCCATCTTGAACTCCTTTGGCATGCATGGCATGAGTAAAACCCTGCGACAGATGTGGTCACTTCATCCTGTAGCTCTCTAAGGAGCTCCCATGGGTGGTGGTGAGATGTACTAGACAGTTTACATGGTTTCACCATGGCGGAAACTAGCACCCTTCCCCAGGGACCCATTCCAGCTGTGTACACAGAGTGCCGAGGTGTTGAATGTGCTGCACGCTACACGTCCACTGGGAAACGGCGACGTGGCTGGACCACCCAGCACTGAGAGTTCGGTCATGAAGGGCCTGTTGCACAGAGTAAGGATCAGACTAAGCCCTCTCTTCTCTCTGCATTCAATCCTCTGGCTTTCCCCTGGCTTTCTCTTTCATTCTAAAACGGAGTCCTGGAGCAAATTCACGCGGTGGTCCTTTTCTGTGTGTGGCATGGTGAGTTCAGTCCACTCAGTTAAACAGTAGGAGAATAGTAATTGGAATTCCTCCCTACAACCCCAGCTCTGCATTAGTCGTTTGACCCTCGCTGTTGCACAATGGAGATTTAGTGTTGTAAGCCAGTGAGCAGTTATGCTATTGAAAGAGGTCATTTTTCAATTTATGGACATTATAATTATTCAGCCCTTACAAAAACACTGGGCCTTCTCAGAAAAGGATCTTGTTGAACAGAAATGGGCAGGCAGCAGTGGAATAACACAATGTATGTGTCACAGGCGTATGATTAGGATATTGGAATGATAGTCTGGATGTATGAAGGCATCAGAGGTTTGGTGCCACTGGCCAAAGTCATCTCTTTATTTTTCAGGTCCAAAAGAAATAAAGCACTGTGAGCTAGCGAATGAGCTCATTTCTATTGGAGCAGGTCATATTGTCGTTGTATTAAAACCAGCTCTTGATTAGGACTGTCAGGATTTTTTTCTCCTTTCTTTTTAAAAATAGTCACTATTTGATCTGTTTTTTTTTCTTTTGTTAGACGCATACAAGGCTTGGTTTAAGAACAGATGTAATTTTTAGCACCTAGCAACTGCATACTTGAGTCTAAAACAATGCAATGAACAATTTTACGAATAAAAACACTTTAGTTATGGTTCAGTTTTACAGGCCAGACTAAAACAAGTAACTATAAAGCTGTAGCTACAGAATACTGTATTTATATTACCTGATGCTAATACGTTTTAATTTGTCTCGCACAGTGCTCTCCAGAAAGTACTGATGGGATCTCTGGTTTGTCTGTGCGTTTGAGAGAAGATTGCATTTTTATGATGCTGTCTGCTGTCCGAGTGAAGACATTTTGATCCCTGGGGAGGGTATCTGTGTATGTCATCATGACCTGGCCACCAGTCATCATGGTGTCAGGTCATGTCTGGAATACAAATCTACATGACATTCTGTGTGCAAACACACACACACACACACACACACACACACACACACACACATCATACTCACAGAGATGTACAAGGCACTGGCACTGAAGGATTTGTGTGTCATTTATGCTTTAACATGCGAGAAGAATAACTGTCTGTCTATGCTGGGATATAAATCTGCCTGACAGCCACTCAGACAGCCACTGTCTCTGTCTGGAGTCAGCATAGGCCTCTGGGAATCAGGAGCCAAAATGGGTTTTAAGTGTTCCCTGGCCATTGGCAAAAAAAACCCAAAATCAATTATAAATTAGGGCTGACATGAAACTTTGATTAAAGAAAAATAATTGACTCAATTTTACGTTCCTGATGAATCCGAAAGAATTATTTGGCCAATTGCAAGAATCTACTGCTGTCTCTTACAGAAACAAAGCCAGATTCACACATCCCCTTAAATGATTTTTTGCTGCGTGTGAGTGCGTGTGATTTTAAAATAAGGCCAATTGATTCATATATTTCATACATACAGGCAATTTAAAATACAAAAAGGAAAAAAGAACATAAGAAGGAAAATAAACACAAAGTGCTGAAGTGTATTACGTAAAATAAGAAAAACAGGCAGAATTACTTGAGTCTGAGGATCACCACCTGTATGGCATTAATCAGTCCATGGGATAACAGTGCTAGCATTTAACCTCCAGGAAAACTGATTAAACCCAGGATAACAGTTATACTCGGGTCTTTTCCAGCATCCTGAATCAGGAAGACCACACAGTTGCGACTTTTCACCAGATGAATCCAACAGATTATTCTAGATTTATAAGTAATACAGCAAACTTCCAAGGGATTGAACCATGCTTTGGTTAACAGTGTTCATTTAACCTCAAAGATAGTGTAACCCTTGAATGTATGTTTCCAGCACCCTGAGTGAGGAAGATCATCAATAAGTTGTGCTTCAGCTTTAATCTATGACATGGAACCATTCAGTACCATTTAGTTGCTATTGTAAATAACCCTGGGAAAAAAACTGTAAACGCTTGAGGTTAATGCCTTTTGTGAATGTTGCATCGTCTACTTCACAATAAAGGAATCTGCTAAATCTGTAAATGTGCAGATATATTTTTAATAGTGCTGGGCCGTTAATGGCGTTAATGCGCGTTAACGGCGCGAGATTCTTATCGCGCGATAAAAAAAATATCGCCGTTAACCCCCACCCCCCCAGACAGAGGGAGCTGGGTCTATACTACGCGAGCTATGATGAATTTCACCTTGATATTTCAGTGACTTGTCCAGTTCACGCACGT
>JBBPDB010000007.1:6298724-6314308 GCA_037974465.1 Brachypetersius altus
CTGACGACTGTGAGTGTGTGGCTGCTGACGACTGTGAGTGTGTGGCTGCTGACGACTGTGAGTGTGTGGCTGCTGACGACTGTGAGTGTGTGGCTGCTGACTGTGCAGCCCCTACAGTGAGCGCAGCCCCTACAGTGAGCGCAGCCCAGTTGAGCGTCAGGGTAGGCCCCGCTCTGGTCAGCCCGTCTGCCTGTTCCCCAGTCTCCAGGGGGTCTGTTCTGGTCTCCAGAGGGGCCAGCCTGCTGGTCTGCCCATCTGCCAGCGAGAGGCCCTTTACCTCCTCTTCTGGGGCCTGCCTGCCTGCCATCTTGATTCCCGGAGGGGTCTGTCTACCTACCTGCTCGTCTGCCTGCACGCCTGCCAGCGAGGGGTCCGTCCAGACTCCCGGAGGGGTCTGTCTACCTGCCTGTTCCCCTGTCAGCAGGGGGCCCGTCCTGGTTTCCGGAGGGACCAGCCTGCCCGCCTGTTCCCCTGTCAGCAGGGGGCCCGTCCTGGTTTCCGGAGGGACCAGCCTGCCCGCCTGTTCCCCTGTCAGCGGGGGGTCCGTTCTGGTTCCTGGAGGGACCAGCCTGCCCACCTGTTCCCCTGTCAGCAGGGGGCCCGTCCAGACTCCCGTTGGGGTCTGTCTGCCTGCCGGCCTCCCTGGCGGCGAGGGCCCTGTGAGGGGGCCCGTTCATCCTCCAAGAGGGGGTGTTAAGCCTGGTCGCGGGGTTTGCTTAGTGCGGCGCTGGAAGCCGCGCCCGGACGCTGATACAGCGAAGGCCCTGCCGGCCGAAGGCCTACCAGGTGGTGGGCGTACCGTCCAGGACTTCCTGAGGGCCTGCAAGAAGGGGCCCGAGCCCTGGGAGAAGGACAAAGGCCCAAGGCCCTCACGTGTGTGCCCTTTTTGCGGTAGGGCACTTTTTGGTTTGTCCGGTTTGGTTTTTTGTTTTTCTTCTTCTGGGGGGCTTGTTCCTTGCCCTTGCTGCCCCTTCATGGACTTTTATGGGGGGTTTTTCGGTTGCCTTGTGTTTTGTTTTTTTTGTGGTGTCCCTCGCCACCCTGTTCGGACTCTGTTGAGGGTTTGTTTGTTGATGACCCGTTTTTTGGGTCCCTGCCGCCCCTGTTTTGGTCTGGGGAAGGGGTGTCTGCAGTGGGCCGGATGTTATGGCCTTGCCGCCCCAGGAGTGGCGGCCTAAAAGGGGGGGTACTGTCATGGTCTGGCCAGTGGCGGGCTAGCGCCACTGCTTTTGTTTTTCGGTTTACTCCTGTTGTGTTTCTTTCGGTTGCTCCCTGTGTGTTTCATCTGTGTCCAATTGCTTTGTTTACCTTTGGTTCTCTGTGTCACGTTGTTTAAGTTCCCCCTGTTCCCTGAAGTTCCCTGGGATACCCACTAGGGGTTCCCTGTATCCGGTCTGAGTCATTGCCTGTCTTCTCCGTGTCACGTGTCTGTTCATCCCATGTGTTCCCAGTCCTGTGATTAGGTTCCCACCTGTATGTATTCATACCTGTGTATTTAAGTTCAGTCTGCCTGTGGTTCTGCGTCGGTCATTGTCCTCATTTTCCCCTGCGTGTCCTTTTGTTTGAAACCTTAGAAGTTCTTGTATGGCCACCGTGCCTTTTGCTTTGACTTTTGTGAATAAAGAACAAGCAGCATGACTTCAAGTCCTCCAGTCTGTTTCCTCCCAAGAGGCAGTTCAGGGTCCTGGGGATTCCTCCCCGGGCATCCTGACACCACCAGCGTATTTTTAATTTTTTTTTGTAATTAAGATTTCAGCGTAACTTTTTCATGCATTTCAGTATTCTTGCAAAAAACAAAAATTGTTTTATGCCTCCTGTTTTCACTTTCTCCCTTAACATGGACAGTTTGTTAACTTAAACTAGGAATTAACTTTTAAAATAGAAAGAGTTCTGAACTATTATTCGATTTAAAATGTTTTCATCAAATACACCAAACATAAGAATGTGATTTAGTTTACAGGCTCAGCAGATTGTTAATATTAGAGTTTCTACACCCATTTTGTAATTGCCTGAAAAAATATAATCACTTGAAAAAATATATTGTCACATGAAAGAGAAAAATGTAAAGACAAATATGTGTATATTAAAGTGTTCGCTGAAAAAAATACAAAATGCAAAGAAAATGTCCCCAGTCAGCGACCGATAGAGGCCGCTGCAGTCTAAGTTAGGTTTAGTGCTTTTATTTTGTATTAGGGATGAGACCAATGAGTGTCAGGAGTTTTGAGTTTGGTTATATAAAGCCTGTGTTATGTCAGTTTAAGTTGTGGATTCTCCAACACGCTTGAAGTTTTGTTTTCGTTTTGTGTTCGTTCAAACTCTTGTTTCTGTTTAGCGTTTTTGGGCCATCGTGCCTTTTGCTTCTCTTTATAAATAAAGAACAAGAATGAGCATGTCGGTCCGCTGCAGCGTCTCCTTTTTGAACGGGCACAGCCCTATGGATGTGACAGACAGAAGTCATACAGGCTTCAAAAGCTATAGCTTCAGCAAAGTAAACATCACTTATGCAAACCCATGCAAATCCACACAGATTCCACGGCTTGTGGTGTTAACATACATAAATCATAGCTTGAAGAGGTAGTGTTCGGTTGTGAAGCAAAAATACTGTCCTGGGCCTTTAAGTTACAGGATTGAGGAATGCAAGCCTGGATTTGCCAGAGACTCGTATTCAAGCTGTTAAATAAAGGGTTAATTTATTGTATTTACTGACTTTTATTTTACAGGTTTCTTGCAGTTAATTTAGCATGCTTGCATTTTACTCCAAAGTTCATTTATTTTGAATAATTGATATAACTTTACAGAGTATACATACAGAGTGTATATTTACAGTTTGTAACTCTACACATCCACTATCCTCCCTCTCTGCATTCTTTAAAACTAAACAGACTGATTTGTTACCGTACTTTTAAGACTGATAAATATAAACAATCTTTTCGTCATATATACATGAACTCAGTAGTGAAGGATACATCTTAGACCTTTTACACAGGACATCAAATTCAGAAATGCAAGGAAAAGGACATTTTCTGTTACCTAGGTCTTTTACTAAAGCTGGATGAATGAATGAAACGATTAATTAATCAAAGTGTAACAGTATATTCTTGCTTTTTGGCCCGTAGGCTGCCCCAAAGTGACCTGTATCAGCCTGACGAAGGAGACCTCAGTGCAGCTCTCTCCGATCCATGGCCAGCAGACTGGCCTGCGCTACCTAGACATGAGTGATTGCGTCTCTCTGGAGGACGAGGGTCTCCGTGCTATCGCTTCCCATTGCCCGCGTCTTACGCACCTGTACCTGCGACGCTGTAGCCGGTTGACGGATGAGGCACTGCGGCAGCTGGCCCTGCACTGCCCGGCCCTGCGCGAACTCAGCCTCAGTGACTGTCGGCTGGTGGGTGACTTTGGCCTACGTGAAGTGGCTCGCCTGGAGGGCCGCTTGCGCTATCTAAGTGTGGCCCACTGCACTCGCATTACTGACGTTGGCCTGCGTTATGTGGCTCGCTACTGCCCCCGGCTCCGTTACTTAAATGCACGTGGCTGTGAGGGGCTCACGGACCAGGGCTTGGGCTACCTGGCTCGCAGCTGCCCCAGACTGCGCTCTCTGGATGTGGGTCGCTGCCCACTGGTGTCGGACATGGGACTGGAGATTCTGGCGCACTGCTGCCTGGGTCTCCGGAGGCTCAGTCTGAGAGGCTGTGAAAGCATAACTGGGAGGGGGCTGAGGGCCTTAGCTGCAGGTTGCCCTGAGCTGCAGATGCTGAACGTACAGGAGTGTGAGGTGCCCCCAGAGGCACTGCGACTGGTCCGACGCCACTGCAGGCGCTGTGTGATAGAACACACCATCCCAGCTTTTTACTGAGAGCATGGGAGGATAATACGGGAACAGTGTTCTGACAAGCAACATCTTACTTAGCCGTAGCTTTATGGTCGGTTGCTGTGGAACATGTGTGATGTACAAGGCCCTATTTGAGCTGGATTAGTTTTACTTGGGGAGGTACTATTATTTAAATGACTATCGACAGGATCTGCGATTTCAATCTAAAATAAATCTAGTTTTTCTTTCAAGCATGACTAGTAATAATTCCATGATTATTGGCTGAACACACACTCCCTCAGCAAGATGAAGCTTGTTACAATCCAGCTCATGCCAATGTAGTAGCAAATCCTGATGAAAATGCAGGTGTTAAAGTCTAGCACATGTTGCAGATGTTAGAGTCTCACATGTACATCCATTGATTCTTCAATCTGGGCAAATTGGACTAATTTGGAGAAGCAACACTGGTACTTCATCCCATACCAATCAGCCAGTGAAATCCCAAAACAGATCCCCAACTCAAATAGTGCTTAAATGACTTTGCGTGCAATACGTGTCTCTGTTAATGTAGTTATGCAGTCCTTGCCAATACATGACATGTGTAATAATATTTATCAGACAAAAGGGTTACATTACTATATAAGCTGGTATTCTAACAAATGTCTATTATGTTTGTTTAGGTCAAAAATGGCGTATCTTTATGTTTTACTGAAATACTGAACTGACTCATGCTGGATCTGCAGCATCACCACTGTCCAGAGTTACTTTGTTGTTGTTTTAGGCCAAATGTTTGTTTTAATGCACTCGTTCTCAACCCTAGTCCCAACGTCTGCTTGCCTTGTGTAGTTTATTATTTCCCTGCTATAACACACATATTTTAAATAGTTGAATCAGATGTGTTGGAGCAGGGAGAATACGAGCAGGTGCAGTGTAGGAAAACACTTGTAGCAGGACTGAAAATAGTGTTTTATAGATATTTTAGCGCATGTCCGTTCTTTTGCCTTTTTAGTGCCTGTATAATGTGTTTAGTGTGTGTACAGTACTTGCACTTTAAAGCTCATCTATGACAATCACTATCATTGTATTGAAAAGGGCCATCTTTATGTAGCTGTGTAAAATTTGGTTAAATACACCCTAAAGATTACAGGAATATAGAATAAGGAAAGTTTTAATCAGTGTTATCGGGGTGTTGGTCTGAAGACATGATACAATGAAGCATTGCTGCTACAAATAAAGGGCTACTTATTTCACATCCTTTTGACTTCTTCCACTTCAAATGTACATGTTTTATTTTTGTATTACAGCTATGATTACTGTATTTGCTTTTCAAACCTTTTATGTTGCTGGGGGTCATAATCAGTATAACATTTCAGAATACTCACGGCTGCAATGTGTACAGCCCTGCGTTTCCCTGGCTAGAGCTGCTCAAGTGACAGTTTACGCCTGACACAGTGAACCAGAAATTAAAGCCAACAGTAATCAACTCTCAGTAAGTTCTTGCAGATCAAAAATCTCAGAGCCTGATTAGATATTCTGCTTTTGCCGCTGCCCTCTGCTGGTCACAGACAACTCATGCATAGAAGACAGAGAACCTGTTAACATCTGGTCACTACATGCGTCTTCAGTATCAGGATAATACCTGATTAGGCCAAGACACACAAAGTATTATAGCACCCAAGACACATTTAAAATAGATTACTCGAGATGCATCTTATAGAGTAAATCCATCTCCACATATAAAACAACAGAAAACCCCTATCACAATAGCATCTCGTCCCCTATACGTTTACATTTACGTTTACATTTACAGCATTTAGCAGACAGTCTTATGCAGAGCGACTTACATCAGTGCTATAAGTAGTCCACAACTGTTCTTTTTACTTGTAAAGCTATTCTTAAATCAACAACAGCTTTTAACCAAGTTACTGCCAGCTAAGTTACACAACTTAACAAAAGTCAGAGGTTAATACACAAGTAAGGAAAAGAGTTAAGAGGGTAAGTGGCTGAGGGATTTGTTAAATATATAGGAAAAGATGTATAAGAGATGTGCGGGAGGACTGGTAAGTCACCAAGATGCTCCTTAAAGAGGTGGGTCTTCAGATGACGCTTGAAGACAGCGATGGACTCCGCAGATCTGATTGCACGAGGGAGTTCGTTCCAACGCTGGAGGGTCAAAATTGGGGGCTCTATGTTGCATGTTACAAACTTATTCTTATTACATTCTTCTGCTTATCCTCCTCCTCTTTCTTCATATATATACACACATATATATATATCTACTATACTATATATCACTACTATATATATGTATGTACACCCCACCCCACATACATATATATAGTAGTGATAAGTTAGTGTTAAAACACTTACATTACAACAAATACAAACAACATTAATACAGTAAATGTGTGGAAAAGTGTTTGCTTAACCATTTCCAGACCTCTTTCCTCATGGAAGCCCAGTTTTACTTGGAGTTCCATCAAATCCCTGGTTTGGCTCTTTTTACTTCAGTAGATTAAATTAGGTGTTGATTGTGGAATTTTATTCATTCACCCAATGACTAGAGGCACCGAACAGAAACCTGGATCCCAACCTGTGTTCTTCTAACAGCTCACAAAATATTAACTACTTTTTAGAAAAAAGAAATCTTGATACTTTTACTGTTTGTTTGCATTTACTGTAATATTCAGCAATTTTTTTTCTGCTGGCAGAAATAAACCCACTGCTGATTTAAATGACTTCAAACAACTTTTGCACAACGCTGTATATATGTTATATATTATTATGTTTTTATCTATAGTACACGTGGTGAATCTGGTGGTGTTCTGTGGGTTCAGGCTCTGAGGGACTGTAGGGGGCAGCAGTCTCAGTCTCTGAGCTTTGACAGCAGCAGACTGCAGAGTGACTGACCCGGCACTGAACACCACAACAACAACATAGCAGTGTGTTATTTCACTGTTACACCTCACAGCAGTACAACTATTTACCGTCAAAAGAGCCTTAATAATGGCTCAGAAAATAAATGAAGCTCATGAGCACATTGCCAAGGCGGAGAAATAGTAAGTTTTGCCTCTGGACTTGTTTGCATTACTTAGCTTAGCTTACAGCATTTAGCAAAAACGCTAGGTGGCTAAATAGGGACATTTACAGAAACATCAGGGATTAAAGCCAATTTTTATTCGAAAGTACTCAACCAGTTTTAATGTGGCTGCATCAGGAGACAGGCCGTTACGCCAGTTTATTTTAAATGTGGTGTATTTACTATTATTTGATGTATTTCTTCATTAGCTTGAACCGCTGTATCCTTTTTAATAATAAAGATAAGCAGATGTTTACAAACATTCCCTGTGTCCAATTACCTTCATACATTTTCAGTCTTAAGACGAGTTTTATGAAGTGGAAGCCTGATTATGACAGTGCTGCGTCGGAATATGCTAAAGCAGGTGAAAATCTATTTGTTTTTTTTCACACACATACATCTAAACACCTTAGACTAAACATCTGGTGCAACGTGCACATTTTTGGTTGAAATATAACTGTGTAATGTGCAAATTTTTCTTGTACATTTTAACTGTTTGTGTCAGTGTCTGTTGCTACCAAACAGCTTAGTACACTCCAATGTGTACCTGAATACATGTCCACAGTGTTCATATACATTTCCACTGTGTACATATATATGTACATATATCCAACGTGTACATTCATACATATATTTATATATCTTTATATATACATACTTATTTATATTTGCATACATACAAATTATATTCATATTTTTGTATCATTTATATAGTGTACTTTTTATACTATAGTGTTGTTTTGTCTAGCTTTTTTTTTCTATTGTTAGGGTTACATTTATACTGTCCACTTTCTGCTCTAACAATCCAAATTGCCCACTTGTGGGACTAATAAGATAAAAAATTATCTTTTCTTATCTTGCATTGTGCTGTGCTTGTCTTGCATTCCAGAGTGAAATGTGTTTCTGTTTTCTTTCAGCTGTTGCTTTCAAAAATGCCAAACAACTTGAAGAAGCAAAAGAAGCTTACTTACAGGAAGCTGAGGCCTACACCAACAACAGATCGTATCCTTTTTCTTCTTCCTGCTATGCTTACAATTAGCTACACATGTCCAAAAGTATCTGGACACTAATTGAAATAAGTGTATCCAGCTGATTTCAGCTGCATGAGCAGGTTGTATCTTCTCTGTTGAAAAGTCTGCTAATGGAATGGGTCCTTCTCAAATTGCTGCCCATGAGCTGGAGGTTTATAAAGACCTCACCTTTAGGCTGTGTTCCTTTGAGTGATGGAGTGCCACTGAATACCTCTGGGAGCGTTTTTAAGGACCCCAGCTTCAGCTTGTGGAGCTGTAAACCTGTTCTTTAAGTCAGGGGTCTCAAACCTGTCCAGAAAGGACCGATGTGGGTGCAGGTTTTCATTCCAACCAAGAAGAAGCCAGACCTGAGTAACTGAAAACCAAGATCAACTGATTACAGAGGTGGGATAAGGTGTGCCTCCTGCTTGGTTGGAACGAAACCCTCACCCACAGCAGCCCTTTCTGGACAGGTTTAAGACTCCTGTTTTAAGTGGTAAAGTGCCATTGGGATGAGCCTGAGGGTTTATAAAGACCCTAGTTTTGGCAGGTGGAGCAGTAGACCTGTTTTGTGATCCAGAACTAACTGTCCAGTATCAGTACCTAAACTGACTAATTGTGCCTCTTGTGCATGAATTACAATTAAGACAAGTAGCCTACTTTTCAGGAGAGATCAGGCTCTTGCTGCGTCAAAGAGAAGAATAATAGAAGAACCTTTGGATGAGTAGATGTCTTTAAATTTGTGGACATGTAGAAGCAATTTTGTATGATTTAATATGATATTATTAAAATTAAATTTTTTTGTGTGTTTTTTTTTTTTAATTCACCATATCTAGACAAACTATCACATTTCTCGGTAACAGCTGTGCCATGTGGTCTTGACAGAAATACATTGTGTTGATTTAAGTTGTTCCACCTTGAGTCATGCTGCAGATTTTTCCATGCTGCAAAGTGAGTATTTCTGATGATGATACACAACATGAATTCACTTGACATGATTTAGTGTACATTGATATACACCTCGCTATAACTTTGCCCTTTTTCCTCCACAGAGCTCTTGAGCAAGCGGGTATGATGCTAAAGGTGAGATATGGCGAATATGAAATGAATTTAGAACATTTGGGTATCATACAACACTACCTAAATATTCAGACGTTGCTTATTAAACCTAATCAGATCAGTATTACAGAGCCAGCCAAAGTACAATGATTGCCTTTCTAAAAATACAGCAATATGAATCCCATTACTTAAGAAAGAGAAGTGACTTCAAGTGTTTTGTTTTGTATCATACCGAACTTAAACCGAAATTGAATATTATGGGGTTTTTTTTTCTTATGCAGGACATGCAAAGACTACCAGAAGCAGTTCAGTATATAGAGAAAGCCAGCATGATGTATGTGGAGAATGGTACACCAGATACTGCTGCCATGGCTCTTGACAGAGCAGGAAAGTAAGTAATACAGTAATCAGAATGGAACTGTTGATATATGATTCAAATTAACTTCGGTTTTATTACATTTCAGTATTACCGTAATACATTGTATATGTGTTGCATTGAAGTTTTTCTCTATTATATGACAAAGTATATGAAAAGTTTTACGATTTTTGTTATATTTAAAAAGAGTACATAGTGTAATGATAATAACAGGGACTATAACTGACAGGTTGATAGAACCTGTGGATATGGCCAAAGCTGTGGATCTGTATCAGAGAGCTGCTTCAGTGTTTGAGGTGAGTACCTGTAAAGTGCCTGGTTAAAACTTTGCTCTGGCTATTCACAATCAAAGTCCTGGGAATGCCACACTATGCACAGTTTGATCTGTCTCACGCCTGCTGGAACTCACCAGCAAATTAACAAACTTTTCATGTTCTGAGTCAGGTGTGCTGGCATAGGGAAAACACAACAATATGCAGAGTATGGGGTGCCTAGAGCAGAGATTTGGAACCCCAGCTTTAAAACACCACTGTAGCCTTTGAGATTTATTAGACCTGTTCTGCAGTGGTCACTTTGTGTACTGTTTTTCAGAATGAGGAACGATTACGGCAAGCCGTGGAGCTTCTAGGAAAAGCATCTCGACTTCTTGTCAGACAAAAGAAGTAACGTTTCGTCACTTTCAAACTGTATATAATAGTTCTACATTGTTTTGTCCCAGTTAAGAGTTTCTTCTTTTTCACTGAAGGTTTGATGAAGCAGCGGTGTCACTCCAGAAAGAGAAGAACATGTATAGAGACATAGAAAATTACCCATCATGTTTTAAGGTACATCTCAGTTGACCCTAATTGTAATTTGATTAATTTTATCTCTTAAAATGTCTCCTCATGCAACATTTCTATCGTTTAGAAAACCATTGCCCAAGTACTAGTCCACCTACACAGAGGAGATTATGTCGCAGCCGACAAGTGTGTCCGGGAGAGCTACAGTATCCCAGGATTCAGTGGGAGTGAGGACTGTGTGGCTTTGGAGCAGCTGTTACAGGGCTATGACCAGCAAGATGAGGACCAGGTCTCCCGTGTGTGTAA
Organism: Brachypetersius altus; assembly: GCA_037974465.1. NCBI lineage: Eukaryota > Metazoa > Chordata > Actinopteri > Characiformes > Alestidae > Brachypetersius > Brachypetersius altus. Next base: position 6,309,142 of record JBBPDB010000007.1, read on the forward strand.
CTCACCTCTGTTCAGATACATGGACAATGACGTAAGTGCTTTATTCTCTGCTTTGTCCAGTCAGTGTGCTGTGTTTGAAACGGTCCTCCTACCCCATTACTTACAGTTGAGAATAGAAACACTGTCTAAGACATTGTCATTGGGACCATGATTTGTTATTGAGTAACTTGGTTTGTATGTTTACCTACTTGTATTGAATATGGCATGTGGTAATAGACTAGGAGTCCACTATGTAAAAGTACATATCTTTACAAGTTTTGCTGAATCTGCTGTCATCTTTTGTCAAGCCTATCTTTTAAGGGACTGGCAGGTATGGCTTTATGTTGGCTTTATGTTTATTTTTTAACATTAAATTACATTAAAATAAAACATACAAAGTATTTTCTTTTTTGTAGTAGCATAGTAAAAACCCTCTGCAATAATTACCCTGCCTCCTTAACCTCCCTGTTGTCCCTGTAACTCCTTGAGGTAGACTCAGATAAGATTTCCTAAACAGAGATTTTCCAAAAGTTTGAAGACACCTCTCATCCAGCTTTTCTTTCGAAACAGTGGGTTTACTCCCCTCCAGTGATCATCTGGGAAAATTTGTAGTTTTGCGTAGTGTTGCACTGTGGTCCTGAAGCCTTTAATTTCTATGTGTACTGGTATACATGTACAGTCGAAATGGCAGTAAAAGCCCACTTCACTTGACAAGATTTACTCATTGCTGAGGATTGGATCGCAATCAGCCACAAGTGAGGTCACTGATGATATACATATTTATGAAAAATGACTAAATCTGGAACTCAAAGGTATTGAATGAAGCTCCATCGCGCCAAAATAATGCAAAAGATTGTCTTCACACAATGAAACTGTTCTGACAGTGATAGAGGAAAAGTTAAAGTAAATTATTAGAAGATATTTTAACCAGATATTTATAGAGTTGCTGGCCACATTATGAATTACCGGTTGCCCTGTGAAGTTAGTAAGAAAAGAACAGATACAGCCTGCTTAACCCTCTTTCCCCTCTTCCAATGATCTGACCATGTCATTCAAGATGAGCGCTATGATGTTTATTTTTCAACAATGGGAGTACCATAAAGTTGCTGAATTCACAAATTAAAAGAGGTGTCAAGATACTTTTGGACATACTGTAGACTGTAATACTACACTGTAGTGTATGCAACACAATATAGTGTAGTTGCGTATTATACAGACCTCAAGTTTCTCCATTTATTAGTGCCAGTCTTTCCAAACCCTGTATCTGTTCCATTAAAGGTAGATGTTCTCATTCCTTTCAACTGATCCTCCCATACTAAAAAAAAATCATTAAATGTATAAAAACTGGCCACCGCACCCACTCCTAAACCATTCCCCTTCTATTTTATATGCTACTCTGATATCAATTAAGTTAAGAGTTCTTTCTTGTTTTCCCCAGTATGCTAAGCTGGCGCTCTCCCTGGTCCTGCCTGGAGGAGGAAAGAAGACGAAGGCCAGCGTTGCTGGGGATGGGCGAGTAAATGGTGGGGCTAACGGGCCTGAGGAAGAGGACGATGATTATGCAGGAGGACTCTGTTAATTTCTGTGTTTGCTCAAAAACAGACCAGCTCAGCCACAGGAAGAGCTTTTCCTGTACTGTGCACTGTTGTTGGAGACATGTCCTTTTTCTTTAACTTTTAAGCCCAATCATGAATTACTAATGCAATGCCACAGCCGTCCCAGGATTAAGTTTGCCGGTTGAGAGCATGGCAAAGGAACATTTTTAGGGTACAGTGCAGTGGGTGTGATCTTGTAGCATTTAGTACTGATGATGGCTGCTTCAGTACCGGAAACTAGCCTTGTACTTGTTGAAATTGTTGATTTGAACTTTAAGGCTACATTTTCTCTCCTGGGAACTGGTTGTAGGTGAGCATGAAAGGGCTTCCATTCTTTGTAAACTTTCTCTTACTTGAAACCAGCGCCTTTTTCACAGTTACTGGAGGGCAAATTCTCCATTCCTTAACATGGCTGAACTGCCTTACCAAATACTAGCACCAAACATGCCCACAGCTGTGGCCTGCAGCCCAAGAAGTGGGACACAAGCATGAATGTGCTCAATGTAGTCATCACCATGATGATTTTGAAAAGTCCTATGCTTTTGGCAAACATTTTTAAATTATTCAGGAACAGCTGATATGGCTCTAAACATAAAATACTAAAGACTTGATTTTGTACAAGGATCAGGAAATATTTACATTCAAAACACATATCATAGGTGTAGGACGAATCCAAACTACTTATCTTGATTTTGATTTTTGCATATTCATAATGACACTGTTGTTCATTATGTTTTATTTTAAAATATGTTATGCAGTTCTTGCACACTAAATCAAAAGACCTCTCTGTAATGGGACCTGTATTACAGTATTTAATTGTGCTGAAATCTGAGAAAGTTTAATTTACACAGATTCTTAGTGATTTCTGTAATTATTAGACATTTGATTTGTTTTCTTTTTAGGGTGTCCTAAGCAAAAGGAATAGCTATCCTCTTAAGATTGCAGTGATTTGTCATTTAAACAACGCAAAGACATTTAAAAGCTGGTTTACATCTATGTACAACTGTGCCTGAAAATCTGAAGAAAGTAACAATAGCTGAGGGAATGCATGCAGAATTCTTGAAAAATAGCCTTCTTAAATACATCCTTTATTTTGAGCTCATGTGCTTACCTGTAGATTTAAAAGCTACTCACTTTAAAAGGGCCTACATGATACACAAAAGTGCATGAAATGCCTTAATATTACTGGCTGGATGCTAATATAACGCCTTCTGTAGTGTATTTTTGTTTTTAAAGAATGTACACATTGCCATTTCAGGGAACAATTTCTAAAGTCGTCATATTGCAAGAAATTGTGTTTCAGGTTCATATTTTGTAAATATCTCTCATGCTGTTTTTCCCAGTGTAATTATCAACTCTGCTTTGTGATGTGTGCAAAAGACGTTCCAAAAGAAAAATCGATAACACTTTACTAAAGGGTAGCTTGTATAAAGCTACCTAACACTTGCATTAAACTTTATGGCAATCATACATTAGTATTCAGGTCTCCTATTCCCACAAGCATTGGTTGTAATGAAGGCTTGTTTAGTTGATTTTACCTAGAATGTGTTATGACAACCAACACTTTTCAGTGTTTATATAGGTTGTCATGAAAAGCTTACACAGCCGTCACGTAGATTCATGAATGCTGCCCTATAGGAAAGTGTTACCAAAAGTTTGCGCCCTCTTATGTTTCTGGATTGCATGCAAAAGATTCAACTGCTTAAATAAAGATGTAAAAAAAATCTAACATGAAACACAAACATTACTTTGTCTTCTGATTTCAGTTTTCTTTTTCTTGCTCAGTGCAGGACATGCATTATTGTGAATCACTCTTATTAGCAGTTAAAACAACTACTGAATGGTTAGGCTCAGTGAAGTTCACACAGAGACGACACATGCTGCGTGTTTCCAAAATGTGCTTTATGCTTAGATCAACCACAATTACATCCAACTCTGTGCAGGGCGTTCCCTGTGCAGAGAATGCATTTTTTCATATTTTTCCATACTGTGCCTGTTCTCTGGCCTGTGAGGAAGAACAAATTCTAAATACTTTGCTTTAAGGCGATGACATTCTTTTCCTGAGAACACCAGTCATCTATCTCCCCCTGTATAGCTCTCTGCATAACATTAAGCAAACATACATCATGATTCCATGTGGAATGTCACATAATTCATCTTCTGAAGAACCCAAGCACTTCCAGAATCAAGATAATCATTTAGTCTCAAAAGTGGCTAGTGTCTTTCAGTTGCTGTCCCTTTTTCGTCCACTGCTTGTGTTTAAAGCCAGCTACCAGGACAGTATATTGCACAACCCATGGATCAATGCATTTCATCTGAGAGGCTTTTTACAAGATAAGGAGGCTTCAGAGTATAGCGGAGTCCTGAAGCCCGCCTCTCTCGTTCAAGTCCCCGGCAGCTTCTGTGTTGCACTATTCCTTTGGCTTTCCAGGTTCAGGTTAGTACATAACGTACTGTAGAACAGCTACGCCTGCACGTCACGTTGAAGGCAGCAGGACCCCACAAAGGGAGGCCTTTTCTTATTCACAAGCTTACAAACGCACTGAATATGGACACGTTATTATCAGGTGTGTCCTTGCTCACTCACTGCCTTCGGCTTGTCTCCTGTAGACTCATGGCTCATTTGGTTTTCTCCCTGGTCCACTTGATCATGGTCTCAGGCGAGCGGTAGAGGAAGATGAGCTTGGCGTACAGGTCCTCCTCCAGCTCCAGCTCTCCAGTCTCACGCACGAGGAAAATGTCGGTGCACAGTTTGAGGATTCGGTCCACACAGGGCAGCTCTTCGAACATGATGGAGTGTGAGATGCCGCTGAAGAATTCGCGCACAAACTTCCCTATCACCAGCACCACTGAGGCATACAAACCCATTATACTGAAAAGGAGAAGGTTAACTTGTGTTAAGCTTTGCAACTTCAGTATTTTTTTCAATGCCAGTCCATGTTTTTGGAATGGAGTGTTAAGCCATATATATGTATATGTATATGTATATAAAAGCAAACATACAACATATGCCTGAACACTCCATTCCAAAAACAATTGTTAGACTGGCATGGACTGCACTTTGAGAAACAGGTCTATACAGAAATTACCTTTGGGGACATTATGAGCGTGACTATTAAAGCAAATATCATTAAATGATCAGTATAAGCGATAGGTGTGCACTATTACTTGGAAAAAATATTTGCAGTCTCTAACCTTTGTTAGAACTTTATAAAATCCATGAAGGTAAGACCATTTCCACAGGAATGGTTTGGGATTCTGACTACAATTTCAGGACATATTTCACTTTTATTTACTTTAGGATTCACTAAATGCTTCATATTTTAAGCTATTTTAAATAAGGGGGTTCTTTTGCATGCTGCCAAAGAAGAATCACTTTTGGTTAACAAGCCTTAACAAACCCTTCAATAGATTATTCTTTTTTAGAATAATAAAACAACGATATAGAATAGATATGAGTGTGAAGAATCTTTATATAGTTTAAAATACCTCTTAAAACCCAAAGTACTATTAACTTATACACTCAACAAAAATATAAATGCAACACCTTTGTTTCTGCTCCGATTTTTCATGAGATGGACTTAAAGATCTAA
>JBBPDB010000007.1:6316736-6328573 GCA_037974465.1 Brachypetersius altus
ACACACACACACACACACACACACACACACACACACACACACACACACACACACACACACACACAAAATTGTAGGCACATGAGAAAATATTTTGATGATCAGTGAGTGTTTATTCGCATGGATATTATGAAATATACTATAAAACATTTGTAAATTAGCGTGGAAGACCATTACTACTTATAATTCCATCAGAAACCTGCCTTGACTCAATCAGTCCTTAAATTGTTAAATTGAAGTAGGACCAGCTGACTGAATTTTACAAATCCAAACAATGGCTGGAGGAACCAGTGAGAAATCTGGAGCTAAACCCGTGTTTTTCTCACCAGCTCACAAAATATCAACTACTTTTTTTTTTTTTTTTACAAACAAAGCTCTTTTGTGTGCATTTATTGTAATGTTAACTTTGCTATCAGAAACACATTATCACACACTGAGAAAAAAGACTGGACAGTACTGTATATGGATGAGTCTCACTCACTTTCTCGGACTCCCTCCAGCACTTGAGCACAAAGATATGTGCATAGATGTCCTCCACACAGATCCAGCTGGACAGACTGAGAGTGGTGTCTGTCCACACCCAATCCATCACTGCTCGCAACTCTGTCAGGAACGGAACCAGACGGAACCTGCAAACCGCAGCAGAGGTGAGTGATTGCAGAGAGAATATAGAGGAAAATAATGTTTCGTTGACGTGGTCTGATAAAGTGATAAAGATATTATTTATACTAGTCTAGCACAATACCTTCAACCTGATATGAGAACTGTATGAGAAGAATTTCCCTTCAAAAATCTCTCATTTTTGTGACTATGGATGTAGAAATGTGTTTCCTTAATCATGAGTGCAAATGGATCTCACCCTTGAAAGAGGAAAAGGTTGACGTAATTGTAGCTCTTGGTCAGGAAGTTTCCCAGAACTCGAGTAGGATAGCCGCAGCGGATCTGGTAGGCCGACAAGCCAAAGTAGATGCACTTTACAAAGTACCAGAGCTGGGCCACCATGTTCTGACTGAAACGCCTAATGAAACAAAATGACAGTTAAACGACGGTTGGTTTTTTTCTCAGAAACGAATAATTGTTTGCAGAAACCCCTGAAAATTTGCAGAAACCGCAGATACCCTCAGCATTTTTTTCTTTTTCTTGCAATTTTTGTGCAAAATTATTAAGAAAAATATGATTTACTAATTTGTAACATAAATATTAATATAAATTCAGCTACATTTCAATATAAAATATAACAGGATAATTTTTTTGTACTATCAAGAGAACACAAAGCAACCGTATTACAAAGCACATCTTGAGATGGTGAAATTGACCTGAGGTTTGAAAGTAGCCAATCCAAGAGCGTTACTCATTTCTCCTTGTTGCTGATTGATTGCTGCTCGGTGACGCATCTATGTCAAGCATTCCCGCATCATAACAGAACAAGGAGCTATCTCAAGTTTACCTTTTACATTTTTTTCAAGGGTAATGAATTCAGCTGAGTTTAAAATTAAATTAAAGTGTTTCAGGAGTATATTTGGGAGCTATAAAAATATGCATTTTTAGGCATCACAAATTTGCGTTTTTTTTTCACAAATCGTGGGTGCTCTTGGAACACAACCCCATCAAATTCTATTACATAACACAGTTATATGGTAATAAAAATGCAGACCTCTCTGTGACTCCTGGAAGTATGAAGAACATCCAGAAGTGGATGCCAAACACCAGGATGACCTGGAAAATGACCTTCCCCATAACAGTCTTCCTCAGGTAGAGCGCTCGATCCACCACCATAGTACCAAACTGGATCAGGACCATCACCAGAAACGCCTCTGGAACCTGATCCTCAGACAGAGAGGACGTGATGTCTGCAGCAGCGGAGTGTTTCTATTAAGAGATTGAGACATATTCAAAGATAGAACTTCAGTTACATGTACAATACTGAGCAGAAGACAAAGGCATTTTCTAATTAGCATTTAAATAAAACCATTCTGATTATGTGGCAATGCTGTAAACAAAAATGCAAAAGCAAATACATGCTTTAGAACTGAATTTGAAATCTGTGAAGCAAAGTGACCCGAGTTAGCAGTTCCTTTTTAGCATCTGGGTTTGAATAAAGTCCAGATTACGCTTCAATATATGCTGACAAACCACTTCATTAGGGACACTACCTTGTATTTACACTCAAAAGCTCTAATGGCATTGTTGTGTCTGATATAATATGTGCCACACACACATGCACACACACACTAACATGCCACTATCATGTGAGGGTCACTGCTGTGCTGAAAATGATCCACCACTCAGATAATAACTACTCACTAGTGGTCCTGTGGCAATCTTGACTGTTGATGAACTGGGTAAAGGGGGCTAACAAATGATGCAGAGAAACAGATGGACTACAGTCTGTAACTGTAAACTTAAAAGTGCATCTATATGATCAGCGAAGCTCATTCAATGGACCATATATGTAAATCCAAGGTAGGTAGTCCATACATATAGGCCATCACGATGCTCCCAGCATTTCACACACATGTCTATGCAGTAAAAACAGTGGAGAACATACCCCAAAGGCCCCGAATCCAAAAACAATGATGATGAAGTCAACAGTGTCAGCTAGAAACATGAGCACATAGACGTCTGTCACCGCGCTGTACTCTGGGTGGATCAGGTTGTAGAAGAACTGACGGATCGGAACATAGATATCCAGGGTTCTGTAATACAGTACACGTGTTGGATAAGATGGTTTGGTGATTCTAAATAAAAATGCTGGACAGCTTTTATCAAATAACAGAATCAAAAAACTAAAATGCAAACAGAGAACTGGAGAAAAGAACAAGAATGGAAACAGCAGTGAAGTTATGAGATATGGAATTACTTTTGAACAGTGAATTTCTTGGCTTTGATGAGCTGCTCTCGAAGCTTCTCTAGAATGAGCTCTTTACGACTTTTCTGCTGAACACCCAGCACACTGCCTGCACGACACGCACTCGACCTTGTGCCTGTACTGCCTGTGGACACACACACACAAAGAAACACAAGATATAAAAATATAACTTTAAATATTTCTATGAAATAATATCTTAATATTATTCAGTAACTGACTATCAAGGTGAATTTTCATGCATGATAAACATTGGAAATCTTCTCATTCTTGTAACACAGAGAGGGAGAGGCATAGAGAGAGGGAGAGAGAGAGAATACAAACTGTGTGGCTGTAATAACCCATTTCAGTCATATACATAGTACACAACTAATCTGTGACTCCTGGTCCACGTAAAACTGGGGGGTTACTGTACTGTATTCCAGCAGCAGAGTCGTTAATTGTGAATAGAGGCACACAGAATAGAGGCCGCAATATAGCAGAAAGACAGAGAGAATGCAGTAAATGAAGAGTGTTAACAGTGGCAGTTGGGTTGCCAGTTGAAGAAGCTCAGTTTAGTAATTACTGCAGTAGTCATTACATTTTAGGTCTCAAAATAAATAAGAACTAGCCAAGGAGTCCAGGAATTAGGACTATGATAACAAAAATGTTAAGAAGGAACTAATTATCATTAAAAAAATCCCATAATGCAACTGATCTATTACTATGTCTATTATAGAAGCGTGAGCACACTCACCTCCTCTGGAGCGAACAGAGCGACGGGAAACATGTGAGCCCGTGCTGGAGCTTTGGCGGCACACAGAGGACTGACCATGGGAATGTCTTCTGGGCATGTTGATGTGTGTGGACTCTAGTGAAGCCTCTCTGGTAAGGGAGCTCCTCTCCGCCCGGACTCTAGACTTCTCCTCACCGTCTGAGTCTACGTGGGTCGTGCCTGCAGTTTTAGACCCTGACCTGGGCTCATCCTCGTCCCACAGACCATGACACTGCACCAGGCAGGGAGGGAGTACACACATTAGATATGACACCGTGCAGAGTGATTGGCTGAAATACATAAGTATCTCCTCCCTCAGATGCTCTGACTAATTTTTTTGTAGCACATTTTTTGGATAGTCCATTGTAGATACTTTTTATAAGATACTTGTTTTTTGTAGATACCTTTTTATAAGGCACTGAGCTAAATATCTACTATATACTATCGTTTGGTACTAACTAACCTTGGCCCTAAACCAGGTTGCCTAATTGTCTGAATAGGACATTGCAATGACAAAACCTTGGGGGAAAAAAAAAATAGGGAAACCTAACGTAAACCAAAAGATTACAACCTACCCCAAACCGAAACCTCACTAACTATAAATCTGGTTCTTGTCACAATTCTGATCCTAATTCTATACAGTCCTAACCTAACATTGCTCAGAGTTCACCAGATTGCAGTACCACTCCACTTTATTTGCTTATATCATAACAATGGCTTCACGGACTATGACCACAATGGATCAGTGCCAGTATTCCATGGTATAGCACTCCCTCTCATGTATCACTGCGTAAGTATGGTACTTCAATTATTACCTTAAGAATGGAGCGATGGAAGAAAAGCGCCAAGAGCTGAACTAGGTCATAATGTACATAGCCTTCTTTTTTCTCCACTCCTATGATATTTGGAGGGTGAAAGGGTTTTGTCTTGTCCACCTCTATGTTCTGATTGAAGGGGAAGAAGCCAAACTGGAAAAAGTATTTTATCACTATTGTCACCTGGGTGTGGAAAAGAAAGAAAAGCAGAAAGGTTAAGGGTATGTGCATAGTTTACTGACCCTTGAATATTCAACACACCACCTCAGGAATGATCATCACACCAGAGCCAATATCACATGGTTTAGAATGACCTTAATTGCATAACTGTATAAACAAGTGGGATTTGTTTACAGTGAACTGCATATCATCTTGTTTACTGTACTGCAGAGGGATATTGCTGAGGCTCTACCTCGGTATACACTATGGCGGTCATCCAGAACCGTTTGCTGGGCCGTGGCACGGACAGCATGGCCCACAGGAAGATGAGGATGGGTAGCACCAGCGTGGCCATTGAGGCCGAGATCATGTGATTGAGGATGATAACCAGGTAGCACACCATTTCTGAATGGGCCACCAGCATGTTGTAGAGAGCATAGCACAGCTGAAGGATTTGAGGCTGGGATGTGTAGAAACGCTCTGACTCCTCTAGCTCCTCATCATAGAACATTCTGTTGGAGAAACACAAGCAGCTTTTACAGAAAGAAGACAAGGTGGTATGTAGGATATGTTTTGATATTGTTTTGGAGCAGGTTTCACCTGCTGCGCAGCAGTTCGCTGGCTGTTAACTCATGGCTCAGCGAGGGCAGGGTGATGTCTCCCTGGCTTGCAGCTCTGTCATCAGGAGTGTCTATCCTGAGCCTCTTCTCTTCAGAGTGAGCTGCAGACTCACACACTGTGTCTAGGCCTGTGGCTCTGCTGTACGAGGGAGGAATGTCTGCCTCAGAGGGGCATCTGCTGAGCTGGGGCCATGTGGCCTGCTCCGCGGCCAGAGCCCTGTCCCAGTCCAGTGATGATGCACCCTCCAGGGCTGGATCCTCACTACTACAGCCCTGCGTGTCTGAGGTGGGAGTCCACATGAGACCTTGGGCCTGTGGTCGTTCTTGAATGTCTTCCGGCTCTTCAATGGTGTCGCCAGTGCCTTGCCGAGAGCAGAGTGCTGTGCACTGTGTGGTTTCACTGGAAGAGTGTAAGAAATGAATGTACTATACCAAATACACTCCTATAAACTTGAACCACTAGGGGGCAGTGCTATCAAACTCTAATAAAGACGACAGACAGTTCGGCATGTGATTCTCAAACCTGATGGTCCACACTTTTATATCCCACTTTCCAAACAAACCTCAACGAAGTCATTAAGAACACAGAATACTTGGTACAGACACAATCTAACCAATTAGGTTGCAGATAAATCTATAAAACAATTTCATTTGGAACAGAATTAAAGAATTAGTGGAATTCTAAGCCAGTTTTCTCTGAAATCATTTTCTACATTTTGCAGTATGATCAGTGTTTATAAGTGGGAGTGTTCTGTGAAGTTTGTACCTGAGGGCAGCGCTGGTTGCACTCTCACCAGACGAGGACAAGTCCAAGCCCGGCAAGCGGCAGAGTTTTGGCCGATTACGCTCACTGGTTCTGGGCACATGATCAGCGACTGTCTCACTGGACTCCAGTGTGGACTGAGTGTAGAGCAGTGTGGACTGTAGAGCAGTGTATGCACTAAAAAATAGTGAGGGAACATAATTACTCACAAATCATTCATTTAAACTTTTTGACACACTACCGCACTCAGGACTGAATGATTGTGACTGAAACCAGACAGTGCTCCTGCAGGATCACACCGCAGGTGAGCCGTTTTCTTGTTACAGCTGTTTTCATATTCTCAGTGTCAGAGTTAGGATCAGCTCTTCTGGCAAACCTCAAACACACCTCCACCCGTTCCACAATCACAGTATTTTATTAAGGTGATCTATCATTTTCAAGCATAATCAAGAAACAGTAACTCACTGCATGTGAAAGGCGTTATGTAGAAGTGAACACAATCGTGACACAATTTATACAGTTAGTTTTGTTGTACACCATTTGTGTGAACGTTTTAGCTGAATGGACTCACAGAAACTATTACATTTCTTGGAGTCCTATACCAAAAATAGTGTTCCTTTCAAAAATCACTTTCCAGTCCATACAATTTCTATATTTCAATTAAGTTGCAAAAACCTTTGAGTTTAAAATGATTGTTTTTGTAATAAATGTCATAAAATCATCATTTTTTTCAAATATCCATTTGACTTTTGGCCATTCATACTGAACTTATTAAGCATATTTCAGCCAATATGCTTTTTTAATATACACATACCTGGTAACCAATCAGAACCTTAGTCACTGATGTATGTCTTCAGATTATAAAATAATAAATTTACACCTGATCCAAACATATGTTGGATAATCCCTGTTTCGAAAATCACAAAAGTTGATGCTATATGGAAAAAAACTGGAAAAGTTGGTTCATTAGAGAATAATAGGGCGTGCTCTTAACTAATACGTTTGGTTTCTATACAAACTGTTTTTGAGCTTCAGGCTAAACTTTTGCTTCTAGTTTGAGACAACAGAGTGGTTTCCCTGGAGGTAAATCCGAGGCTAAAGTAAATATAAGATGTGACTAAAGCAGTCTGTCAGCAGAGAAAAGCTATGAGAAATACGTACCGGATCTCTTCTCTCTGGAAATCGAATCAAAAGCTTACTTTAATGTAATTGAACTGAAAGTTAATACTTAAACAAACTTGAATTATGCTGTCGTAAATTTCCTTTCTGCTACACAGCAACTTGGTGGTCCCCAGAGCAAGGATTTCAGACACACTTACAGTAGTTGTAATCACACCAGCGATTACTGTCTGCTGAAAACCCAGGGGCAAGTCCCATTTACCAAGAATGAATGACTTCAATTATTTTCTAAATATTTATTTTAAAGACCTGCCTTCATTAACAAACACAGGTACCGTATTGTTTAGAGTTTTCCCAAAGACATTTTCCATCTTAATATGTAATGAAATGTAATGTAAAATGGATATACTTGAAGTCCTTAAATCTATTTACACTACTCTACTCAGTCCTGCATAGTATAGAGCAGAAATTCTGGAACCCCATTAGTCTTATTTCTTGTTTTTACTGCTCTCAACACACCTGATCCAACTCATTAGTTCATCAGCAACCCTTGTTGAGTTGAAGTGGGTGTTTTAAAGCCGGGAAAACATAAAAATGAGCATTGAAGTGGGCCTCCTGGAACAGGGTTAGGAGTTTTATTATGTTCAGTAAAAGTCTAGTCAAGTGTTTCTACTCAGCCTGAATCAGACTCATCTCAGTCAGAGCACAGAAGGCGTAAAACACACTCCCAGAGTGTTGTGGCCATCAAAGAAATCTATTTTCTGTCACATGTATGAGGCTGAACTGTGTTGTGTTGTACCTGCACGGGGTGTCTTGACCAGGGGCAGAATCCATGCTGTCTAGCACCTGGGCTTGATGCTGCTGGGTCAGTCCTTGCCCCTGAGACTGCAACCCATCATCATCGTCCAGAACACACTCTGAGGAAGCAGCTCTGCACATTTGCCTTTGGTAGTACGTGTGAATACTCTCTCGCGAAGGGATGTTCCCCTGCACACATCAGAGGCAACACATTTCAGTAATGATCTACATTTGAGAGACTTGATTCAAATGTAAAAAACTGACAGACATTCTCTCAGGTACTGCTTTCAAGCCCTTCCCAAACGTTATGAAAACTTGTGTTAAGACACGTCTAAAAAAAACAAAGAATAAAAAAAGAAAGCAAATCTGTCCCTTATGACCTGAGGTCTTAGGATTGTACTCAGACAGAATCTGCTATCTTGGAACCCAATATCCTGGCAAAATTCGCAGCCCACAACTCAGTTTTGATGCTGGAACTGAGACACAGACGCTATTTTGTAACTGCACTTCGGTTCCGTTTCCAAACTCTTCCTTTCACACTGTAAATAAACTGTGATATGAATATATTCTTAAAACAATAAATAAAGCAGCCAAATGTTATTCTGCAACATGTCTTCACTGAGGCTAGGGGAATATCTGTGCTTATTGTTAGTGACTTGTGATCAAGGTTAACTGCCTTCATGGATATTGTCCGAGGTACTTCAACAGCATGTAGTAAACTTACATAAAGACAAACACTGGCCCGAAACTTGAATGTTTCTTCATAATGTTCGGCACTTTGGATAAAAGCATCTGCCAAATGGATGTGGATATGGTGATGTTAATGGCATCAGGCATTTCCAAAGGAAGGCCGGGGCCAAGTCAGCTACTAATTAATTGACACCATACTGGTGAAAATCAGTGGGGCTTGTCTGCTTGTGCCAGTACCTTTTTAACCTCATGGGTGAGCATGCAGCGCTCGATGCGCAGTACAGTGGAGATGTCGATGTGCTCTTGGCACATGGAGTTGAGCCAGGCTGTGAAACTATCCAGCAGAGCCAGGAACAGCACCCAGGAGAACTTTACAATGTTAAACACACGCTTCAGGATGTTATCTGGAGGAGAAAACAATAACACTTCAGGCTCAGTTTGTTAGGGAGTCATTGATAGGCAGCAAAAGAATAAGAAATATTGATAAATGTAGAACATTGATTCAGAACACCCAAAATAGACCTAACGACGCCCATGCTGTGAAATGACCACATCAAACGTGTCGTGCTAAAATAGATGCAGCTATGAAGCCGCTGGGTTTACTTCAGGAAACCTCGACAAGACAAAGGTTGTCTGCACCTTTTGCAATGCAGTATTAGTTTACTGTAGGAGTTGAGAAACCCATTCTCAAAGACTTACTTTTAGTCATTATTTGGGTAGCACACATATTCGGAATGCCTTCGGCAGAATTCAAATGAACCACTTTAATCTAGATTAATTCCAAGATTACAGTGAGATTATTCTAGATTAAAAAAATGTATCTATGCCCACCACTAATATAAATACTCTAGATAAGCAACACAGTTGAGTGAAACCTACTGACTTAAATGATAGTTGGAGTAAGTTATTGCACTTAGTAGAGAATCCAGTGGTAATATTAAGTAATAAAAAGCGATATTGACATCGTATATTGTAGTGGTATTGCACATCACGACTATTGCAAAATAAATTATTCTGCACCCATTTATAAACACCACATGAGATATTGCACATAAATTGACAGTGATAGTGTAGGGCTTTGCACTGACCACTGTATAAGGGATTAACCACATATATCTATATCTTTTGTTACCGTTATTGTTGCTGTTGTTTTTGTGGCAACATAAAAGCAGGCCATCTAGTCAGACATTACCCAAAACTTGTTACTGACTTGTAACTGTGCCACTACTGTTGTTGTGGCTAAACATACAGAGCACAGCTTTACACTTCGAGTCTATTTTTTGCTGAATGCTGTTGGCTGAATAAGGAAATACATTTAAATGTGTTGGTTTTGTGACACCTTAGTTTTCATAGATGGTCTGAATAGGTGAGGGAGTGAAACCTTAACAATATTTAGACTTCAAGCCTGTCTAATTCCCTAAAAGTGATGAGGAGCCTTTAAAATATAGGCACTGCAATATGTAGCAGTAAAATCGCACAGTTCTGTCCATAGCTTACAGCTCTACAAAACACTATGATTAAAAAAATACATTAACATTAAAGCTAACTGGCATATTTGAACGACGTAAAACAAATGGTGTGTCCGAAACCACGCACTTGCGCACTTTTAGAGCGCGATTTTAGTGCGTAATGTGCTCACACTGAAAACCAAGCTAAAACTCAGTGCACTGAAAGAACCCGGATGCCGCACTGAAATTGGCCAGAAAACACCATGCAGAACGATGGACACTCTGCACTAAATGGGCACCATTTTGACCACGTAACAGAGGGGGCGGGATTTTCAGCGTGTTTTCGAGTTGGATAACGGCGGCTAACAGTGAAATGCAAGCCCAAGCAGAGGCAGCTGGTTGGTATAAATGTAAGTAACGTTAATAAAATTATTTTACTGATGTACACTGCGGTAAAACCGTCAGATATTTTGGCGGCTGAAGAATCGTGAGCAAATGTTAGTCCGTCATTTCCGCTAAGTGCAAAACGCTAGTGTTCCGTTTAGGACAGCACTGACCCACAGCAGTGCGCACAGAAGGCAGTGCGTAGTGTGCACTACGTGCTAAATCTCAGTGCACTGACGGTAGTGCGCGATTTCGGACACACCCAAAATGTTGTGTTGGATATAAAAATGGGTTGAAAAGTGCTTCTGATCCACAGGAGCTCCACCTGCTGGACAAAAACCTCCTCTGTCAGCTGAAAACCTGCTTTCTTTTGATGAGATGAAAACCCAGACTGTAAAATAAGGTTAAATCTAGGATGCTATTTTTCTTCAATTTACCTTTCGATTGAGGTCATTGGCTTAACGAGAGTTTGCATGATTCTCCCTAAAAGAGAAAGCAGAGTCTCAAAAGCAAGTATAATGAGTCAGTATGACATTTCTTACATGATCAGTTAGGACTGACCTCTCTGATGTTTAAAAAAAAGAAAAATCTCTCTTAGGCGAGTTCCTAAATGGTCATTGGGCTACATCATTATTTCTTGTTTCTCCCTCTCTTTCTCATTATTGCTTTACAAGAGGCAATTATGTTACAGTGTTCCAGCGTTAAGATGTACATCCAGAGTAAATGTAATATTTTACATAATTAGCTGTATAATGAATTATTATAACCTAGTTATACAGTTAGCATAATGTCATTATTAGGGGGATGACACTGGATCTTGTTATGTCGGCAAGCGGGGGGGGGCGGGGGGGGGGTGGGCGACACAAATGCAGGAGTTAGCAGAAATTAATCAGACTTTAATGAGAAACAAACAGGCAGTCACTGGAGCGCAGAGCTTGGCAGAACAGAACACAAGCAGACTCTCTCTCTTTCAGTCATGCAGAAGGGACCCTTTCTCTGTCTTGCTGACTCGGCCCCTATACTAGCTTTGTTCTTGGATTGGAGCCACATAAAGACTTGAGGAAAGAGGCCCTCCTTTCAGGTGGTGTCTCTATGGGTCAATCCAGCCTGCCGCAGCTTCAGCTTTGCTGGTTATGCTAGGAAACAGCACATAAACACACAGTCAAACCTCAGACTGTTACTGATGGATGTGACAGATCTATATTACTTAAATCATTCTTTTATTCATATAGCAGCTCCCAGCATTACATGGATCAAACAGGTCAGAATAAATAAGTTTCTGTGGGTTCTGTAGTGTTTTTCATGCTGATCTCAGATCTGTGTTTAGTTTTTCCTGCAGGTACAGTATTTGTGATGAAGCTAGTTCTATACTGCATGATAGTTGGTATAATGATCATATAATAATCATATGCTGAGTGTTTGTG
>JBBPDB010000007.1:6342468-6363076 GCA_037974465.1 Brachypetersius altus
ACCTGGTTATCCAGAAGTTCTAGTTTCCTGTTTTTCTAGTGGCCCCTGTGCCTACTTTCTGTTTTGTCCTGTTTTTTGGTTTAATATACACATGGAGCATGGATCTTCGCCTGTCTGCCTGGTCTGTGCAAAGAGGAAGCTCAGAGTCGTGGGTTTGCGCCCTCGACTCTGACAAACACTAACGCATTTAACTTTATATTCACATATATAAACATAATCTTCAAGATAATATATACTAAAAGTGGAAAAGATCATGGCATACAAATCCAATGTAAAGAACCCGTTTCTTGCTTTTTATATGGGCCCCAAATATAATATCCATGCACCTATGTGACCATTTTTCAACCTCTTTTTTGTTCTCCTATATATATTCTGGTTTAATGACTGTGTCCTCACTGATTTGTTGATGATTCTAATCTCATTGGTTGCCTTGTTTTGTCAAAAAAATCATTAAATTAGTCCCTGCTGTATCACTACATTATATATATAGGAGTCAAGGACAGTAATAGAATGAGTGACCAAATATTTTTGTATATTTAGTGTACTTAGTGGCAAACGGATTCCAACAGCTGGGATGTATTTTATGACTCATTACCCAAGATTCAGTCAGCTCTATTTGCTGAGCCAACCAATGCAGGTCAGGAACCTCTTTTGTCTTTGGCTGGATTAACCCCAGTGAGCTCACCTCCTTGACAGAGACCCAGATGATGTAAGAGGAGACAATCTTGATGACATGGAGCTCCAGGAGCCACCAGATGAGGAGCTGCAGCTGATGGATGTACTGTAGGAACTTCAGAAAGAGCACAGTCAAGCGGTCCACCACCAGATGCCACTTATTCCTCAAATCTGCACAAAGAGGGGCCAGTCTGAGGGTCAGGAACAGTAAAGGACCGATACACTGGAGCCATCTTACGGATATTTATTCTGAAGCATATCAAGAAATTAGTGGTGCAAAAAACGACATACTGACAGGAACGTATGAAGACATAAGCACTGACTCAGGATGACTCTTGCATGTTTGAAACTCTAACTTTAGACTTCTGTGACCCTTTGTGTTCTCAGAACAATGTATCTCTCATCTTGTCTAAGCAGTATCATGCATTCATCTTAGCTTGCTATTTCATAATGTTCAGTCTTATTTTATCTGTCTTTGTATATAATAAGAAACACATGAGTCACCAGCAGGGATGTTAAGAAACAGTGAGTTTTTTCAGTTAATCAGCCGCTCACAGTGCAGAGCACAATAGCTGACAACACTTGTATCAAAAAAAACTACCCACAAGTGGTGTTACAGTCTTTTTACGATGGCTCAAGGACTACAGCTGGTCAAGAGCAAAACATTTAGTCTGGTTCCCTGACAACAATAGAAAAAAATACTACATTCCTGAAAACACCACACAGCATCCTCAGGCACAGATGAATCAACCTGACACTTTTTGACACTTTATGTTACGTCTTGATTGATGAAGCAACAAGCTGATTTTATGAAGTGTAAACAGCGAAGTAACTCAAGTCTGAGGCAGTGACACTGCATGACCTTTAAAAGCAGCTGGTCAGTGTTAAATAAGGAACTACTGAGCTGCTACACCACAAACAAGACAACCCCATTTCACATCACATGTTGCCAATAAGATTTATTACATGAAGTAGAGAAGAAATGTTACTTTTTGCTAAATAATTAAAAAAAACATTATTCCTTGGTTTTGAGAAACTAAAGGTAATTTAACATTTAGATGCAAATTTAAGTTACTAAAAAGTTCACTAAGTTGATGTAAAACACAATTAATTATTTACACTTCTATGTTGTTTGAAGCTGATGAGACTAGAATTAATCAGAAATATTAGCAGTAAAATAATCACAAATAGTGGACAGAGATGCATCAAATGTAGCAAACTCCTGGAGCAACAAATATCAGCACAAACAAATAACTATATTCACATGACATCTGTAGTATTTGACTTATGTGAGTCTATGGATAAATACTTCCAATAATGAACTATTTTGGTATATGAAGCTTTTTTACTGCTTAATATAAAAGGTTTATTCATAAAACTAAATTCCAACTAATCCCACTGTGAGGAGGCTGCACTCTAGCTCTTACAGAATGACACTGTATTGCAGCCATAAAGAGGTTATTAACATAACATTAAAATAAAATATTGAAATAATTCTTACAGACACATTCTTCTTACATAAACTCAGTGATAAAAACACTAGTTTAGGTTACTATTTTGTCCCAGTCCTCAGGATGAATTTCAAAAACATTGTTACATTCAGTTTTATTCAACTGCTGTGAAGGTTAACAGAAAACATTATGGGACTATGAGAAGATCTATTTAAAGCTGTGTGTAGACAGCTTAGTGACTGGTCAGTATTTTTCTCTGCTCTGTCTTTAAGTGTATTTACTCATCAAATGTCTAGACAATTTTATTTATGGCTGTTGACTCTGGACCTGTTCTGTGCTCTCAGTGCTGTTGTAGTGTAAGGGCCGGTATCCATCTGGCTTCTTTAAAAAGGATTAAGCTTTAAGCTATAAAAATTACACTGTATTACTGTATACTGAGTTTATTGGTCAGATCAAGAATAATTGAAATAAAGGTTAAAAATTGCGCCAGACTATATTTTTTCATCAGTTTTGCTCTTCTTCACATTTTAGTCATTAGGGAGAGAGAGAGACAGAGAGAGAAAGATGGACAGAGACAGACAGACAGACACACGGACAGAGAGAGACAGACAGACAGAGAGAGGGACAGAGAAACAGAAAGAGAGACAGACAGAGAAACAAGCTTTACCGTCTCCTTGGTCAGGCTCAGGCTCTGCTGCTATGTTGCAGGTAAGGTTCGCAGTCTTGCAGTACAGGTCATCTTCAACTTCCCTCTTTTTAATATCTTCCTCACCCTCTTCTAGGTCCACCTTCTCCCCCATTTCTTCATCTTTCATAGAGGCATTAAACTCTGGCTTTATCATAGAGATATCTGCCAGACTACCATCAAGATGCACAAGCCTGACAAAGAAATGTAAAAAATATTTACAGCATGTGACTGATGGCCTTATCCAGAGAAACTTACAACCATTAGTTACGGGGACAATCCCCCTGGAGAAACTGAGGGTTAAGTGTCTTGCTCAAGCATGCAGTGGTAGAAAGTGGGGGGTTTGAACCTGCAACGTTGTGGTCATCAGGTTCACAGATAAATATTTTACCCACTAGGCTTCTACCACGCTATAATCATCTCGATTCTTATGAGCTTTCTCATAATATATTTTTTTATTACCAATTTAATGGTTTGACTTCCTACAATCCTTACAAAAGTCCAGATATACATAAAAAGTACAGATTTTGTATTTGTATATATATTCTTTTTATATATTTAAAATTTTATTCTGTATCTTATTAATTTACATAGTCAAAAAATATATTATAATATATAATAATATACTTATTATTTTATCCATTTTTCTATTTAATGTACTGTACCCAGTCTCACCTAAACGAATCAATTGGTACAATTCGCCTTTTCACTTGATTGAAATGACCAAGAATGCCATGAAAGCTCACCTGGAGATGGTGCTTTTCTGCTTGTCTGCCACTGACTTGATGTCAGTTAGTTGTAGGAAGCGCTCGTGGAAGTAGTGCAGATGCAGAATACACACCAGAAGGAAGGAGGCGGGAATGAAGATACGTGTGAACAGAGCTGGAACAGAGAACTTCTCCAAGCCTAGATCTTCCAACCTGGAAGATACACACACACACACACACACACACACACACACACACACACACACACACACATCCTGTCAAAAAGTATTTTTCACTGCATTACTAGAAACCCTAATATAGTGGAATAGTACAGAGGGAGCAACATGTTAATGATGCTGATGATTTACACACACATACACACACTCACTTGTCCTTGCTCAGACCGGTCATATTTGACCAGACATGTATGGAGGACTCAAACTGGAAGGTGTAGATGAGAATGAGCACCAGCATTGTGTACACCACCACCGACATCCAGAAATACTTCAGCATCCATCGCCAGCGCTCATAGTGCACCTGCAGAAATAAGCCATTATGTTAATAATCAGATAAACACCTGTATTTCTTGTTTTTGTTTTAGTTTTAATTAAGGATTTACATATGTCATTCCACAAATGTTTAATGTAAAGTGAATGCATGTCATATCTGTGAACACCATTCAGCCTTAATGTAAAAGGCATTGCAGTAGTGTCTCAGTAGTGTTTGTGATTAATGATTAAAGTTTATTGATAAGTAATATCATTTACATTTGTGAATCACTCTCCAAGTACACACCTGATAGAGAGCTACACAGAAGAGGAACATCATCATGTAGATGATTTTGTACATGACGATGCGTCCCTCAAAGCTGACGAAGAAGAACATTCCCCCACAGATGTAGATCCAGTACTTATTCAGCATGGCCATGACCGTACTGCCTAACACATCCATCATCTCTCTTTGCTCCCCAGCCTCTGTTTCCATGACCTTCTCTGTAATGAACACACACAGAAACAGAACATAAATTCACACACAAATGCAAATAGAAACATGTAAGACCGCAGAAATGCTATGAAACAGATGTAGTGTTGGGTGGATGGTCAACAGTCATTATCAGTGTAAGAGTGTAAAGATGGGAATAAAATTAGTTGTATTTGATTGACACACAATATTATAACAACAGACGTAAAGAAGCCTGAATAGTGACATTTAAAATATGTGTTTGGCACAAAATGAGCTGCTGTGACTCATGATCATGTTTTCTGTGGGTGGAAAAAGCCTCACCCTCAGAGGAGTCCTCCACCCTGATATCAGACAGCTGCGTCTCATGTCTCTGTCTTTCCCGCCTCTCTGTTAAAGCTTGTCTCAGTAATAGCCAGAAACTCAGAAGACACAGGATCTATATGTGACAAAATACACAGACACTGGAACTTGACATGGCAACAATGTCTTCTAAATGGGTAAAAAAAAATGAACCATCAGAATCAACAGATTCTAACGTCATGGGGTTTTAAAATAAAGTGTAATAATATTCATTAAAATTCATTAAAATATATGTTGGCTGTTAGGCTCCATAAAGGGATTCCTCCAGAGTTTATAAGGTTTTCTGATTCCGATTCCGAGTCTTTTTATGTGTAGCTCTTCATTAATTTAAATATAACCAATTACGTTTTCATGGACCTCTAGAATCTTCCCAGGAGTCAACAGGGATAACATTAAACCACTGCTGTAACCTCTTTTTAATGATTCTCTCAGTTGGTCAGTGCTGTGGAAGTGTTGATAATTTGGAATATAATTAATTGCAATTACAATGTCAACACATCCTCACATCCACACACAGCTTCAGAAATGTGCCCTACCTTAGAGCCCAGTTCCCTGAAGGGCACGTCCTTCTTCAGGAAGAGGCCTGGGACAGGTTGCAGTGTTTGGAAGCTCCAGATGTACTGCAGCACGATAAGCAGGTTCCCGTAAAACACCATGAAGGGAGATGTAAGCATGGCGTATTTCCTCCTGTCCCGCACCATCCACAGCGTGCACGACCATATGAGGAAGACGAAGGTCAGCCAGCTTACATATGTGATGCTCCAGGCCTAGTACGATAAACAGCATGAACTGAGCTAATGAATTACAATTACTGTATTAAAAACCATGCAGTTGCCTCATATTAAATCAAGTTATGTGCAGTCATTTAGTGTGGTTTCTGACACTGTAAGACATGCTGTTATGGACAAAATCAAAAACAGTAGTACTTGTCATCTTGGAACTTGTCTTTTTTGCACACCCCTGGTCGCATTTTACGCATTTTGTTAATTTTCTAAATAAAAGACACATAATTGTCAGGGACATCAGATATGGCATTTTAAGCACATTTTAGAGCAGTCATTTGCTGAATTCAATTCACAGGAACATGCTACATGTTTTGTTTTGTCCAACTGGTTGCTGTGGGAAAATAGGAAAATGGGCCTCTCACTGAAAGACTGTTCACAAAACCTCACCATCATGGCGATAAGAGCACAGATGTAGCTCTGTTTCATGATAAAGCGAAACGTCTTGACCACTGCATTCACTCGAATCGTCTTCTCAGACGAGCTTCCTGATGCAGACAGTTCACTTTGCACTGGGCCGATCTCATACACACTGGTGTCCAGTCTCTCTGTAAACAGAATAACAAGCAAACAAATAAATAGATAGACAAATGTGTGTGTGTAATGTTGGGGAAAGTGGAGAGACACAGTTGTACTGCACTGTAAACATCTGCTTCAATCTCGTGAGTCATCTAATAAATAAACCCTTGAAAATGAAAGAGGGTTTACATTGCTCAGGTAATTCTATAGACTCCAAACAGCCACTGCACTTCCAAGAAATGTGGAGATTTCAGGGAAATGCTGTGGTGATATTTAGGGAACAGGAGGAAGGTGTTCATATGAATACTTGGTGTGTTGCTGACACACAGACTCTGCAGTAACACATCCAAAAAATAGTTGGACAGTGCGCTTAAACGAAAATGAATATTTCTGGCTCTTAACACATATACCTGGACCTCAGTAAAATAAATAACACACTAGAAAAAATATTATATAGGCCCTTTATATGCTAGATTTTTAAACACAAATGTTTAAATTCTATATTATACAAACATATTAGTTGTTCTGACTGGAGTAGAGGCTAACCTGAGCCAGATTCAGCCTGATTTGCTTTGTAGTGAGGAGTTGAGTATAGTTCTGCAGAAGCTCGCCCATTCTCACATGACAAAGACATCAGATCCACAGGGCCACCATTGGATTGCAAAATTAGTACCTAAAAGAAAATTCAGTAGGCATTAATATATATTTTACCATCTGCATAAGACTTTTGATGTAACGCAATACACACTGCATACGAGGCGATAATACTAACTACATTAGTATAGTTCAGTTAAAAAAAAACGTATTCTGTGTATATGTGATCTGATTGGGCCCCAGTCGAGAACTCTCTGGTAGAACCTTAGTCTACAAGCAGCTCTTAATTATACGTCTAGGTTTACTAGTGTCAGAGATTTATTTTCCTGTGGAATACAAAAGCAGCCATGTATGTCACTCTGGATAAGAGAATCTGCTAAATCAGTGGTTCCCAACCTGGGGTCCGGGCCCCCAATAGGGGGGCGCTAGAGAGCGCAGGGGGTGTGCACATTTTTGTCTGCACTGAGGTTACCACAATTTGTACACATTAAATTAATATAATTCCAATGTCTGAGAAACGTAAAAGTGTGCTGTTTATTTTTTGCAAATAAAAGTTTGTAATTAATCACTTTGTGCATCTATGCGGGTTGGAGTTGGGGGGGCCTGGCTCGTCTTAGACACAGGCAAGGGGGGCTTCAAGGAAACAAGGTTGGGAACCACTGTGCTAAATGATGTAAATGTAAATTTAGTTTAGAAGCTTTAAATAACTTTTAATAACGAATATTGAATAGTTATAGCATAATGCATAGTCTGGCTGTCTAAAAGGAATGTGTCAGAAATAAGAACTATCCATCATACATTTTTGTCATTTGTGCGATAGTGTGCCATCCTCCATATCTCTCTCTTTTTCTCTGCTGTTTGAGGGGGATCAGTGTTTACTGCAGGCTCCTGCTCCTCTCCTTCTTCCGCTTCCCCTTCTTTCTCCTTTACCTGCTGAATAAGTGACACACCAAAGTGAATACATAGACTCTCACAGCCGATTGATAATACAGTTTTATAAAGGAGGTTCCAAAGTGTATTTCCAATCTTTCCAATCAACACCAATCTTAAAAAACAAACCAAAAAAGGTCAGGAAATATTCACACAATAGAAAACAGCTCTGTTTTGACCAGATAATATAATACTGTAGTACAATCTGATTGCAGGACCAGTAAGAGAGTCATACCCTGCAAAGTGTTGTGGTAAATTTAACACATTACTTACTGCACAGGGGCTGAATAAACCAGTCATGAATAAAAGGGTTCTGGTTACTGACCGTGTCTTCCGGCTCCTGAAGCCACAGGCGGATGAGTGTGGCGAGGGTGTAGTACAGCACCAGGAGCATGATGGGGTTAACAAAGTGGTACCACTCCAGATGAGGGTTCACTTTAAACATCCAGGTGTGGGAGCAGTTACTCAACACCACCGGGGAGATGCCAAACAGACTGAGAGAGATAAACAAACAAAGAAGGTTTATTTGGTTGGTGCTGATTCACTGTTGTTGTTAAGCTCGGTTTCTGACCACGGGGCCTCCCTTAGCCTAACAGTTTCACTGACCTATGTAAAAACTCCACCGCTATCACTGATACACTCGTATCAGAACTACACATGCTATCACGCCACTACCCCTACCCTGTCAGTGTTACCAGAGAATGGTCCCATACTCTGATGGATCAGTAATAAGCTGCAAAAGATGATGGTTGGCAAATTTTGCAGCAACATTTTTAATGATACACCCACATAGTGGACTCACAGTATAAGGTAAGTTGAGTTTAAGAAGTGTCCAGCTTAAAGTTTTCAACAAAGCTGAAAATATAAGCATAAAATCAGCTAAAATTATTGCCATTTTAAATTGCCGTTTTTAATTGCACATATTTATTTATTGATGTCCTGCATTTCTCCTGCACATTTGCACTCTTGCACATCTCTGCTGCTAAACTACAGTACTGGTCAAATACTGTACTTATCCTCAATGTAGCCATTGTCCCTACACATTGTTTCGTCCTGTCTTGTTTAGTGGTATTGTTGCTCTTGTTCTGTTCTGCTCTTGTGTTGCACCATGGTCCTGGAGGACCGCTGTCCCCCTTAATAAGGGGAGAACGGGCAGTGGGCCAAACCACTGTGAGTATTATTACAACAACAACAACAACAACAACAACAACAACAATAATAATAATAATAAAAATGTTCCTAGGTGTATAAAGGCTTATGGGTCATTATCCTGTACATGCTTAACTCATGCACACAGATGTTTTAACTCTAGCATTTCCCCTTTTTATTGAAATGTGTGGCAACATACATTTCACGCACATGCTGTATATGATCAAAACAATGTCCTGATCCTAATTCCTAGGACACATGTTCGAGTCCGTGCGGCAGGGAGAGGAGAGAAACGCGGTGTTGTGCAGAATAGAGCTTGGCCTGTACTCAGGTCTTTGGATGATGCTGGTCTGCAGGCTGCAGGATTTGCATTGACAGACAATGGCACTGCTCTCACACACTCAAGCACGGACCCACAACACTCAGTCTGGGCACGAGGACCTTGTTTACATAAATTACACACATAATGCACCTCAAAGGCAAACAGTCATAACAGCCAAAACTTTCTGGCAGAGCTAGAAGGCCTTTTGGAGGAGAAAAGGCTCCTCATTAAAATTTACATTACATTTTATTTACTGTCATTTTTTCATGTATGGATACTATATTAAAATGATTAGACTCACATTATTAATGATTCAGCACAGTCTGTATTCTCATCAGGGCAGCAAAGAGGCCCAGGGTCAAAGCCAGAGGATTTGTAAGTACCTTCAGTACAGCTCTGTATTAAAGAAAGGCTTTGTTAAAGTTTTGGACTATGAGGGGAGAAAAAGTGCAGGGTCCTTGAAAAACGGATACTCACCTTTATCATCTGTGCTCATGCACTCACTGGTCAGAAAAAGGCCTCGTCTTTTCAACAGAGGTTATGAAAAATGCATGACCCTGATCTGTTCAGTGGGACCATCTGGTGATCAAAACCTCTGCTGGGCACCTTTAAAGGAACAGTTTCCCAAAAAACAAATTACATTTTACCCTCGCACCAACTGTAAAGCTGATAAAGTTTGCTTTTTTTAGTAAGGCACCGGAGCTAAGAGACTAGCAATGTGGTAAACAGGTGACGCAGGAGATTCAAAATACAAGCCTTCATCATTCTGACTAGCATGGATGCTAAAGGTATGCTAGCAGTGCAATGTGTTTTTGCTCAGTTTTATAATACAGTTATAATTCCAGCTTAGGTATGCCAATGTGAACTGGTGAGTCTGAACAGAGAAGGGCAAAAATACATCAAAATGTGTTTTATGTTTAAGATACCAAACACCGTAACTGTGTGTATCCTAATAAACCATGAAATACAGCAGCCATGCCGAGCATTAACCTAATATATTTTTGTATTTTAAAAAGACTAAAATGACATTAGACACTCTTAGACCTGGAGAAAAGTTTGGATCAAACTGATGCTGGATGGGTTGACAGCCATGCTGTTAACGACATTAAGGCATAAAACGTGTACATTTATACCTCAGGGCATTAGAAAGTACAACAACTCCTAAAATCAACACAAGTAGTATTTACCTTTACAGCATTTAGCAGATGCTTTAATCCAAAGCGACTTCTGTTCCCTAACTACAGGGGACAGTCTCCCTGGAGCAACTTGGGGTTAAGGGTCTTGCTCTGGAACCCAGTGGTGCTGAGGGTAGGATTCAAGCCCATGACCCCTTGGTTCAGAGGTAAGTATCCTACCCACTAGGCCACCACCCCCACCCCCACCCCCACCCCTCTAAATGAATGCTAATGTTTACTGAGTGGGCCGCTATTGGGGTCAAATAAGTAGCAAGAATATATCTTAATCTGGTAAAAGATTATGCCTAAGCTACTGAAACAAACACTGGTGCTTAAAAAGAACTTAGAATAGTTGTAGCCCTATAGGCTAAAAATAGCTGTAAAATTGGAAATCAACTTTATACAGGATCAGTTCGTGTGCAGATCTCAGGCAGCAAATTACCATAGGCATCTGTACATCATTTGTCCTTTTTAATTACGTTGTTGAGTAGACAAAATCCTATTCTCTATTTGAAATGTGTATTTTGAACACCTGTTTCATAATTACAGCCCACTCTAGAGTACAAGATTACATTATTAGCTATGATACCCTCCCAGCCCTTGAGCAAAACTAAATAACTAGGTGATTAACTACATTTGAGGAAAGGGGAAAACCGTGTGTAGTGGATTATTCATCCAGTTATTTCTTTAAACCTAGCAGGGAAGCCTTAAACACACTCTTTAATATGTCAGCTTTTTATTGTTAAATAAAATCTTGTCAAATCATTTACATTTCTTTAGCATTATTCAGTAATCTAGAGCTCCACAGGCACAAACCGAGAGCAAGAAAGTATTCCCAAAGCTCAACAGCCTCCCACTTGTTTTTAAAGACCAAAGCGAACTTAGTCTTTTGTCATTAGCTAATGAGTCTCTTTATAATCATAAAACCAACAAAGCATTTCCCAACATGTTGAAACAGATTATGCTGGTAATTTAGACCAGAACAAATGTTATTCATATATTTGATTATTTTTAATGTTTATGATATACAATGGACCAGGTTAGAAGTCTTTGCTGACCTTGCTGTGACCAAATAGGACTTTCATTCAGAAATGTTCATACAAGCATCCATTAACTGAACTGAGGGTGGGGGAGCTGGAGCCTGTCCCAGCAGTTATAATCTAAAGTGAAGTTAAAATGAAGACATAGAAGAACTGCATTATTAGTCAATCAGGGTTCAAAATTATTTCAACTTGGGAAATCATAAGACATACATTTCTCTGGGTGTCTTCTACACAAGAAATGAACGACAAGTCTCTGAGACACAGCTCTCTAAAAGAAAATGGGTCAAATTAAAGGAGCAGAGGAGGAAAGGGATGTGTGAACTAAGGGCTCCACCACCTGGTAAAATGACAGAATGCAAAAAAGCTTCTTTCACTTTCACTATTTTTATTAATATTCTTTTAACCATTATAATTTACTATTAAATAAGCACTGATTTTGCTGGCAGCTTTTTCAGCTTTAGGATTACTGTATATAATAGATTAGACAAACACTTCTGAACATGCAAAAAGTCCAGGAAAGTGAAGAGAAGGACCTGGAAGAGATGTCTTAGGTCTGTAATGCTCAACAATATGTTTCTTTCTTATGTGTTTCTTATTCTCCCTCTTAACCACAGTCTGGAATTTACACTCGAAGCATCAAAGAGAGACCCTGATCATCATCATGGACCTACTGGAATCCAGATTCTGCTGCTGTTTACTTTATTGATATGCTATGAGTTGTTACGTGATCAGCAAGACTGAAGAGGAGGAGGATGAAAAAGAAATGCTCCACTGAGTTCAGTGAGAAAAAAGGTGTCAAAAATGTTTCCAGAATCCCCAAGCAGAAACATGTTATTTAGAGGTGGTGATCTTTCTGTTGAAGACAGAACAAGTAAAAGCAGCAGTTGTTCCACATTTACAAATATTATCAATTATAAATACATAGATTTTTATGACAATAATAATTTTCCTTAACAATTTCAAATGCTGTGCCAGTACAAATAAGACTCTCTATTTAATTAAATATGTAATTTTCAGTGCTCTTTAGGCACCGATGATATCTATGAAAATACCTTTTCACAATTTCATACTTTTCATATTTCTCTAAGTTTGGAGCCCAAAAGAACCCCAGTTGTTCAGAATACTATCAACTATTAATTATCTTATTGTTGTAAATATGGCCATTTATTGCAACATTTTACAGGCCGTGCTGCAGTAAATTAAGAAAGAAAGATTGACTGACTGACTAAAAGCTATAAAAAGCTCTTAAACTGTAATAAACAATAAACAGGCTCTAGTGGGGCGCCCTCTGCTGGCCATCGCGTATAATTGCTGAACCGAATAACATTTGGTTTTTACAAAACAATTCAAAATCTATATTTGATTTGTACTAAGATTAAACACATGTGTTTCTCATCAAAACCTTAGACATGACGTTTCTGTAAACGTGAAAGGAATATCTGAGCTGGGCCTAATCTTTTCTCTAGATTATGGGACCATAAAATATAAACAAACGAAACCTAAAAATAGTTTAATGCAATGCATTTATTATTTTTAGTGTGTCAGTTGTTTTCTGTTCGTTTAAGAATGTAATAACACGTTATTTATTATTATTAAAAATAATTATTTACTTCAGCAGGACTATTATCCAGCTGTATATTCCTCAGATCAGTCCAGTGTTGGTGAATGTCAGAGGCTGATCCTACAAAACAATGTCAGAATGTCAGAGGCTGAAACTACAAAATAAAAGCATGTACATTAGATATCACATAAGTGAGATCTTTGATACAGTAGTTTAAAGGAACAAAAAAAGAACACACCTTCCGCCTCCGTGGACTTCTTCATCCATTTCTTCTTCATTTCCATCACGATCACCTCCCACGCTACATTTCTGCTCCTGCTTAACCCCCTAAAAAATCCAGTCTCTGGTTCATGTTCTCAGTTTTTGTCGTTTTTTTAACACAATATTCCAGACTTACATCTCTAATCCATACTACTCGTGATGGCTGATCTTAGGTGATCTTCAGTTGCTATTTTCATTCTTTCTCTTCCTGTTACTGAATCGTTTTTTTTTTTTTTAGTATATCTTCAAAATGTGTCTTTCTTTCCTTTTTAAACTACTTAGTACCCAGTCTAGATCTGGATCTAATGATTTCGGGAGCATCTTGTTTGCATGCTCGAGAAATGCTGCTAACCCATTGCAAGTTTCCAAATCACATGCTTGTTATCAGGAAGACTGTGAGCTGAAGAGGAGGATGAAGAAGAAATGGTCCACCGACTTCAGTGAGAAGAAAGGTGTGTCAGAATATCTACTGAAAAAAAACTGCACCTACAAACTTGATAAAAACATTGCCAAATGGCTAAAATGAACATCAGTATATTTAATCAAAGGTTAAATGGGCACTAGATTACCACACATCAATCTGTATGGTACCTTTTTACCTTTGCAATGCTTTATGTCTCTAAAAGAAAAGAAATCGACAGGTCCCTGAGTAAAATCAATCATCTGACATGAAAAGTATTAAAGGTTATAGCACAATCTTGACATCAAAAGTGAAGTGCACGAAGCAATGTAAAGGTCATCTGAACCAACAGTCATCAAATGCCCTCAAATAGACCTTCCCTTTTGGCTGAATTGCAGTGTGGAGAAGACCACAAATGCCACTTTTCAGATCAAAACTTGAACTGTCCCTAGAAATAATTGTAAACAAAATGATTCAAATATATTAGTTTGTATTTGGAACAGTTTCAGTTGTTTCTCTACTGTCTTCCTAACCCAGAATCGTGTGCCGTTTCTTGCTAATGTACAAAATCTTGCTTTAAGAAGCACCAAAGCTCAGTGCAGGAGTTGTTTGTACATAAGTGAGAAAGAGGACATTTTTATTCCAATTCTGTACTCAAAACACATTTATGATGTGAATATAGTCAATAGTGCGTTTTACTCTCCAAAGGAAATACAAATTTCTAGATCACTGGTTTGAAAAGGTAACAGTACCTGCCGTGCTTTAAATATGAACACCAAGGTTCAAGTCAGGTGACAAATTATAATAAAAATTTTCTTGTATTCTGTGATCATGATTCTTCATTACTGGTTACATAGACCACAGTACCAGTCGGTAGGTGCTCCTCATATGTACTATACACATGTACTTTGATGTTAATGTATGAATGTTAGTGATTGCACTAAGCCTGGAGTAAAGTTACTGCATTTGTGTCCATCAAAATCAAACATACGCCCTTGAAACTAAAATAATTTATTTTATTTTTTATGCATACATACAACACTGCTGAGCCACTTCACAAAATCTCTTCTGCTCTGGAAGTGTTATACAGACTGGACTATACACGACAATCCTGCACTCAAAGATGTAGTCAATTATAATCAGCTGGAGCTACACATCAATTACAACTCAGCGATAGGCTTGTGTGGCCAGTATGGATGCTTTTCCTTGTCCAGCTTTGTCTCGGGGAAAGTATGATTAAGGTCTTCAATGGTCATCTGATCGAAGGGAATCATGTTCCTGAACTTCTCAAGCTGCCAAAGACAAAAAAAGATAAATACTTAATTTGTTTATTTAAGTTTGATGTCTTGAACTTTTGAGGGCTGGTTTCCTAGACAGAAACTACAGCATTAGGGCTGAAAAAACACTGAAAATTCTTTTTAGTGAAGACAAACTTAATCTGGGTCTGGAAAACCAGCCCTAAAAAAAAAACAAAACTTTTTTTTAATACCTTTTTAATCATTATTTTTTACTAAAGATGTACTGTAAGTGTATGGCAAAGTAAAATTACTAATACAAGAAAATTCATTCCTAAAGTGTGACATTTATAGGCAAACAAAAAGTGATAGTTAGAAATCAAACATTCTTAAAGAGTAAATTTAACTCAATGTGTGATTTAATGCATTAATAACCAAATACTGAGTAAGCATCCACTGATGACAGTGGAAGTAGCTGACCGCGATCAGTGATGTACTGATCAATAAAACAATGATAACACAGCATAGTGTACAGCAGATGACTAAGAATAACCATCTACCCCTGACTTTACAGGGACTACACAGTGTAAGTAAGTACATTTGATTTCTATAGCACTTTAAAAAACAACCCCAGTTGACCAAAGTGCTTTAAATTTAGCACATATATAAACAATTAAAAAATAAAATCAGATAAAATAAAACAAGAAAGTACAATCAAACATGAAGCAAATGTTGGTTGGACGATCTCAACGATCTGAGAGATCAGACAGATATGAAGGTGCCAATCCATGGAGGCTCATAAAAACCAGCAGCAAGATTTTAAACTGAATTCTAAATTGCACAGGAAGCCAATGCAGTTCGGCCAAAACTGGTGTGATGTGATCCCGCTGGTTAAAAGACGAGCAGCTGCATTTTGAATAATGTGGATAATGTGCACATCTAACTTACCTCCTTCTCATAGTGAGCAATGCGAGCTTTGGATGCCTCGATGTAGTCTGCAGCACTCTTGTTCTACAGGACGACAATATGAACATGGGGAATTAGAAGCACTGCTTCATTAACGCTCCTAATGCAAACAGGAATTCACATTTGCAACATTTTATATATTAGTAAACAACATTATTGGAATGTTAGAACTTTATTTACTCCTCCCACCAATCTGATTAAAAGAAACACTCACAGACTCTAGCTCTTGTGCACTGATCTTAGCTGTCTGCGTGTCCACTGGCTCAGGAACAGTCAAAGCAGTAAACTGATGAGGAAAAAGAAGAAATGCATTCAATTTGGTAAAAAAAAGACTTATGTTCATTCTAGCAGGCGACGATTGTGTGTGCATACATATACACACACATTTACACACACAAAAATATATAATATACGATTAATTAATCTAAATTAATCGCACACATTCTTGCTGTAAAAGAATTTACAATTTTAAACAAATTTTGGCAGATGAGTGAACGAATAGTCAACATTACAGACTGGGTTAAAGTCACGTGGTGCGATTAATCAGCACTAATTTTTCTGTGATTAACTGATCGAAATTAACATGTTAATTGGACACAGTGGGGTTGAGATGTTCCTTTCCTTTTTATTTCTACCAAAATCACCCCCATGTGAAAAGAGCTGCTTCTTAGTCTCCCACAAGAGACAAACTTGATGAGACAAAGCTGATTGAGTAAATGTACAATTAAAAGCACAAACATTTCAAACATTTCACCTTCTTTTCAAACTCATCCACCATCCCGGCTTTGGCCACCGTCATCCTGTAGTAATTCCAGTCGATGGGGGCTGGTTTCTCTGGCAGTGAAGCAAGCCTGCAAAGAATGGAAATGTTACATGACCCACCCGAGGGAGAATGTGTATGTATGTATACCAAAAATAATTGTGTAAGTAGAAAAAAAACAAAAGCAAAAAATGCATTTAGAAATTAGTTTCTCAGTTCATCTCACCTACTCTTCACACACGAGTCAGGTGTGTGGCTGCGGCTCAGTTTATGTTAACTCCGGTAAGTAGGGTACGACTTGGCATAATGTTAACATTAACGGCCAGAATTAGCATATAGTTTACCTGTGCGTTTACTAAATGAGCACTGTGCTACGTCCGAACTGACGGTCCACTGTATTTTTTTGTATAAACAATAAAAATGTAACCTTTTTTAATTCCTTGTTTTTATTCATAAGTACAATTTGACTATTATTTGTGTCCCCTTCAAAATTTGCTCATGAGAAATTTTATATTTATTGTCGTCCCCACGCATGAACTGTATCTGTATTGCTCACATTAGCTGCATTTGACAAAGGCTAGGTTTGATCAATATTTTAAACAAATATTTCACTGACATTGTACTCAGGAAGATTAGAGCATTAAGGCAATGCTGCGTTACGATGAACTCATTTTTCCGTATTTGTATTTCTCTATATTGCTAATACAGAAATACAGTCCCAGTTCCTTCATTTCACGAACTAGTATGGCAAACCAAACATCTAGGCTCCCTGGGTCAGTCTCCAACAGCCTTAAAATCACAGAATTTGCACCTTTTGAGGGACTTTTGCCACCTCATCCCTGTCAAACCTGAGGGCTGTGAAGGCACTCACTTGGCAGAGATGGCATCGCTTCTGGTCTTCAGATTGTTGAACACGGTTCTCTGATTGGGAGGCACCCTCTCGGCGAAGGCCAGCCAGTCAATAGCCTTTACGGCAGCTCGTCGCCCCGCCATCTCTCTGCTCCTGTCAAAACATGGAGTCGGCGTTCAGAGGTCATGTTTGATCATAGCAGACTATAATGGACTAAATGGATTTAAATCTCATTATTTCCTTAAAACACAACCCATTTGGGCAAATTTGCTTGATAAAAAAAGAGCAAAGCAAAAGACAAATCAGGAGTGGCTGAAAATGTGCCGTACATTAATATGTTCCATGTTTCATTTTAAGAACTACTTCCAACAATATCTGAAACAAAAGCTTTAGTGTTCCAATCGAATGCACTAAAATAGTTTTTCCTGATGGTTTAATAAGCTATTAACACTACTCCTATACTTTTCTACAGAAATATATGCAATTTATTTTGTGGCCCAGCATAAAGTATTCAGCAGCACATCATTTTCTCGATATAAATTAAAGACGTGTAGAGAAGGTAAAAGCTGGTGTAACCAATGCGGAATGTATTTACTGTGTAGTCAGAAATAATTCTGTGCTCCGCTCCTGCACAAGTTTGATAAAACTATGTGAGCACTCCTGGCCTCGCAAGACTAGGTGAAAATGTGAAAGCCCAGAAAGAGCATACAGGCATAGTACATATGCAAGAGTTTTACTTCACTTCATCAAGAACTACATGGATTCTGTAACTGTCTTTTTTAATGGACAGCTACAAACACTATGATGTGGTTTCCTGGATATGGATCAAGTCTAGTCTCGGACTAAACTGCAGATGAAATGGTGGAAATACCTTTTAGAAAACTTCATTTATGCCAGAGGAAATTGCTTTATAGTACGTGTTAGAACATTGCCACTAGAGAATTAGTGGGGTCAGAAAAAAATGCTGGATTACTTCTGGATCAAAAAAACTCACTCATCCCAATACTTATGAATACTTCGGTCACTTAAGAGAGCGCAATTGTACTCCACAGCCCAGTGGTAGAAGTCACCAATGACGTCCTGTTTTGACATCACAATACCTAGGACCTGATTCAATATGTATCTCAATTCTGCAAGCATTGATATGCTTAAACAACGGGGAATAATAATAATAAGCTTTGTACTACATGGGATGCTGTACTGCCTGCCAATTTGTGAACATTTTAGTTTACAGGATTATAGAGGAATTACAATGCAAAAGTCTGCAAATTGTTTAAAGTCTTTTTCTCAGCATGATATAAAGAGTCTTTCTGGTATCAAAGTTGACATTAGAATAAATAAAAAGCAGTAAAACGTATCAAGATTTGTTGTGTTTGTAAAACAGTAGTTGATATTTTGTGAACTGGTGAATGGTCCACAGGTTCGGTTCCAAATTTCTCCTCAATGCTTCCAGTTCTACTACAAGTAATACTGGACTTTCATAGGGAACACACTGATAAATCACTGTTGACTGTATACTGTTATTTGTATTTATTCCTAAACTAACAATATATGGCCTTCATGCAAAGCTTAATAACTGTTGGACAAATTGGCCATATATGGCTAACAGAGTTGGTACAATTAAGACATTTGCATAGTACTGCATGAATAAAGTAATGAAATAGTCGTTTTCAAAGTCAGTGCGACAATATATAAATTGCAGCACAAAATAATTGTGATACAAAACTGAATCAATTTTCTCTCTGCCCATAGTTAGGCTTTATACCCACCTTGGCATTATAGCATGGTGACCATAGGGTTTTATGTGCAGATGGTGACTGTCCTATTCTGAGCACTCCAGCAATGGGTGAACACTAAAATGAGCTTAATTCACCAATCAGAGGAGGGTTTTGAATACTTATGGAGTGCACATACACTATGGACACAAGTACTGGGACGCCTGAACATTACACCAACAGGGACTTCAATAACACTGCATTAAGATACATAGTATCTGTGGTCATTTGTACCCTTTCCTTCTGTTGGGGATTTATGAGGTCAGGCACTGATGTTAGACGCGAAGGTCTAGCTTCCAATCTGCATTTCAGTTTATCCCGAAGGTGTCGGATGGGGTTGAGGTCAGGACTCGTCCAGTCTTGTTCTTCCACACCGAACTCACCCAGCCATGTCTTTATGGAGCTGGCTCTGTGCACTGGGGTACAGTCATGCCGGATTAGAAAAGATTCTCCCCCAAATTGTGTCCACAATGTTGGAAGCATGACATTGTCCAAAATGTTTTGATATGCTGCTTCATTGGAAATAAGAGGCCTAGCCTAAACCATGAAAAACCGATGTGTCCCAGTACTTCTGCCCACACAGTGCACTGCCCGAATGGCCAGAATGACAGAAAGTCCCTCTAACACAGAAAACATGCCAAGGTCTCTGCTTTCTAACAAGGTCAAAATTTACATTCGAGACAGGAGCGTCTTCTTACAGCCCACCTCACTAAAAGTACAGGACCAGGACTGTTGCAGCGCATTATATAAATCCATGTCATTTAATGAAAACGTTTATTTTTAAGTTCTACTTACCAGCTAAAGATCAAGCCACTGCTACGACAGACGCGTGATAAAGGCCAGAAACGGAAACACCGGTTTATTTAGAGAGACAGAGCTTCTCTGCCACCCAGTGGACTGGCCCTGCTACTTTATTGTACTAGAAAAAACACTCTGTTTTGCATTTTGTTTCCAGAAATTTAGTTTGTTATTGCTGTTATTACAAATTTTTATTATTTTGTTTTTCATTCCTTGGTTTGTTGGTTAACTAATTAATTATAAGAAAAAAAGATGCATTCTAGGCAGCCTATGTGTACTAAGCATCCAGTTAGGACCCTCGTAGCCGCCAGGGGGCCCCCAAGAGCACTTGAAATGCCCCATAAGATACATTTATGGACAAATGTATTGGGACACACCTTAATTGTTGAATTCAGATGGCCCATTACTTCCAGAGAAGGGCAATCTTAATGCTTCGGCATACCAAATAGAAAAAAGAAATAAAAAAATCACAGTCCAAAATCTTGTGGAAAGTGAGAACTGCAAAATGGGACAAACTCCATGCTAGTCTCGCGTAGCCAGACCTTCAGACTGACAGGTGAAGGTCTGGAATTCATAGCCACTTTCTTTGGCCAAAGCCTGCCCATAAGGCTGTTTGACTGACATGTCAAACAACCAATCACAGTTCG